>CM069600.1:11736419-12336419 GCA_035771175.1 Paratinospora sagittata | reverse complement strand
AATTAAAGCCTTCTTACCTTATATCATCATCCAGCAAATGTTGTGGGTGATTCAAAATCCTACAAAGAAGGAACTCCTTGGGTACGGAGTCTTGATCATGAGGATGCTTTGGGAGGAAAACATCAATAGTTTTGATGAATCTTCAAAACAAGTCACTAATGCTGTTACAGTATCCTCTATCTCAAAGATTTTCGTCTCAAGGGGAGGGGTGACTGATGAAGAAATTTTTTGCCCGACTTCCGGGGGAAATAAAGGAAGAGCTAGAGATAACAATGGATGTTGTCAACGAAAAAGTAGGCGAAAGATTCCAATTAGGGAAACACCAGTCAATGAACCAAACCAGAACACAACAACAGACCGAACCCCGAATAATGATCAAACTGATCATCTATTCTCCGAGGATGATCTCTTTGGCAACCTGGGTCAACCACAACCAGATCTGTGTAGACAGGGAATTTTGGCGAATCCACCTTCCTGGAACCTCCCAACCCAAGGAAATACGACGTACCAAAGGTTTCCAACTCCTGAGGTACCATGTCACTCAATTCCACAAGTTCCTGTGAACCAACCGCAACAAAATTAAACGGCACCAAACTTTGAAAGACAGGATATTCCAATGAGTCCACTATTTCAAAATGTTCCAATTCAAGAATATCCAACCGTCCAAGAAGTCCCAGTTAAGGAGTCTTCATGTAATCAAACTAACTACCTTTCACCTATCAGTTAACCATACGACCAACATTTTCCACCAATGCCTACAGTTTATCCTCTACCTATGGACAGACAACCTACCAACCATGAATGGGACAACCGACAAATCTATTTGACCAGTTAAATGTGATTGTATCTAGTATTGCTTGAATGTAGGAGACCCAAACTGCTTTGATAACATGTGTGAAAAGCATGGTAGATGAGCGAACATCTTCTCAATGTTCTTCTGGTAGTCGTTCTGTAACTAACAAAAGTTCTAGGAGAAGTAGTAGTAGGCGGGAAAATTAGGAATAATTACTGGCATTGTAATTTTTTTTATATATAAATGAAATGTTTGTTTAAGACTATGTTTGGTGGGGCAACTTACAACCATTCTTTCTTTTATATCACTAACTTTGGAGTGGTATGGGACGCAACAAAATTGGAAGATACTAAATAAAATGTGGAAGTAAGAAAACCCACGACCTTGTGTGAAAAGAAATATTTGGGGAAAGCTGTATTACTAACATTATCACCAAGTTTAAATGGTATGGGACGAGTAAACTTGGACGATACTATTAGTGAACTCCTCTCCCGTCAATGTTTCGTAGAAACCGTGTTCTTACAATTTAACTTGGTTGAAACCGCTATTACCAAATTCATGTGGTATGGGACACACGAATTTGGATAATAGTCGAAAAGACTAAGCGAAAGAGTTTGAATACATAAGATTGTGATAGAATGTTAGATTATGATATTTACCGAGGCAAATTTTAGAACCTTTATGACTCGTATGGATTTTCAAAGAAATATATATGTATGTTCACAAAAACCAGAACCAAAGCATTTGAAATACTTGCTAAGTTTTATACTTATTATATGAACATTCTAACCTTGTTTTACACCATGGCCAAACATACGAGGCACATAAGATTCTTTGATTCTGCTACAAAAACCTTATACCATACCTAGAAAAATAGATGGTTTTCTATTGCAGGACTCTTAAACTTATTGCTGAGAATATCATAACATTATACTTGGCTACAGTTCCTAAATCATGGTTTTATTTTTTCCTTGCCAGTGAGAAAATGCAAACCAGGAAGAGAGAAAGGCCACGCACTGTCCGACCAGCAGAGGAGACACTTCCTGTTGTTCAAAATAAGGAACCACCGCCTCTGAGGATAGAGCAGGCCACACATGACATTGCCACTACGTCTGGGTAGGCAGTGCCACCTCAGCCCACATCCTTTGTCATGCCTTCGAGCATGGAAGTCTTTTTCGTCAGATTTATCGAGGCGATGAAGGTAACTGTTCAGACGGCCGTTTGTGAGACTACGACCAACCAAGTAGTTACTATACAAGCACCTATACGATCTGGGTTGGAGAGCCAAACCGACCAAATCACGAAGTACAAGCGACTACAACCCCTTACTTTTGTTGGCACCATTGATGCAGAGGAAGCGCAAAAATGGCTTGATGAGTCAAAGAAGGCTCTCGAGGCGATGAGGGTCGAAAGATTCCACTTGCGTCCTACCAACTTGTTGGTAAAGCAAATACATGGTGGATAACGGTGAAGGAAGACCCAAGGGTCAATACCGCAGACATGACTTGGCAGCAATTTGAGTCATTGTTCATCGATGAGGACTTCCCTGGCACTGTGAAGTGGCAGAAGCACCAGGAGTTCTCCAGGCTATACCAGGGCAGCATGATTGTCAGAGAATATGTTGTCAGGTTCAAAGAATTATCGGTCTACTATCTTTTCACCATCTCAACGGAGCAAGATAAGACCGAGAAATTCTACAACGGCCTTCGTCTTGACATCCGGCAAGCCCTGTCGATCTTGGATCTTAAGATTTACAGGGAGGTCGTTGACAAGGCCATGAGCTTTGAGCAGAAAAAGAATGAGCAGGAGCACAGAATGAATAGGAGAAAATAGCCTGCAACGTTTTCCCAACAGGGCTCGTAGCAGGGCAACAAGAAAAAACCCTACTATAATAAAAACCCAGCCTTCCCAGCCCCTGTTCAGAAGAATGAAACCACGACACCTCCAGCTGAACTGTGTAACCCTGGCCATCAGGGTTTTCGCAATCATGGCCGAGGAGGTCGTAATGGAAGGGGTGGTCGTCACAACGACAATAGCAGGGGTGGTGGCCAGCACTATAATCAACATGGCCATCAGAACCAGCAATAGGCGCCTCAGCAACAGAGGCTGACTTGTTACAATTGCGGCCAACAGGGCCATGTAAGAAATGTCTGCCCCCACCCTCAACAACCGCGACAACCTGTTCCCCCTGTTCCAGTCCAACAAGCCCCACCTGCTGCTAATGGTCAGCCCAGGAAGAACCAGCAGAACCAAGGGCAACGAAACCAGGGCAGAGCTTTTGTTATCGCTCAACAACCCCTCCCAGATAACAGTGTTGTCGAAGGTACATTTTTCTTGTTCAATACAATGGTGCATGTCTTTTTCGATTCGGGTGCTACACATTTTTTTATATATTCTGCATTGGTAAGGTATTTAGGGTTGCATCCTGAACCCACATACATCACAATTCATGTCACATCACCATTAGGATCAGGAACTGACTTGAATTTACAGTGTTATTGATGTGAGCTTCGAATGTCAGAACAAATAATATATGCAGATATCTTTGTGATGGATATTAAAGACTTTGACATCATCCTCGCGCTTGGACTGGCTCGCACCTCTGAATGCAAAGATCGATTGTATGAAGAAGCAAGTTCAGTTATCCTTGCCTACTGGGGAGTTTGTCAAGATTCAGGGAACGAGGAAATGGATACACAACTTGACTGTTGCACTTCTCAAGACACAACTTCGAGCTCTATCCCTTGGTGATGACAATGAATCACCAGCACTGTAGCCTCTCGAAGTAAATGATGTCCTAGTAATATCTAAATTGCCAACGGTTTTTCTAAATGACCTTCCTGGTTTACTTCCGGTTAGGGAATTCGATTTTGAGATCAAACTCATACCTGGGACTGGGCCTATCTCAATTCCACCATACAGGATGTCCAATGTCGAGCTGGTTAAGTTGGACAAGCAACTGAAGGAATTGGAGAGTAATGGCTTCATTAGAAAAAGTTCATCACCCTGGGGCGCACCAGTTCTGTTTGTTTGCAAAAAGGATGGTTCGTTACGACTTTGCATCGACTATCGTAAGTTGAATAACGCCACCATCAAAAACAAATACCCATTACCCAGGATTGATGACTTGTTCGACCAACTTAGAGATGCCAAGTACTTCTCTAAGATTGAGCTACGATCCAGTTACCATCAACTCCAGATCAGAGAGTCGGACATTACCAAGATGACATTTAGGACTCGGTACGATCATTACGAGTTCTTGGTTATGTTGTTTGGTTTAACAAATGCACTTGCAACGTTCATGGATTTGATGAACCGCATCTTCAGGTTAAACTTAGACCGATTTGTGGTGGTATTTGTGAATGATATCTTGATATATTCCTTAACCGAGGAAGACCATAAGATACATTTGAGGATTGTCCTCCAGACCTTGAGAAGCCACCAATTGTATGCAAAGTTGAGTAAGTGTGAATTTTGGGCGAAACGAGTTCAATTCCTAGGTCATGTGGTTTTAGGCAATGCCATTGAGGTGGAACCTTCAAAGGTTGAAGCAATTTTAAACTGGAAACAACCTACCACTGTTACTCAAATTCGAAGTTTTCTTGGTTTGACTGGCTACTATAGACGTTTCATCAAGGATTTCTCAAGATTGCTAAACCTATGACCAACACTCGGAAAGACGTACGATTCATCTAGAATCCTGCCTGTGAATCGTCATTTCAAGAATTGAAGAAGCGCCTCACGACAACATCGGTACTAATCACTCCATGAAATAGAGTTGGATTTTCACTATACACCGTCGCCTCTCTTCAAGGCTTAGGTGTCGTACTGATGCAAAAAGGCCAAGTTGTTGCATATGCTTTCGAGGCTATTGAAGATTCATGAGGGTAATTACCCAACGCATGACTTGAAACTTGCAGCTGTCGTATTAGCACTGAAGTTATGGCATCATTACCTATACGGTGAACGGTTTGAGGTCTTCTCGGATCACAAGAGTCTTAAGTACATCTACACTCAAAGAGACCTAAACCTCCGCCAAAGACAATGGTTGGAAATCTTGAAAGATTATGACTTTCAACTCCAGTACCATCCCGGTAAGGCCAATGTTGTCGCAGATGCCCTGAGTAGAAAATCTTATGTTTCTTGCACTCTTAACTTCGAGACGGGGAAGTTGGTTGCAGAGATGGAGAATTTTAACCTACAATGGATTGAGGAGGGAGGAAGATCACGACTCTCTCAATTATCGACCAACTCTGAGCTGGTTCGAAAGATTTTTGCAGCTCAGGCCAACGACATTATGTTAATAGAGAAACGAGAATTTCTACTCAACGGACAGGACCTTCCTCACTGGTCGGTCTTTGAAGACGGGGCCGTTTTTGACAAAAAATGCCTCTATCTACTGAATGATCTTGAGGTTCGGAAAGAAGTGCTAACTGACATGCACTGTTCGAGGTTCGCTATGCATCCTAGGTGAGACAAGATGTACAAGGATGTCAAGCGACAATTCTGATTTTCTGGAATGAAGAAGGCTATTGCAAACTTCGTTGCTAGATGTCTCGTTTGCCAGCAAGTAAAGGCAGAACGCAGACTTCCCTCTGGACTTCTCCAACATTTACCTATTGGAGAATGGAAGTGGGAGAACATTGCAATGGATTTTGTTATGGCCTTGCCTCGAAATAATAAATGGCAAGATGCATTCTGGGTTATCATTGACAGACTTACAAAGTTTGCACACTTTTTGCCAATAAAGTTCACGGATAACCCCGCCGAGCTTGCCGAGTTGTATGAAAGAGAGATCGTATGCCTCCATAGCATACCACTCACGATCGTCTCTGATCGAGACCCTCGATTCACATAAAAATTTTTGCAAAGCTTCCAGAGTAGAATGGGCTCTAGGATCACCATGAGCACAACCTTTCACCCTCAGACTGATGGGCAGTCAGAGCGGCTTATCCAGATCTTGGAGGACATGTTCTGTTGTTGCATTTTGGATTTTCATGATGGATGGGCAAAACACTTATATTTGGTTGAGTTTGCATACAACAACAACTACCAAACCAGTATCGGCATGGCTCCGTACGAGGCTCTCTATGGTCGCCCTTGCAAATCTCCGGTATGCTGGTTAGATATTGCAGATCGACCGCAATAGGGGCCTAAACTAGTTCAAGAGACTTCTGAGAAGATCACACTAGTAAAGGAGCAACTTCATCTTGCACAAAGTCGACAAAAGAGCTATGTTGACAAGCGGAGACAACCTCTAGAATTTGATAAGAGGGACTTGGTTTTTCTAAAAGTTCAGCCTATACGAGGTGTCAAATGCTTTGGGATCAAAGGAAAGCTTTCCCCATCGTATATCAGGCCATTTAAGATCATTCAACGTATTGGCAAACTAGCCTATCGTTTATCCCTTCCATCGTCCATGTCTAAGGTTCATGATATTTTTCACGTATCCATGCTTCGAAAGTATCGTCCTGATCCTTCGCATATCATCCCTCTAATCGAGGTTCGGGTTGAGGAAGGAAGCAAGTATCAGGAAAGAGAGATACAGATTCTGGATAGAAAAACTCAAGAACTAAGGCGACGTAGCCCACCACTTGTGAAAGTGCTCTGGGATCACTACGGAGTAGAGGAAGCAACATGGGAACTAGAAGCAATTATTAAATAGAAATACCCTGAATTATTTTCTAGTAATAATTGATGATGTGATATATTGTACTTTCACTTATCAATAAAATGATGGAACTTTGTTTACAATATTGTAATATATTCTTTCATTTAAATAACTATGCAGATGTCTGAAAATAATGCCGATGGAGGTAATGATGCATACACGTAATGGCCTCTTTGGCAACCTATGGCGACTCCTTCAGGATCTGAGTCAAGCCACAACTACTTTGCATCACCAACTCCATCGCCCCACAAACAACGATCTCTATCGCCAGAGTGTGCATGGCTTTTTCGTAACAATTTTGTCCGAAACAATCTTGTACTCTCATCCTGGCAAGATCTCCTACCAAAATTGTCAGGGGGCCTGATTCGAGCAACAACACGAAAAATCATTCCGTCGCTCAACCTACCTCCCCTGAAATTCTGCAACTTGCAGAGCCCTACGCCACCATCTGTGAGGCAAATGCCAGAACCTTTTGAGGACGAATCCGACTCCATTTGCTCTCCAATGTTTGATGATATAGAGGATTCCACCGGTCATAGTGTTATTCAGGGGCGTTATAGGCACTACCCTGATCTTTCGAGTAGTGACGACGACGGTGAATCCCACACATACAACAATCATTACTACACAAACTGAATTTCGAGGGCGAAATCCTTTTAAGGGGGGTAGAGTGTAATACCCTAGGATTGCTCAAAAATAAATAAATAAATAAATAATTGTTGAACTTCGGGCATTGCCTGAACGTTTGGGTACTTTTTTCTGTAAAATGAAACCTCCCCCCCTCTCCCTTCCTCATTTTTCACACCAATCACTTGTGATTTTTCTCTTTTTCTCTCACTCTTCTTGAGTTATTTCTATTCTCTCTTTGAGACTCTCTTCGCGGTGCAACGCAGTTCTGCTTGGGGAAAGACGCCAGTTCTAAAAGGAGTTATTATCTAAAGGTGGGGAATAAAACATAGGTTTGCATGTCTTATAACTTTTATTAAAGTTTACATTCATTTATCATTATGTCTACTGTTTATTTACACTGCATTATTGCGTATAATGTTCATACCTGTCATACTTATGCCTGTATATTTGGAGTTTACGTATTACACTGTTGCTATGTCGGATTAGTAGACGATCTAACTCAACTAGACATTGTCTTGTCCTCAGTAACTTTAAATAGTGAACGGGAGGCGACGTGCTGCTCTAAACAATTGATATATAAGTGGACCTCGTGTCCCACCTCTCAACTAGAGACTGATCTGGTTGGTCTTATTTGAAAGCTATCAGCTTGTACAAGTGATACTGAACGTCCTAACTTTACACGTGGTGATACTGACCTGATAAGAATCACCAGACGTTGTCAAATCCTGTCTAGTGTTAGTAAAGATCGGACTTGTTCATGCATTAGCATCATACATAAACACCACCTAGGTACGTAAGTGGTTTATGGGTACGTAAGTGGTTTATGATCCACAAAATAGTTAGAAGCAATGCTCACTATTATTGATATTTCTTTGGAGAAGAACGTACAATGAGAACCCGAGTTTACCTGGGGATGGACATTTGTACGTGAATCCAGGGCGTCGTTCCTGAGAAGGGACGTACAATGAGAACCCGGCTACACCTGATGAGGGACATCTGTACGTGAACTCAGGCGATGTACAATCATGGAACCATTACTAGACGGTGTCATGCGTACATACATGTAGTATTGATTATGATGCTTGTTGTGTTTATGTGATATTTGATTATGAAGTTTCCTATATTAATTGTTATATTCACGAACTATTTTACCCACTGGGCGAGTAGCTAACCCCGTTGTTATCAAATTTTTCTAAGGAGATTAGGGTGGATTGGGTGAAGGTTTTTGGGCCCACATTTTGTAACCCTTGTTAATTAAAGGGAGATTTTGGGAGGTTGTTCCCTCAATCATATTATGTACAAAAATACATTTTGAAATTAATATAATCAGATTTGTACTCAATTGTGTTCTTACGCACTCGGTTATTATTATAATGCATTCGCGCCCCGCCTGTGAGTATTCTGCCGGTTTAGGCGCATCCGGGCGGGGTGTGACACTTTCTTACTACCACTAATAGTTAATTACATTTTCGGATTGAACTACAATGAGCAGTTTTGTTGTCTATAAAATCTCGACTTTCTATAGACTATATATTTGCCTTGCTATTAGATATACTTACAAGTAAATAGAAAAAACGCCGCCCATCGAGCGGAGCTACAAACTTGTATTAATAGAACAATGCTAAGATTTGGCTTATTAATTATGAAAAGTGTTTTATATAAGCTGGGTGTCAACGCTATTTGCGACTCTAACACCTAGTTCTATTGAATATTTTAGGGACTTGTGTGTATTATATAACATTTTCAAATACACACACATCCCCAGAACATCCAAGGAAGATTGGGTGTCAGCGTTGACAAATGGGATTGGTACCTAGTGTACATATAGCATTGCTCATTAATTATTAGTAGTCATTATTGAATCCTCGTATTCAATCCTTATGCTAAACTGAACTGAACCCGATCATTTTCCGCTTAGGTTAGATTGGAGCATTAAACTGAACTAAACTGAGCCTTTGACACCCCTGCGTTTTCAATCGCCCCTTATAAACCAATGTCCTATTTCTCATGTTTTATCAAATTGCCCCTTTGGCCTTTCCCTTTCTCTTGTTTATGTATTTGTTGTTTCTCCGGCAAACCCACATCTTAAAACTCAACATCCAACTTCCCTGAAAACCCCTTCTCAAACCCACCCAACAAACCCACTTGGTTTATTTCTTCCGCCAAGCATAACTTTTTTACCACTCTTATTTATTTTTTATTTTTTTTCCTTTCATTCCAATCCCACTTCTTTTATTCCAATCACCTTATTTTAATTCACTTGTTTGGTTGTAACCTTCATTTTGACCTTGTGGGTTATTACACTCATATATAACACTAATTTATGTTTAGTAAGTAAAATAATGTAAAATTCTAAAATATTTTGTGATCACACTTTATACTATTCTTTTAATGAATTGTTTTTTTAATTTTTAATTTTTTTTTGTAAATAAATATTATTATAGAAGTCATATTAGATGTTAGGAATTTTTTGTTATTTATTATAGAAATCATATTACATGTTAGAAATTTTTTGTTATTTATCAACCAAACAAGTTTTTATTTTATTTGAATCCTAAAAACAATTTTTGAATAACAAACCAAATAAGATTTTATAAATTTCACATCCCCAATTCTATTCCCATAGGTTTTCTATGTTTGGGAATATATCCCATTGTAGCTTGTCTTTCCACCTTCCCCATATGACTTTAGTAAAGCCACATTCTAGATGTCGTGTGGTCTCATTCTCCTTCTTACATAGACAACACCAACTTGGAGATATTACCCAATGCTGGAACCTTTTCTAAAGCATGTCTGCATAGTTGAGTTTACCGTGTGCTGCCACCCATCCTAAAAATTTGACCATTGATGGTATATGAGCTCTCCATATGAATTTGTGTGGAAAGTGGGGTATAAGTTCAAGTAGGGAATTTAGGTGATGGAAGAAGCTTTGGGAGGTAAAGGTTCCTGAGTTGTGTGGAGACCATGCTACCCTATCGCTCCCCCTTGGGAGGTTGACACTTTCAAAACATCCTAGACTCTTGATTTTTAATCGCGCAAATACTTTCAATTTTTTATTTTAATAACGTACGACACCCCTATTTTGGGATCTCTTTGTTTCTTCTTACCATTGCAGCCAAGCACAATAATAAAAAATCTTCAAACCAATTACACCGCAATCAATAGCAACGGTTACACCCATCACTCCTTCAAGTGTGTGTTTGTATTATGCAGGAACTTGGCTCTAATTCCAATTTGTAGATATTTATGCAATGAAACAAATACAAACACACACACACACACACACACCGATGCAAACATAAAGCAAACAAGAAAAAGAAGGCATACAAAGATTTATAAGGTTTGCCAAAGAACTGCCTATGTCCTCGGGAGATGAAGATTTCATTAATTTGTAGAGAATCAAGTACAACACTCACAATGTCTTTGTCACATCACCTCTCCCTCTCAATCCCTAACAATAGGTTTAATAGAGAGAGAGTACTAGAGTTAGTTTCCAACTCAGACTGGGAAAGTTTCCAACTCAAACCAGGAAACTAATGCATTAGGAAAGTTTTCAATTTGAACTAGGAAACTAATATAATAAAATAGAAACACATGGAAACAAAAATAAGCCATCAGCCCACATGGTGGGCCGAGCCACATGGTACATAAAAACCACCACATCTATCTTTTACCCGAAAGATTTTTGGAGACCAATGCCCTACCAAAATGCAGTCAACACCTATCTAACTGTGGAAGCATTTGATATATCTGTTATGCCATTGTAGGGAACAATGCCATTCAACCACCCTAAACTTCGTCGATCTGAAAGACGTCAAAATGAACTATTTCTCATCTTCACTCGTACTCTAAACCACATTTCTATCATTGGCCAAAGTAGACAAAGAAACTCAACGGTTGAGCATCTTTGAGAACTCGTCGCCATACCTAAGAATGCAAACAAATTACAATCAGAAGATCCAACCCTTTGTTCATTACAATAACTGTATTTGCTAAGCTTATATTTTTTACTTTTGAAGCCAGAAACCTGTGAAAGCATTCCATAGCCATTGAATCCTCAGACATCACTACCAACTTCCCATATCGTCATTCAACCTTCATAATCCTCATAAAGCAACCCCTTACACTCTTAAACTTTTTATTACAATGACACCATTGGCTCCACAAAATGAACCTTTGAATCCTCCAAGAATGCTTGTCTTACTTGCTTCTCCTATTTGGTTAACCACCCATACCATAGATTCAAAGTCCAACTTAATCGAGTAAAACTTTGCTAATAAGTATTCTTCGATCTCAATATCCTCCCCATTAGATGATCTTTCTAACTGAAACTCCTTATCCATTTGAAACCGCGCCACCAACAAACGTACGTTCCAAGCATTCATCTCACTACCATCAGATGTATTCAATAAACTAGGTAACAAAAGAAGTTATTTCCTTATTTTTCCAGCAATAGTTACTTGGCTCCTGTTATGCAATAACATGGACGTTGCTCCAAAGTAGTGATTATATTTTTAACTGTTCTTGTTTGCATATGTTGCTGAATTTGCAGCACATGAACCATTCAATATTAGATTACTCACATTATTATAGTATTATCAACTATTGGCACTCATTGTAACAAGAGCGCATACCTTGTATTCGAGTACTCATCACTATTGAAGAGGTAACACTGTCACGCCCAATATTCATCACATTGATTTTGAATACCTTCCCCTTTCTAACATGAATACATCTAGCGATGGTCGCACATAATCATTAGGAAACTTAACTAAACTCACGAACTCGCAAAAGCGTTGCCTCTCATAATAGTCTATGGTATAAGATGCGACGGGCTTGATGACAAGCTCTCTAACTGAGTATATATGTATCTCACTATTTATATTCATGCCAACCATAATTCAAAATGATGCTTCATAGTATCATTCATTTTTCCATCAATGTTCAACAAAGTACCAACAAATATATCATTTCCATGCGCATCATGTTGAAACTCTTAAGTATGCCAAAGTAATAGCTTATGCCAATATGATAGTTCAAATAGAACACTCGATTGGGTCAAATTAATTCTCTACTTATATGCTTCCAATTCATATGTATTGGATGCTTCATATGCCTCATATCCTTCATCCCGTTACTTTCTTGGATAATGGAATCACATGATCAATCCTGAGGCAGTAATTAAATTGTTGCATGATGTCAAATGCTCTAACTTTTCCACCATGGATGATTCATAGGAAAACAACAAGAAGGACCAATGTTACAATGTAATACACTTTCCGCGACCATCATAATGATGCGCCATCCTTGTATACATAGTGTTATGGATACTTTTGTACTCTCACTGCATAAGTTGTGTAAGTGGCAAAGTCACTTATCAACAAGGATTGAAAATTTTACTTCACCCTGAACTTCTGTCAATTGAAAATTGAAATTAATTCGTTAAAGTTTAATTCGACATAGAGCATTTTTGTAACAAGTCGTTGAAAATTTTAGCATAGATGCTAAATATCTAGGTTAATTGTGTATATTGGATGTTTTAGAAGTATGATTGATGTGTAATTTAAAGACATTTGACATAATTAATTAAACAAATTATGAGCTAAAAATGGGTATTAAAAATGACTATGAATAGCACTCTTCCAATAAGGATAAATAAAGGCCAATGATCGGTAGCTCACCTAGTTGAGCATCTATCTCCTCTTATATGAGTTGAAGAATTCGAATCTTCTCATCCTCATATAAGATGAAGAGTTGTTGCACCTTTATTGGGGGTTTGTTGCAGTCCTACTGGGTCTTGTTGTAAGCATTTGTTTTCTGTATTAATAGTAGGGACTACCCTTGTCTTTGATTCAATGATCTAAAATAATTAATATGTATAAGAAGATGCAAGGTCAGAGATATAGATTTACAAAGAAAGGGATAAATAAAGGTTAAAAACATAGTCAAGAAAAAGGAAAAATTAAAAAAAAATAGGAGAAAGTGACGAAAAAGGTTATTTGATTAAATTATCATAATACCGTTTTCCAAAATAAAAATAAAAAATTATTATAATACCCCTTACATCAATTAAATAATATTTCAATATTTAAAAATAATATAGTCTCGTCCACCGCCCCATCCCGTGGGTATGTTATGTACTATATACTAAATAATGAGTAACATCAATAAATAAATTAATTAAGAAATTAAATGTAAAGCATCTTTAAATAATCTTGGAATATTGTTTTCAAAAAGAAAATATAATGCATAAAAGCAAGATTAATTTGTATCTAATGAGCATTAATTCGCTCAAATGGTACAACGATACAATTAAAGATGTTTAAGGTATTCAAATTATATTGTTTCCCTAAGAAAAATTCAAATAATTCTATCAATAATAAGGGAATCTTCTGATGTCTACTGATCATAATGGCTAAAAAGAATCAAAGTTTGTCCATATATACATATTGTGGGCTTTTGACATGATTACCCTTGAAAAAAAAAATATTTCACAAATGTCATTCATACAAAAATATTGTCAGGATTGCCCTAATTTACTGTTCATAGCCCAGTCAGCGTGCCAAACAAGCGCCACGTCGGGTGGCATTTTTTTTTAAATGAAGAAAATGCGTCAAAAGACGCATTCCCTTCATAGTATTTTTTTTTAAGTGAAGGGAAGGCGTCTTCTGCACTTAAAAAAAGATTATCTCATGCAATGCCCAAATCTTCGATCGAATGGATCGAAAGAGCGATCAGGTTTTGTGGAACATTGTTCTATCTGGTCACGCTGGTTATAAAAATTTCAATAGCTATTCCAATGTGATGAAATTGTTTCTTCAGATGCATATTTGCGACGATGATCCTAAGCCGAATTCCATTACATTAGCGATCGTTCTTTCTTCGTGCGCTCGAGCGAGAGATTTGGATTCTGGAAAGAATGTGCATTCTTGTGTTATTAAGATGGGATTAGAATCGGAGACTCTTGTGGGAAATGCTTTAATTTTTTTGTATTCGAAGTGCGGTTATGTGTGGGAAGATGCGGTTGCTGCGTTTGGTGAGATTGATGACAAAGATGATGTTTCTTGGAATGCTATGATTTCTGGCTTTGTTGAGAATAGACTTTTTGATGAGTCATTTGAATTGTTCAGAATGATGTTGAGAAGAGGTGGAATTAAGCCCAATTATGCAACTATCGTTAATATTCTTCCTATATGTACTTCTTCTGTACAAGGGAAGGAGATTCATTGTTGTGTGTTGCGACGGTTGGAGCTGGCAGCTAATGTTCAAGCTAATGTTCATTTGAATTGTTCAGAATGATGTTGAGAAGAGATATTTTTTTTTTAAGTTGAGGAAATGCGTCTTTTCAAAAGACGCCTTCCCTTGCACTTGTAAAAAAAAAAATTTGTGAAGAGAAGGCGTCTTTTTCCCTTCACACTAAAAAATAAATTATGAAAGGAAAACGTCTTTTCAAAAGACGTCTTCCCTTCACTTAAAAAAAATACTATGAAGGGAAGGCGTCTTTTGAAAAGACGCCTTCCCTTCACTTAAAAAAAAATGTCACCTCCGTGCCGACGTGAGGCTTGTTTGGCATGCTGACTGGGCTATAAACAGTAAATTAGGACAATCCTGACAATATTTTTGTATGGATGACATTTGTAAAATAAATTTTTTTTACATATTGTATGTAAGACAAACCTGCATGTTTTCATGTTAATTACAGCCAAAAAGTAACATGTTTAATTGTTTCTCTATTTATCAAATTTGTTTCTACACTACCCTCTATATTTTTACATTGCTACAGGTGCATGTCTATATTATGTGACAATGAATTGGGCAGGCCAGGGCAACACGAAGGATGGAGAGAAGACGACAGATCTAGAGAGTGGCCTGAAGTAGCAGTCTCATCCCATCTCCAAAGTTGTAGGTATGCAAAGCAACCTCCCAATCCCGAGAACAACTAGCTCGATACGTAGGCTCGGCTGCCGTCAAGACTACGCTGCTCCTCGGGATACTGAGTTCCTTGCGAAACTGCATTTATCTTATTTTAAATTTTTAAATAATAATCAAAGTCACATGCATGATGCAATGCATAAAACGTACTAGCTAGTATATTTACGTATTAACATGATACAATTTTATTCTTAGTTATAAATTAACTTCAAAAAATGATTTCTTTTTTCCAATTAATAAATATTGATTGTTGTATCAGCGAACATAAAAGAATGCAAGGCAAGAGGAAAGCAAATTTTCATTATTATGAGCTTTTTTTTAACAATAATCTAATAGAAGAACACATGTCTTATACCTTACAACATAGAAACACAATAGTATTTTCTTATACATTGAGATGAGATGAAAATAAAAACATAATTTTTTTTTTTGAAATCTGGGTATCCGGGTCAGCTTGCGCGTACCTGATTAATTCTAGCGAGTGCGAGTCTCTAGCCTGCAAAGAGATACTCTCTAAAACCTCAAAAAAAATTTTCGTTTAGGCTCATACCTTAAAAAAGACACGAGTGGATGAGATTCAAAACTCGTGATCTTTTTGTTACTTGCCCTTCTACTTAATTATTTGGCTAACACCTCTTTGGTAACATAATTTTTTAAAAAAACGTTATCTATGAATGAGTTAAAATATATGAGTCATGGCAAGAAACATGCATGGGTGATTCTATGTCTAAATATTATTCTATAAAATCTAAATTTCTCTTTAATTATACACGAATAATTTGTAGTTATATTTGATGTTGACCTTATAAAGATCATTATGAGACCTAAATGATCATTTTTTAGCCTTATGGCATAAGTGCCTCATGAATAATGACCAACAATTTGCATTAATGATGAATCCACCTAATTAACTATCCCTTGATTTCAACTTCACTCTCATGACTTGCTAACATAATCTTTATTAAAACTTATATTTATCTATACTAATATATACGAAGATAATACCTAAAAGCTAACGGTGAAGCCTTTTTGTCATTACTGTTTAAATGTTATTTTTCATTCTTTCAACTTTTAGTGTTAAAAAGGAGAAAATACTAAATTTATTTAATTTAATTTGTCCTTTCCACCATGTCTAATTTATTTTTAACTTTTTTTGTTGTTGTTTAAATTCATATATATTTTTTATTTGACCTTTACAATTTCTATCCTTTTACTTGAACGTACCTTTTTAAATCATACGAAACAATTTTATTCTTTTATTTATATACTTATTTTAAATCAATGGTACTAAAAAAATCAACTCGATAAATCTTTGCTCTTTTTTTTGGTACCGGTTTCTGCCACTCGTCAGGTGTCCTCTTCTTCTTAGGGGTAAGACTAATTTTTTCAAATAAGAGGATTTACAGAGGCAATGACACATCTTTTAACAAAGATGAATGAAGACGGATTCGCACTCATGATGAGTTCCACAACCACACCTCGTAGTTCGTTCTCCGAACTAACGAACCAACCACTTATTGGTAATAAACCTTTTCTCAACTATATAGGATGTTATATTTTCTCAACTATATAGGATGTTATCTATAGTACTATTTATAAAGCTAAAACTTTTTAACTCACAATATGCTACTTTTATTATAAATTCTTAAATTATCACTACTTTTCAATATAGACCTTTAAATAAATTTAAGATGCTAAAAGATTTCTTTTGTAATGTTAGTAATTAATATACAATTTATTTTAAAAATTATTCATTTTTGTCATTTTCATTCTCATTTTATTCTTTCTTTTCCCTTAACTTTCAGCCCCGTTTTATTTTTTAGTAACTTTCACCCCCCATATTTATTCACTTGCAATGCACTTGCCCATGGACTAGTGTATGTGTGTGTGTATATATATATATTGTGTTTGTTTCTAAATACTAGTTTAATTTGGGGGGAAAAAAACTTTAGTGAAAACACATATAGAGATGAACTTAAAAAACAATTCAAAATAATAAGTTTGAAGTGAAGAGTTACATAATCAATTATAATAGTTGTGTTTAGTTGAGATTTGCGTACTATTTTTAGACTAAATTATGATAAGAAAATAGTTTGTCTGCATTTTGAAGAAGTTGATTGAAAAAAGTGTTTTTTCTTAGAGTTGTATCTAACAGACTTAATTACATAGATATATAAATTATCAGTTATTGTAGTCCTCTTTTTATTTTTCTTTTTAAATTTTTCTTTTGATTTATAGGTGGGAATGCAAGATGCTTAATGCACACTTCCCTGTTTGCCCTTTAATAAGTTTGTGACCATTTTAGATTATGGAGGATATATTAAAAGATATCTTAAAAAAACAAAAAAGGAAATAAAGAGAGAAGGAAGAAAAAATGAAGAAAGTGTTGATAGGGGTGTAAGCAAGACCCGAACATTCCGGGTTGGGTCATATTTTAAGTGACTCGATCAAGTCGGGTCGGGTTTCGGGTTTTAAGCGAACCCAACCCGTAATGCCCAACCCAACCACAAAACCCCCCTAAGTGTTGGAAATTAAGGGCGTGCGGTCCCCTTATCTAAATGCAATAGTTGAAGGAAGAGGTGGAAGGTGAAAATAATGAATTAAGAGTAGGAGGCACATGCAAAGCCCCCAATGCATGCGCTGTGGGAAGTGACTTCCCATGAGATTGCATTTAAGTTTGTGAGGCTCTACTCTTATTGCTAACTTAATTACTACTTGCTTACAAAATACCATTTGCACTCTTCACCCATGCATCGATTGAGACTTTCTGTCTCTACTACCTGCTACCACCTGCGATGGGGGCCGGAAATTCAATTCATTCGTTTGGATCCAAGCAAGCTACCCTCTAATTAAATTCCTCCACGTACCTTATTAAATATGTCGTAAACAAATGTAATTAAGTTTATAACTAGGATATATATATATATATATATATATATATATATATACACACTAGTGGGCGTACACGTTCATTGCACGTAAAGAAACAAATTGATGATTATATATGTTAAGAATTTTAAAAGGGCTTCAAGTTCATTATTCAAAAACTCCTAAAAAATAAAATTTTGTGAAGAAAATTATTATTTTCTTGAAAAAAAATGTATTTTCTCACCAATCAAATATATCCTAAGAGGAAAGAAAAAATTGTACAATAGCAAAATGAGTTTTAAAAAGTAAAGAACGCCAAAATGTGAAGATGGAGGATGTATTATATAACAAAACAGTACCTGAAGGATTGATGATCTTGAGCAATAATCACTTTTTAAAATATGAGAAATTGTTTTTGCAAATTAATGAAAAAGAAAAGAGTGAGATAGAAGGATATACGGAGAAGAAAAAATAAAAATTGTAAGACTATTAGAGTTGAAGCCATGACTTAAAATATCAAATTATTCTACTTTACCACCTGGGCTAAGGTCAAATGATATGCTTATATAACAATAAGTAATATATTTATAAAAAATTTACCTGGGTTATAGCCTAGGCTAGTCCATGAGTAGCTACGCCCCTGTATACACTTGATGTGATCCTATTATTTAATTTTTTTTATTGGGCTATTATTTTAAATAGAACACAAATACCCAACATAATATTGTTATGTCGATGCATTAAACCACCGTTCTAAAGTGTATTTCAGAGTCCCTATTGTTGATTATTTGGCTCGTCTTATTCGTGGGCGTTTATGTCATTTTATTATGAAGTTAGTATTTGAAGCAAACCCTAATTTCTATTAGTGTTTGAGTTGAACCAAACCTCTCATTATTATAAATACCCTATTACTGTATTTTGAGGGTATGAGAGTTTTGAAACATATTTTGTATTCTCCTTTTGGAATTCCCCAATTAGTGATTCTCATCTCCCGTGGAGTAGGCGGAGTTTCGCCGAACCACGTAAATCTTTGTGTTCTTGTTTCCATTATTTACTTTTGCATTTGATTGGTTTAATATTCGATTCCACTGCGCACAACAAATTGGTATCAGAGATTTGGGTTTTGAAATAGGATTCGAAGAACGATTTGAAGAAGAAGAACGTTCTTGACGACGGGTTGTATCGCCGTGGTAAGAAACAAAAGATCACGTTTAACTTTTGTTTTTCGTTTTAACATTATTACTGTTTTGGGCGTTGAAATTGAAATATATATATATATATATATATATATATATATAACGTGATTTCTTTTTTTTTTTGTGTGAACAGTGAAGAAGAACTTGATTCTTCAAGTTTTTTTTGGTCTTTTTGCATAAAAGACAAATTTTTTGTGGCTGAACGTGGAGTTTTGAAACAAAAATTTTCACTTTAGTTGTGATTATTTTATCACAAAATCGATTGGTTTCTTGATCTTCAAATTGGACCGTGAGCAATTTTGGCGTGTTTGTTTTTGCTCAACGTGAATCTGGTTCTTTGAAAAATTGAAGATGGAAAGTTCTTCGAAAGTCTCGAATGCGAAATTTGAAGTTGAAAAATTTAATGGCAAGAACAATTTTGGAATGTGGCAATGTGAAGTTCTTGCTGTCTTAGCCCAACAAGATTTAGACGTTGCTTTGGAAGAAAAACCTGTTGATATGGATGAGAAGACTTAGAAGAAAATTAATCGTCAAGCTTGTGGTACCATAAGATTATGTTTGGCGAAGGAACAAAAGTATTCTGTTATGAAAGTAACTGAGGCTAAGGAACTTTGGCAGAAATTGGAAGATAAGTACATGACCAAGTGCATTGAAAATCGAATTTATTTGAAGAAAAAGCTCTACAGGTTTGACTACAAACCAGGTAATTCCATGACTGAACATTTGGAAGAATTTAATCAATTACTTGCTGATTTATTAAATTTGGATGTTACTATTTCTGATCAGGATAAGGGTGTTCTTTTACTGAATTCATTACCCGATGAATATGAACATTTTTCTACTACTTTATTGCATGGAAAGAAAGCAATTAATTATGATGAGGTATCTTTTGCTTTGATTAATCACATGTATCGTAAAAAGGATAAACATGACAGCAAGGAGACTTCGTGAGCTTTGGTAATAAGGGGTAGATCTGAACAGAAGCAAGGAAAGAAAGATAGAAAATCTCGATCTAAGTCGAGAGGGAAATCATCAGAAAGAAGAATTCCTACAAAGAATGAATGTGGATATTGCTACGAGACAGGGCATTGGAAGAAAGACTGTCCGAAATTGCAGAATAAAAATCAGAATAGAGTTACTTCAAATATTGCACAAGTGAAGGATTCAGATTCAGATATTTCACTGGTTTGTTCATTTTTGGTATGTCAATCTGAGGATTGGATTTTGGATTCAGGCTGCACCTATCATATGTGTCCAAATAGAGAATATTTTTCTACTCTCGATGAATTCGTCGGTGGATCTGTTTTTATGGGTAATAATGATATATGTGAGACAAAAGGGATAGGTACAGTACAATTGAAATTACATGATGGAACAATCAGGGATTTGAAGGAAGTTCGGTATGTACCAGACTTGAAGAAGAATCTAATTTCTTTGGGTGCATTAGAATCAAAAGGCTTCAAGATCACAATTGAAGACGGTATTTTGAAGATTGTTTTGGGAGCATTGATAGTGATGAAAGGTACAAGAAGAAATAACTTGTATTTTTTGCAGGGTAGTACAGTTATGGGTAGAGCGAGCACAGTTGCATATGTATCTACAGATGATACTACTGAGTTATGGCACAGGCGACTTGGACATGCTGGTGAGAAATCTTTGCACGCACTGGTTAAACAGGATTTG
The DNA here is from genome assembly GCA_035771175.1 of Paratinospora sagittata. Taxonomy (NCBI): domain Eukaryota; kingdom Viridiplantae; phylum Streptophyta; class Magnoliopsida; order Ranunculales; family Menispermaceae; genus Paratinospora; species Paratinospora sagittata. The sequence goes on along the minus strand of CM069600.1, from coordinate 12,315,646 downwards.
TTGAAAGGTGCTAAAATTTGCAAATTGAAATTTTGTGAACATTGTGTTTTGGGGAAACAGACTCGAGTCAAGTTTGGTACAGCTATTCACTGTACTCAAGGTATACTTGATTATGTTCACACAGATGTTTGGGGACCTACCAAAGTGGCATCTTTGGGAGGTAAGCATTATTTTGTTTCATTTGTTGATGACTACTCTCGGAGAGTTTGGGTGTATACAATGCGTCAGAAAAGTGAAGTTTTGGAACACTTCTTATCATGGAAGAAAATGATTGAGAATCAGACTGGCAGGAAAATTAAAATGCTTAGATCAGATAATGGTGGAGAATATACTTCAGATCCATTTATGAAGGTATGCCAGGATGAAGGAATTGTCAGACACTTCACAGTTTGAAATACACCACAACAGAATGGAGTTGCTGAGCGTATGAATCGTACTTTCCTAGAGAAAGTTCGATGTATGTTGTCTAATGTTGGGTTAGGCAAACAGTTTTGGGCAGAAGCACTTCGCTATGCATGTCATCTGGTCAACAGACTACCATCAGCTGCACTTGACAAGAAAACACCTATTGAGGTTTGGTCAGGTAAACCTGCACATGATTCTGATTCATTACATGTATTTGGTTGTTCTATTTTCTGTCATGTCAGGGAAGACAAGTTGGATCCTAGAGCCAAGAAAAGTATTTTCTTGGGTTTTGATAAAGGTGTGAAGGGGTTCAAGATCTGGTGTCCTGAATCAAAGAAGTCTATCATCAGCAGAGATGTTACATTTGATGAATCAGGAGTTCTAAATAAATCTCCCCAACAAGGTCTTCAGTCGAAACAGAACAATCAAGATGCTCCTGAGCAGGTGGAGTTTGATGTTGCTATGAAGACAAGTCCCAACCGCACAGGTGTTACAGATGGTGAAGGATCAGATTTTGAGAATTCAACCCCAGCAATCCTACGACAGTTAGATTCTATTGCCTCCCGTAGATAGCGAAAAGATATTCGCAAACCTGCTCGTTCTGAAGATATGGTGGCATATGCACTCCAGTTATTGAAGATGGTATTCCTACCAGTTATAAAGAAGCTATGCAGTATTCTGACAGTGCAGACTGGACAAAGGCTATGGATGAGAAGATGCAATCTCTTCATAAGAATCAGACTTGGGAATTAGTTCGACCTCCAGAGGGTGAGAAAGCTATTGGATGCAAATGGGTTTTCACCAAAAAGGAAGGTTCTGCAGAGATGAATAATGTGAGATACAAAGCCAGATTAGTTGCAAAAGGGTATGCTCAGACTGAGGGTGTAGACTACAATGAAATATTTTCACCTGTTGTCAAGCACTCGTCTATTCGTATTTTGCTTGCTTTGGTTGCACATTTTGATTTGGAATTAGCACAGTTGGATGTGAAGACCACTTTCCTCCATGGTGATTTGGAAGAAGAGATTTATATGTCTCAACCTGAAGGTTTTAAGGTACCTAGTAAAGAAAATCTCGTTTGCAAATTGAACAAGTCTCTTTATGGTTTGAAACAGTCTCCCAGACAATGGTACAAGCGATTTGACAAATTTATGATTGGTCAGCAGTACACTCGGAGCAGTTATGATCATTGTGCGTATTTTCGTAAGCTTCCCGATTCATCGTTTATTTATTTGCTCTTATATGTGGATGTTATGCTTATTGCATCTAAGAGCAAGGTGGAGATAGAATATTTGAAGACTCAGTTAAATACTGAATTTGAAATGAAAGATCTTGGAGAAGCTAAAAAAATACTTGGTATGAAAATTAGAAGAGACAGAGTGAAGAGTATAGTGTGTTTGAATCAGACACAATATTTGAAAAAGGTTTTGCATCGGTTTGGAATTGAAAAGGCCAAACCTGTTAGTACACCGTTGGCTCCTCATTTTAAGCTCAGTGCTTTGATGGCTCCACGTATAGATGAGGAACGTAGTTTTATGCTAAGGTTCCATATGCAAGTGCAGTTGGCAGTTTGATGTATGCAATGGTGTGTACAAGACCAGACATTTCACAAGCAGTTAGTATGGTTAACAGGTATATGCATGACCCAGGAAAAGAACATTGGCAAGCAGTGAAATGGATTTTGCGGTACATTTCATGTACTTTGGATGTTGGATTGGTATTTGAAAAGGATGACAGACTTGGTTTACATTTGGATGGATATGTGGATTCGGACTTTGCAGGTGATTTGGATAAGCGTCGTTCTACTAGTGGGTATGTGTTTACACTTTCTAGAGGACCGGTGAGTTGGAGGTCTACGTTGCAGTCTACAGTTGCTTTGTCTACTATAGAGGCAGAGTATATGGCGATGACAGATGCTATTAAGGAGGCCATTTGGCTATTTGGTTTGGTTGGTGACGTGGGGGTTACTATGGATAGTGTCACAATTCATTGTGATAGTCAGAGTGCTATTCATTTGGCAAAGAACCAGGTGCATCATGCAAGAACAAAACACATTGATGTCCGTTTTCATTTTGTTCGAGAGGTTATCGAGGATGGTGAGATTTCATTGATGAAGATCCATACAAAAGATAGTCCTGCAGACATGTTGACCAAGATTGTACCAGCGATCAAGTTTGAGCATTGTTTGAACTTGATCAATGTCATTAGAACCTGAGCGCTTTCGGGCGCATTTGGAGATGAGATTGGTGATTGGTTTGTTTAGGCGATCTCGCCAAGGTGGAGATTTGTTGATTATTTTTCGTTTGACAACGTTCATTGTTATCTCTAGTTCTTCCATTATTTTCCCCTGAAATCGCACCAAATATTTCTTAGTCAGTCACCCCTCTCCTTAAGATGAAAGTATTTGAGATAGAGGATATTGTAACAACATTAGTGATCTGTTTCGAAGATTTATCAAAAGTATTGATATTTGGCTCCCATAACAGCCTCATTATCAAGACTTCGTAGCCGAGGAGCTCCTTCTTTGTAGGGTTTTGAATCACCCGCAACATTTGCTGGATGATAATGTGAGGTAGGGAGTTAGAGATTCTTTTTTCTAAGCAGTATAGCACAAGAAGTTGAGCTTTTGTTATAGATCCTCTAGTCACCAATTTCGGCAAGATGTTACCGAATACGATCTTTCCAAGGCCGACAAAAGGTGGTTTAAGGAGATTATTTGGGAGGTGGGCATATGTCAATTGGGTGTACGACTTGTAGGCGGGGAAATTGAACAACTGTTCTTTGGATTCCGCGATCTCAGCAACAGTCTGGGGTTCGTGTGGATCAATGATCTTTTCTCCTATTGGGATTTCCATAAGTCATGAAACAGTTTCAACGCTGATGGAAATCTTTACTCCCTTGATCATTGTCTCCAAGACAAGAGTGATCCCATCTTTTTGAAGTCCCACGCTATTCATGGATTCGTAAAATGACTTCACCAAGTTGAAGGAGACGTAACCCTCAACTTTTGTTATTTTCAACCATCCCAGTTTTGAGAGTTTGTCGTGAAGGATATAATGGAGGTAGAGATCTCTATTTTCGATACTCCTCATACTCATAACCTCACATTTGGAAAGTTTGGTAAGTCTTGTGAAAATCGGTTCTCGACTACTGAAAGTCGTTCCTTCACTTGAGGCCATTATCTTGCTGAAAGGAAGATAAAACTTGTCAAATACACAAAATATATTCCTAACATTTTTAAGATTTATACTTTGTCCGTTGGACAATAGTTTTTATTTTTTTCCTCTTGATGTTTATGTCATCAATGAATCCAAATTTTTCATTAGCAACAAGTTGTATATATATATATATATATATATATATCTAAACTATATAAAAACTATATAGTTATCTATATATATATAATATAAATCTTAACTATATATAATTCATATATATATAGTTCTAAAGATATATTCATCTAATATAAATTTTCTCCTCTTAATTGGTGGACTTGGGCAGGCCGTGGACCTTTCTCTCTAATACCATTAAATGTCACTCCCCGCCCGGATGCGCCTAAACCGGCGGAACACTCACAAGGGGGCGCGAATGCATTATAACAATAACCAAGTGTGCAGGAACACAATTGAGTACAAATCTAATTATATTAATTTTAGAATGTATTTTTGTACAGAATATGATTAATTTCAAAACTCCTTCTTGAACTAGCGTCTCCTCCCGAGCAGAACAGCGTTGCACCGCGAAGAGAGTCTTGAAGAGAGAGTATCCAAAAAAGAAGAGAGAAATCACAAAGAGAGCAAGAGAGAAGAGAGTTGGATTTTGTGTGCAAATAATCAAAGGGGGGGAAGGGGTGGCTTTCTATAGCCAAAAAGGGTTCCCGAACGTTCAGGCGGGCTGCCCGAAGTTTTATTTTTTATTTGTGTGTGTGTGTGTGTGTGTGTGTGTGCAAACCTGGGGTATTGTAGAGAGTGTGTAAATTAAAAAAGTCTTTTTATGGTCTAAAACAGTCACCAAGGGCATGGTTTGACCATTTTACCAAGTATGTTATGAAATATGGGTACTAACAAGCACAAACAAACCTTATTTTATTCTACAAACATTCTCCAAGTGGTAAGAAAGCAATTCTGATTGTTTATGTTAGTGATATCATCTTTACTGGTGATGATGATGAAGAATTGGAACGACTAAAAGGGATTCTTGCAAGAGAGTTTGAAATCAAAAATCTTGGTCAACTCAAATACTTCTTGGGAATAGAGGTTGCAAGAAGTAAAAGTGGATTCTAGTTTCTTAGAAGAAGTACACTGTTGATCTGCTAAAAGAAACATGAATGATAGGATGTAAACCTGCTGAAACTCCTATTGATCCAAATTTGAAATTCATTAAAACTGAAGATAGAGTTCCTGTAGACAAGGGGAGATACCCCAAGCTAGTTGGAAAGTTGATTTACTTCGCACACACAAGGTTGGACATTGCCTTTGTTGTAAGTGTAGTAAGCCAATACATGCACTCACCTTTAGAAGAACATTTCGAAGTTGTTTATCAGATCTTGAGGTACTTGAAGGCAATTCCAGGGAAAGGTTTGTTCTTTGGAAAACATGAGCTTAAAAATGTTGAGGCTTTTCCAGATACAGACTGGGGCAGTTTTGTGGAGGATAGGAGGTCTACTTCAGGCTATTGTTCAAAAGTTTGGGGTAATTTAGTCACATGGAGGAGCAAAAAGCAAACAGTTGTCACCAGGAACACCGCAGAAGCAGAATTCAGGGCACTTTCCCAAGGTACATGTGAACTAATATGGTTAAAGAGGCTCTTAAAGGAATTGAAAATGGAAAGTGCATATCCAATGAAGTCATTTTGTGACAATAAAACATCCATTAGTATTGCGCATAATCTAGTACATCACGACCGCACCAAACATGTTGAGGTTGATCGACACTTCATTAAGGAGAAGATGGAGGAGGGAGTGATCTATATGACCTATGTCACAACAAAGCAACAGATTGCTGATGTGCTGACTAAAGGCCTATCTAGGACCAGTTTTGGAGAATTGATCGACAACCTAGGAATGATCCATATATATTCACTAACTTAAGGGGGAGTGTAGAAAATATATGAAATATACAAATTTCAAAAGGAGAAGATTTATCCTTGATTTGCAGGAGTTAGTTTAGGATTTTTTTTTCTAATTGTAATCCAAAGGATATTTATCTCCAAAAAAAAAAAAATCCTAAACTAACTCCCACAAATCAGGGATAGACCTTCTCCTTTTGAAATCTGTATATTCCATATATTTTCTACACATCCTTCTCGTGCTTCTTTATAATCTTACAAGCAGGTTTGCCAGTAGAACTGCTTCTAAGGTTTATGGACAAGGTCATGTGGTCCATCTTGCTCGTTCTTCCTTAGAAGGTTACAAGTAGGTTTATTAGTAAAACTGCTTTAATGGGCTTATGAGTAAGGTTATGTAGTTTTCGTCCTGCATGTTCTTCTTTAGAAGTTCACAGGCACGTCTTCCTTAGAAGCTCACGAAAAGGTTTGCTTTATAGAACTGATTTCACGTGCTTATGTAGAAGTCCACATGATCTTCGTTTTGCCCGTTCTTCCTTAAAAGCTCACAGGCAAGTCTGCTAATAAAACACTTTCGCATGTTTATGAATAAGGTCAAGTGGTCTTCATCTTCTACCTTAATATTCAATTCTTAAAAAAATAAGTTGACATAAGAAAACCCTTAACTTAGATAATCTCATTAATATTGCAAAGTCACATATAAGATGAAATACCTAGAAACATCAAATATACTTTTTTCAACTCAAAAACAAAAAAAAAATCTAACTGCTAAAAACATGATCCAAATAATATTGATTTAATAAAATCTTTTGCGAGCAAACGCAGGAGGGGTTTTGCGACCACAATAAAAGGAGCACAAGCAACGCGTAGGATCGTCAGGTGCGCAATGGCCAAGCCCATGTAAGCGAGTATAGGCGCAGGCACTAGCACAGCTCACTGGCTCGCATGGTTCCGCCTTAAATATTTCTATCATACACATCTTTTGTGCCTCAGTTCCTGTCCATCAATTAACAAATTATATCAAAGAAATGAAAAAGAAATTAAAAAAAAAAATAGAAGATTACAATAAAATCAACACACAGCCATCAACGAATTCGATTTTTTAAGTTATTCTAATACCGTTAATATCAAAAGTTATAACTCAAAAAATTTAAAATAAAGAAGTGATGATCATGTCATGAATGATCTAAACTTTTAGTATTGTGAAGAAGAAGAAAAAAAAAAGCTCTTGGGCATGTAAAAAATTACAATTTCAAAATCAGAAATAAAAAAAATTAGATGATTAACTGAAATACTATCAGTACAAGCTAGATGAAATCCAAGTCCCTGAATAAGAATAATTTCAAAAATATAATAAAATAAAAGATATTTGTTAATAAACTCATCCTTAAAAAAATTTATCACGACATTGATTTTAAGTAGAAAAGTGTATTGATAATTTTGAAATACTACCTTCATTACATTAAAAAAAAAAAAAGAGAGAGAGAGATTACCAGAAGGGAAGATGATGAGAGGAGAAAGTAGCATAAGTAGAAGCAGATTGACTACTATCTTCATGGTGAACAAATTGATAATCTGTTCTTGAATATTTGAGATGAAAATAACCCTACAGAGGATTAATAGTGTATTTATAAGCCTTTCGTTTAAAACTTGCATTTATTATATGAAAGATTGGGTAAATAATTAAAATTTATGAACATTCTATATTCTACGGTTCTAATTGGAGAAAGCTCATTATAGTATGAATCAACTGGGGCTGGACATGACAATGGAAGATATTTAGCTTATTATTTACTAAAAATGTTTTGAAATAAATCTTAAAATTGGAAATGATTAACTTTTTTTTTTCTATAATTAAGATAATGGCCCTATTATATAATATTATTGGTTGGTGGCATCTTCGGATCTTCCGTCCTTCTAAGTTTTTCTACCATTTTTGTATACATTCTTTTAAAGTTTAGGTTATAATAATTATGTTAATTCTTATGGGTGGCTATATTTGGTTAAAAATTGAAGTTTTGGTTTCTATCTAAATAATTAGTTTAAATCGATTATGGAATTTTCTGTTACTCTTTTTTTTTTTTTTTTTTTTGGTATTGGTTTTTTGTGGAAAGAGACTAATCCTTCTCGATTAAAAGATTTGTAAGGCAATGACACATCTCCCAACAAGGATGGACGAAGGTAAGCTAAAATTCGTAATTCGCTCTACTTGTGAGAATGACACATTGAAGTTTCCTGTGTTTTCTATTATACTTTGTATTGATAACAACTTTGTAACTTCTTTCTGTGTTGTACGGTTCTCCCACAAAGACCTGTTAGTACTAGGTAGGCAGAGTTAGTTAGAATGGTGATCCGTGTCAGTGTTGTAACATCCAATGCATGATTTCCACGTGTACTGTTAAACCTCTATAAATATCAGTTGTCAGCTTAATATGTTGGTTCCGACCATAAGTTGCCGCAAACTGATCTAAAAGTCACCGTATTAAGCTTACAACTTATTGTCTGTTTCATTTTTATTTTTATTTATTTTTAATTTTTGATATACGACATTGATCTATATTATAAATTCACATTTTTCAATTCTGTTCCTTTTTTTTTAACTAACACTTTTCATTTCTTAATTTTAGAGATACCTTATTTATTATTTCTTCTTTTAGTTGTGTAAATCCATACTATAATTATTTGTTCTTTTAATTTGAAAGTGGTCAATATCTTATTTCAAAAATAAAAATATTGATATTACAACAAAATCTTATAATTTAAAATTTTAATTAATAAATGGAAAAATCATATGCAACACCATTTTGGTTCTTATATATGCAACACCTATACATAATACATGCACACACACACTATATATATATGTACTATAAATACGAGTCAACAATTAAATATATGTTGTAAAATAAATCGATAACTATTACAAATAAATAAATGTAAAGAAGACATACTTGAGAAAGAAATAGAGAAATTAAGAGATATTTTATTCTCATAATATTCTAAACTTGTATAAGTTTTGTGTACATCTTGTGTAATTTAAACACCTTCTTATATAGGCTCATGATCATAATAGAGGATTAAATTACATTAACAATATCAATAAATCCAATAGTTACAAAAATTAATTTCATTGGTTATTACAAAATTAAATCCAACACTAATATAGAGGTTACAAAATCATTGTAATGAATTGGAGGTTATGATGATATTCAAATACATTTATAACACTCCCCCTTTTAAATACCATCATACATAGACAATATGTCACGTTAAAACCTTACTAGAGAAAACTCAGTGAGAAAAAAAATCTAAAAGAAAAAAGAGTACAATATTCTCTTTGAGTCTTATATTGTTATGATTGTCTCGTTAAAAACCTTGTAATGAAAAAAGAGTATAGTGCACTACTTAGTAACTCCTCTTCATAAGAATTCCTCCCCTTATGTTGACATCATTGAATTTTCTTCAGTAGTTTGACTATACTAATATTGTAAATTGGCTCCACAAATATTGCAATTGATAAAACTTTAATAAAGAAATTGGTTAGAATAATGCATCATGATCATATTTCTACATATTAATTTTATCACTTTTTATAGCTTATAGATTTCAATGAAATATGTTTATTTAATAAACATTTTGAACTTGTTACATATCCAAGTAATTATGATCTTGACGCTCTTGAATAAAATAAATCCATATTACTTGTCATATGAAAATATATCATTTTAATGCTTCAACTTGATGTAAAGTTGTATCTTGCTAGCTAATAAATTACTTAAGAACATAATATAATATATGTTCTTTGTATAATTTATAAGATACATAAGTACATCAATTGCATAAAAATATGGTAATTCGATATCAAGTAATTTTCAATCATATTCATTATGATGAAAATGATCTTTATTGATTTCAAGCGATCAATTATTAAAGAGCTCAAGGGATATGTTTTATGAATATATATATATATATATATATATATATATATATATATATATAGAGTTAATTTATTTAATTCTCTATTTCACTAAATTGCCTAAAGGATAAAAATTTCACTGAAAAATAATTCATCTGCAAGGTAAGACAATTTTTCTTTTATTTCTCTTTTAAAGACATACTAATAAATTTTTCAAGAGTTCTTATAAAACTTAAATAATCAACATATGCCCTAATAAATAAAAATTTATAAATATATATATTTTTTCATAATATGCATATGATCACAAATACTTATTAAAGTTATTATAAAATATGTATGCATAATAATCATATAAACATGAATGTAGCTTTGAATCAAACAATTTTGAATCATCCGATGCTTTTGCTCTGAGCATTTTAATCCTAAAAGGATTTTCATAAATATATATCATCATTCATGGATCTATTCATTTCCTTGAATAGTTTCATATAAATAATTATTTATATCTAAAATGATTTTACACTTCATGCTTTTGAATTTCATTTCTAATAGCTCTCGTTCATCAACGAGTTTAGCTAATAATTTTTTTACTTTTGCCAATAATTTCAACGCCGACATTCTTGACACAATCTATGGTGTGGGATCCCCATTTTAAAAAAATATCAATGGAAATATTACGAGCAATATTATTTTTATGTCACATCTATCATATATATATATATATATAGAATTTTATGAGATTCCCTCATAAAAATTTATTCCTCCTTAAGAAATATTAATTCTTGAAATTCATATATTTTTAAAATATACTTATGTCCCTTTATTGGACATTTATATTAAATTTATTTCTCTTCAGAGAATATTTATTTCATACTCCATAACTCTTCAAGATATTTTTATATATTTTTCATGGACATTCATTTTTCAATTTATTTCTCTTCATGAAATACATATTTCTCAAACTTCTCATTTGAGCCTTTAGTGCACATAGCCTCATATTACTTCTAGCAATTTACATGTTAAAAACTTCACTTTTCTCTTGTAATGAGAAAATTAATCTATATTGGCTCATATTGCATTAGCAATTTTATATGTCATTATTCTGAAATTCACTTTCCTCCCCTAAGGTCAGGAAAATTACTTCACTGTACATTGGCCAATTATGTCATTATTCAAAGCATTATTGATCAAGGTTCAAAAATTTTGGCTATCTATATCTTGAGGTTTCTCAAACTTGGCCAATTATGCTAAAGTATAAATATATTTGTGTCAAAGAACTCATGGTTACCGATCACAATATAATTCAATTGACCTCATAATTTCATGATATAATAAGCCAAAAAAAATAAAGTGGGAAGCCCCTCTAAATTCTCCTTTTTCCAAAAATAAATGAAGCAATATATAAGAATATCTTTCAATATGTGAAATCTCTTTGTTCACATATTTTCAAAATTAAGCAAATGACATAAAATATAAAGCATTAACTGTCATTATGAATCTTGCTTCATTTGTCAATATACTAATTACTCTTTATGAGCCATCAATAATTTTTCTCAACCTATTTTCTTTATTGAGGCTTAATAAAGATCAATCATTTTGTGATACAACATGTATCCGACCAATGCTAATTTATTTCATACATAATGCAAACACTTTATATAATATAATTTCTTTGTGTTGCAATAATAATATCATTCCACTTTGGTAGAAGAGTAAATATATTTGAAATATATATGGCATTCTAGACTTGTAAAATAAATCGATAACTATTACAAATAAACAAATATAAAGAAGACGTACTTGAGAAAGAAATAGAGAAATTGAGAGATATTTTATTTTCATGATATTCTAGACTTGTATAAGTTTTGTGTACATCTTATGTAATCTAAGCACCTCCCTCTATAGGCTCATGGCCATAATAGAGGATTAAATTATATTAACAATATCAATAAATCCAACGGTTACAAAAATTAATTCCATTGGTTATTACAAAATTAAATCCAACATGAATATAGAGGTTACAAAATTCTTGTAATGAATTGGAGGTTATGATGATATTGTAATACTCTGTATTTCACAAAAAAAAAAAAAAAAAATTTACTATTTGGGCAACGCCCGAACGTTCAGGCGCATGCCAGAACGTTCAGGCGCCAAAAATCTCTATATAAGGAACCCTCCTCATTCTCATTTCTCACACCAAAATCACTCTCCTTATGATTTTCCTTCTCTTTCCACTCATTCTAAGTTTTTAGTTTTTGAGACTCTCTGATCGAGACTCTCGGTACGGTGCGACGAAGTTCTGTCCGGAGGAAAGCGCCAGATCGGAAAGAAGAAGTTTTTATCTGAAGGTGGGGAACGAAACATAGGTTTGCGTGTTTCATAACTTTTATTAAAGTTTACATTCAATTATTATTATGTCTACTATTCATTTACACTGCATTATGTCATATAATGTCCTAACCTTGCACGTTGTGATACCGACCCTAATAAGGATCACCAGACGTTGTCAAAGTCAGTCTAAATGTCAAGAAAGGCCAGACCAGTAAACTAGACCAGTTCATGCATTGGCATCATACATATCACCACCTAGGGACGTATATGGTTTATGACTCATAGAATAGTTAGAAGCATTGCTCACTATTCATATTATTTCTCTGGAGAGGGACGTACATGAGAACCCGGCTACACCCGGGGAGGGACATCAGTACGTGAATTCAGAGCATCGTTCCTGTACGTGAATTCAGGCGATGTACGTTCATCAAACCATTAATACGTGACGGTGTCATGCATACATTCATATTGATTGATTATGATGCTCACATGTGTATTTAAGATATTTGATATTGAAGTATGCTTTATTAATTGTTATACTCATGCACTATTTACCCACTGAGCGCGTTAAGCTCACTCCAATATTATCAAATCTTTTACAGGAAATTAGGGTGGACTGGGTGCAGGTTATGGGGCCCACATTTTGTACCCTTTGTATGAATCATTGGGGATTTTGGGAGTATGTTCCCTTGACCATTTTATGTACAAAAGTATTCTGAATTATATGAAATCAGATTTGTACTGTGTACTGTATTTCCGCTGCGCACTCTGTTATTACCATTATGATTGTTCCAAATGCGTGCCCCGTCCGAGAGTGTACCGCCGGTTTAGGCGCGTCCGGGCGGGGTGTGACATTTAATGGTATCAGAGAGTACGGTCCACGGCCCGCCCAAGTCCACCAAATTAGGGGAAGAAAAATTTTATTAGATATATATATATATATATCTCTAGAACTATATATACATATGTCAATTATATATAGTTGAGATTTGTATTAAATATATATATCTAGAAAACTATATGATTTTTATATAGTTTGATTTAAATATACATATGGTCATAATTTATTAGAAACTATATGTGTAGTTATTATTGAATATATGTATCTATATACATTAGTGTATATGAGGTACGTATAAAAAAAAAAATCGAAAAAATTTTATTTTTCGAAAAATATTTATTCGAAAAAAAAAAATCGAAAAATTTCTTATTTTTCGAAAAGAAAAAATAAAATAAAATAAATTTTTTTTTCGAAAAAAAAAAAATTAGAAATTTTTTTATTTTTTTTATTTTTCGAAAATAATTTATTACAAAACAAAATAATCATAAAAATTTGAAAAAATAATTTATTTGCTATATCTAAAACTATATATATATGACTTCTATATATAGTTAAGATTTGGATTAAAAACAACTATATATGATTTTTATTTCAAATATATATATATAGTTGCTTTATGGAAACTATATATATAGTTATGATTAAATATGCCAATACATTTATAGGAGAATACGACATATATACATATTCCAAATAGTTGATTTTTGGAAACTATATATAGTTATGATGACAAATGTCTATACATTTATAGGTGAATACAACATATATGCATCAAATCACTAATGAAGAAATTTTTTTTTTATGGCATAAACATCAAAAGAAAACTCGAAAATAATGTCTAATAGATAAGGCATAAATTTTAAAAAAATGTTAGGAATATATTTTGTGTCTTTCACACAAATTTATTTTCCTTTCAGCAAAAGAATGGCCTCAAGGGAAGGCACAACTTCTACTAGCAGGGAACCAATTCCCACTAGACTAACAGAATTGTCCAAAAGAGAGGTTGTGACCATGAGGCGCATCGACAATAGCGATCTCCGCCTCCGTCCAATCCTTCATGACAAACTCGCAACACTGGATTGGTTAAATATAACCAAAGTCGAGGATCAAGTCTCTTACAACTTGGTCAGATCCTTCTATGAAGCCATGAATTACGTGAGACTTCACGGAGATGAGATCAACCCTCATTTAGAGACAACAATCATAGGAACGACAATTCCTATCAATATCGAGATTATTGCTCGCCTTTTGGAGATTCCGATTGAAGAAAGGATTATTGATCCACATGACCCCCAGACAGTTGCAGAGATCGCCGAATCTAATGCACAACTGTTCAATTCACTCGCCAAAGAGCCATACACTCAATCAACATACACCAACCTCCCAAACAATCATCTTAAGCCATCTCTTGTCGGCCTCGGAAAGATTGTATACGGCAACATCTTGCCAGAGAGGGGCACTAGGGGCACTATGTCAAGGGCCCAACTCCTTGTGTTGTATTGCATAGAGAAGAAAATAAAAGTCTCCCTACTACACATCATCATCCAACAAATGTTTAGGGTGATTCAAAACCCTTTAAAGAAGGAATTCCTCGGCTACAGAGTCTTGATTATGAGGATACTTCACGAGGCAAACGTTGACACTTTCGATGGAACGTCAAAGCTGATCACTGAACCAGTTACATCATCCTCTATCTTCAAGACATATGGCACAAGTGGAGGGGTAACTGACGAAGAGGTATTCGGCACGACAATAAGAACTGCCGAAAGAATGAGAGACAAGCACGGGCGTTGTCTTCGCAAATGTCGACGCAAGATGCCTGTCAGAGAAGGCCCAAATAATTATTCCAATCCACCTCCTACATCAGACCCAACCGGTAATCCAACCGATCGACCACTTACTGACGAAGAATTATATGCCACACTAAATCCACCTATACAAAGTCATGATAGACAAGGTACGCAAGCAAATCCACCAACTTGGAACGTGCCAACTCACGGCAACACTTCGTACCAAAGATTTCCAACTTATGCGGTACAGTATCAGCCAGTTCCACAAGTTGTTGTAAACCAACAACAACAACAGTACTGGGCGTTACCAAATCTTGGAGGGACAAACATTCCAATGAGCCCATTGTTTCAAACTTTTTCATCTCAAACAAACCAAATTATCCAAGGGGTTCCGGTTAGGGGATCCCCGCACAATCAATACAACTACGTTCCACCTATGAATCACCCATACAACCAATACTTTCCTCCAATGCCTATGGCCTACCCTTCACCTACGAGACAAACAACCCATCAACCACCAATGGGACACCCGACTAACCTACTTGAACGGTTAGATGAAATGGCATCCAATATTGCTGCACTGAAAGAGAGCCACAATAATATATTAACTCGTTTGCAAAACTCCAACGCAGAGCATGCAAACTCTCAACCTTCTGTTAGTAGTCATTCTGTACATAACAGTAGATCTCGAAGGAACGGTAGTAGGAAAGAAAGTCAAAATTAATTCCTGGCATTGTAAAAAAAAATTTTGATATATATGAATGAAATTGTTTTGTTTAAAGACTATATTTGGTGGGCAGACTTACAACCATTCTTTCTTTTGTATCACTAACTTTGGAGTGGTATGGGACACAACAAAATTGGATGATACTAAATAAAATGTGGAAGTAAGAAAACCCATGACCTTGTGTGAAAAGAAACATTTGGAGACAGTTGCATTACTAACATTATCACTAAGTTTACACGGTATGGGACGAGTAAACTTGGAAGATACTATTAGTGAACTTCTATTCAACCAATGTTTTTAGAGACCGTGTTCATACAACTTAACTTGGTTGACACCCTTATTACTAAATTCATGTGGTATGGGACACATGAACTTGGATAATAATCGAAAAGACTAAGAGTAAGCGTCTGAATGCATAAGATTGCGATAGAACGTTAGCTCAGGCTATTTACTGAGGCAAATCTTAGAATTCTTATGACTCGTATGGATTTTCAATGAAATATATGTATGTTCACAAAGACCAAAACCAAATCTTTTGAAATACTTGCACAATTTTGTACTTATTATATAAACATTCTAACCTTGTTTGTTTTTACACCATGGCCACACATACGAGATATATAAGATTCTTTGATTCCTCAACAACAACTTTACACTATACTTAGCAAAATAGGTGATTTTAATATTACAGTACTCTTGAAATTGTTGCTGAGCATATTCTAGCATTATACTTGGCTACAGTTCCTAAATCTTGATTTTCCTTTTATCTTTGCCAGTGAGACAATGCAAACCAGGAAGAGAGGAAGGCCACGTGTTGTTCGTCCAGCAGTGGAGGTGTCACACCCTGGGTTGCACAGCGTGCCCCCTACCCAGGTGCGGGCGCACCCCCTCGGGGCGAACGCCTAGCCATTATGGATCCATAATATTGTCCCATCTCGGCCAGCCACGCCACACAAGGACGCCGGTTACCGAGATCATTTATCCCCCTGCACAATCCACAGCACAGGGAGGGCCTCCCCCAAGTTCGAACTCGCAACCTCTTCCTCATAAGGTTAGATTTCGCAACTTGAGTACCCATTGAGCCAAATGGTTCAATGGATACTCAAGTTGCGAAATCTAACCTTATGAGGAAGAGGTTGCGAGTTCGAACTTGGGGTAGGCCCTCCCTGTGCTGTGGATTGTCCAGGGGGATAAATGATCTAGGTGTCCGACGTCCTTGTGTGGCGTGGCTGGCCGAGATGGGACAATATTATGGATCCATAATGGCTAGGCGTTCGCCCCGAGGGGGTGCGCCCTCACCTGGGTAGGGGGCACGCTGTGCAACCCAGGGTGTGACAGGAGGCACCTCCTGAGATTCAGGAACCGCCGCCTCAGACAACAGCACAGGCTACACCTAACACTGCCACTACATCTGGGCAGGCAATACCACCACCACCCGCACCCTTTGCCATGCCTTCAAGCATTGAAACCTTCTTCGTTGGATTTATTGAGGCGATGAAGGTCGCTGTTCAAACTGCCGTTCGTGAGACCGCAGCCAATCAGGTTGCCACGGTTCAAGCACCTGTAAAATTTGGGTCCGAAGCTCAAACCGATCAGATTACTAAATACAAGCGGTTACAACCTCTTACTTTCGATGGTACCATTGATCCTGATGAGGTGCAAAAGTGGTTGGACGAGTCCAAGAAGGCTCTTGATGCAATGGGAGTCGATGAGACTCGTAAAACTCCACTAGCAACCTACCAACTTGTTGGAGCCGCAAACACATGGTGGATCACAATGAAAGAAGACCCAAGGGTCAATATAGCAGATATGACTTGGCAACATTTTGAGTCAATGTTTATTGATGAGTATTTTCCCAGCGCGGTGACAAAGCAGAAGTGCCAGGAATTTGCTAAGTTATATCAGGGCACCATGACCGTCAGAGAATATGCTGGAAAATTTAAAGAATTATCAGTCTACTCTCTCTCCACCATCTCCACGGAGCGAGATAAGACTGAGAAATTTTATAATGGTCTTCGCCATGACATTCGGCAAGCCTTATCGATCTTGGATCTCAAGATTTACAAAGAAGTTGTTGACAAGGCCATGAGCTTTGAACAAGAAAAGCTCTTACAGGAACAGCGAATGAATAAGGGCAAACGACCTGCCACATTTTCCCAACAAGGCTCGCAACAGGGCAACAAGAAGAAGCCCTACTACAATCAAAACCCAGCCCTCCCAGCCCCGGTTTCGAAGAATGAAGCCACAACACCTGCGGCTGAACCTTCTAACTCTAACCACCAGGGTTTCCGAAATCATGGCCGTGGCGGTCGTTATGGACGAGGTGGCCGTAGCAACGGCAATGGCAGAGGTGGTGGTCGACACCACAATCAACAAGGCCAGCAGAATAATCAGAATGGCCAGCAAAACCATCAGCAGTACATGCCAACTTGTTTCAACTGCGGCCAGAAAGGCCATGTAAAACATCTTTGTCTGCACCTTCAGAAACCTATTCCGGCTATTCCAGTCCAACAAGCACCACCTGCTGCTAATGCCCAACCCAGGCAGACCCAGCAGAACCAGGGTCAATGGAATCAGGGCAGAGCATATGCCATCGCTCACCAACCCCTCCCAGACAATAATGTCGTCGAAGGTACCTTTCATTTGTTCAATACAATGGTGCATGTTTTGTTTGATTCAGGTGCTACGTATTCTTTTATATCATCAGCATTGGTAAGACATTTAGGCCTGCATCCTGAACCCACAACCATCACACTTCATGTCACATCACCGTTCGGATCGGGTACTGACGTGAATTTGCAGTGTTCTCGATGTGAGCTTCGAATGTCCGAACAGATAATATATGCAGATCTTTTTGTGATGGATTTTGAAGACTTCGACATCATCCTCGGCATGGACTGGCTCGCACCACTGAATGCAAAGATCGACTGTATGAACAAGCACGTTCAGTTAACTTTGCCTACAGGAGAGTTTGTCAAGATTCAATGAACAAGGTAATGGATACACAAATCAACAGTTGCACTTCTCAAGTCACAACTTCGAGCGTTGTCTCTTGGCGACGGCAATGAATCACCAGCTCTGTACCCTCCCGAAGTACGCGATGTTCCAGTCGTATCTAAATTCCCAACAGTTTTTCTTAATGACCTTCCTGGTCTACCTCCAGTTAGGGAATTCGATTTTGAGATCAACCTCATACCTGGGACAGGGCCTATCTCAATTCCACCATACAGAATGTCAAATGTTGAACTGGTCGAATTAGACAAACAACTTAAGGAATTAGAGAGTAATGGCTTCATCCGAAAGAGTTCATCACCCTGGGACGCTCCAGTTCTGTTTGTTCGCAAAAAGGATGGTTCGTTACGACTTTGCATTGATTATCGCAAGTTGAATAACTTCACCATCAAGAACAGATATCCGTTGCCCAGGATCGATGACTTGTTCGACCAACTTCGAGATGCCAAATACTTCTGTAAGATTGATTTACGGTACAGTTATCACCAACTCCGGATCCGAGAGTCAGACATCACCAAGACGGCGTTCAGAACTCGGTACCGTCATTACGAGTTCTTAGTTATGTCGTTTGGTCTAACAAATGCACCTGCTGCATTCATGGATTTGATGAATCGCATATTCAGGTTATACTTAGACCGCTTTGTGGTGGTCTTTGTCGACGACATCTTGATATATTCCTCAACTGAGGAAGACCATAAAATACATTTGAAGATCGTCTTCCAGACCTTACAAAGACACCAACTGTATGCAAAGTTGAGTAAGTGCAAATTTTGGGCACAGAGAGTTCAATTCCTCGGCCATGTGGTTTCAGGCAATGGCATTGAGGTCGATCCTTCTAAGGTTGAAGCAGTCTTAAACTGGAAACGGCCTACCACTGTTACTCAGATTATGAGTTTTCTTGGTTTGGCTGGCTATTACAGGCGCTTCATCAAGGACTTCTCAAAGATTGCTGAACCTATGACCAAGCTCACTCGAAAGGACGTGCGCTTCATCTGGAATCCCGCCTGTGAGGCATCATTTCAGGAATTGAAGAAACGCCTCACGACAGCACCTGTACTTATCACTCCAAGAAATGGAATTGGATTTTCATTATACACTGACGCCTCCCTCCAAGGGTTAGGTGCCGTCCTAATGCAAGAAGGCCAAGTTGTTGCCTATGCCTCGAGGCAACTGAAGATTCATGAGGGTAATTACCCAACACACGACTTGGAACTTGCAGCTGTTGTGTTTACACTGAAATTATGGCGTCATTACCTATACGGTGAACGGTTCGAGGTCTTCTCAGATCATAAGAGTCTTAAGTACATATACACTCAGCGAGACCTAAACCTCCACCAAAGAAGATGGTTGGAATTCTTGAAAGACTATGACTTTCAACTCCAGTACCATCCTGGCAAGGCCAATGTTGTAGCTGATGCCCTGAGTAGAAAATCTTATGTTGCTTGCACTCTTAACTATGAAATGGGAAAATTGGCTACATAGATAGAGAACTTTAACCTCCAGCTAAACGAAGAGGGACCACGCCCACGACTCTCTCAATTATCAGCTACCTCTAACCTCGTTCGCAAGATTTCAGCTACTCAAGCCAATGACCCTATGTTAATGGAGAAACGAGAACTTCTACTCAGCGGGCAAGACCTTTCTCATTGGTCAGTCTCTGACGGCGGAGCCGTTTTCTACAAAAAACGTCTTTGTCTTCCGAACGATCCTGCGGTTCGGAAAGACGTGCTTACTGAGATGCACTGTTCGTGATACGCTATGCATCCTGGGGGTGACAAGATGTACCAGGATGTCAAGCGACAATTCTGGTTTTCTGGAATGAAGAAGGCAATTGCAGACTTCGTTGCTCGATGTCTTGTTTGCCAGAAAGTTAAGGCAGAACGATGACTTCCCTCTGGCCTTCTCCAGCCGTTACCTATTGGAGAATGGAAATGGGAGAACATCGCAATGGATTTTGTTACAGCCTTACCTCAAAATAATAAAGGGCAAGATGCTATCTGGGTTATCATTGACAGACTTACCAAGTCTGCACACTTCTTGCCAATAAAGTTCACGGATAATCCCGCCAAACTTGCAGAACTCTATGAAAGAGAGATCGTCCGCCTTCATGGCATACCACTCACGATCGTCTCTGATCGAGACCCTCGATTCACATCAAACTTTTGGAAAAGCTTCCAAAATAGAATGGGTTCAAATATCACTATGAGCACAGCCTTCCACCCTCAGACTGATGGGCAGTCAGAACGACTTATCCAAATCTTAGAAGACATGCTACGATGCTGCATTTTGGACTTTAATGACGGATGGGCACAGTATTTGCATCTAGCTGAGTTTGCATACAACAACAGCTACCAAACTAGTATCGGCATGGCACCATACGAGGCTCTCTATGGCCGGCCTTGCAGATCTCCGGTATGCTGGTTAGATATGGCAGACCGACCGCAGTTGGGCCCTGAACTAGTTCAAGAGACTTCTGAGAAAATCACACTAATAAAGGAACGACTTCGTGTTGCACAAAGTCGACAGAAGAGCTATGCTGACAAACAGTCATGCTAAGGATGGATCTTTCTTCGTGTAAAGAGAATTTTTCATCAGCATTTTACGTACCGTATGAACCTGCCAACAGCAACAGCTAGCTATAGCAGCTGATTTTCCCTTGCAAGGCCAGAGTTTGAGAAATTCATTAATTAAAGCATCTCGTGATATTAATAAGACGAGGAGGACCCAGCAATAGCAACATTTAGCAACAGCAGCTGCTTTGCCTCAAGGATCTTGTGTCAAGGGTGGATGTCCTGTCCATGCAGCTGGACTAGCTGTTTGTCTATTCTTGGTAACATTACTGCTGTTACTTTTGTAGTAGCTAAAATTCAGTGCATCAGGTGCACTTGGTTTGAAATTCCTGGAGCCCATCACATACTTCAAGATGAGGGATGCATATGGTTTATGATTCGAATAAAGTTTTCTGAAAAAAAAATATTTTTACTACCTAAAAATTTTATCCAAAACTATACTTACAGCAAAAAAAAAAAAAAAAGCTTTTGGTTAGTCAAGTTGAAAAATAATTTTTTAAGATTTTATTTAACAAGTTCAACTCATATCAAATAAGCCTTTTTTCTAATTACATAGGGTGGGCTTCATGAATTTGTTTCCTCCTCTCTACTCTATTGAGGGCTAAGTCAACATTCAAATTATAAAAAACTTAGATCTTTCTTAATTATCACTATCCATGTAATTTTAGATCTACCTCTACCTCTATTAATTGTTACCATTTAGTGTTAATAGGTAACTTTTCTTAACTGGTACATCTAAATGTCTACATTATATGCGTCCAAACCACCTTGGTATGTTCAAGGTGGTATGTTTTCCCTCATTTCATCCCAAATTAGTGCTACTCCTACCATTTCTCAAATATGCAGGCTCATTTATAATTTTATCTTTTAACGTTTTACCATATATATTTACCATCTAATGAAGCTTTTTTCATCTATTTATAATACATTACATTGATCACTGCGTATAAATACAAAACATTTAAGATAATTTCAGGGTAGTTCCAACTTAATTAATATAGGAAACAATATCGACGTCAAGGTCCAAATAGGACTGCAACAAGACCCCTAAAGGGCCATATCAGCTTCCATCTCATATGAGGTTAGAGAGAATAGAATCCCTAACTTCGTAAGAGGGGGGAGGTGTGTCTTGACTAGGTGAGCTACACCAATTTTGACCTAATAATGATTGGCAAGACATGTTTTCAACGCCAATTTTTACTACACGACCTTTATTGTAGTATATGTTAGATATCTTTGAATTATACCCTAATTCATCTTCATGATTCTAAGATATAGAATATATTTAATTAATAGGTTGTGCAACGAAAAGGTACATGAATAGCGCCCTTAAATTCTTAAGAGTTTAGCTACATTTGATTTGTGATCCGAAAACATGGATACAATTCAAAAACAAAAATCAGGAAATGATGTTTCTATCATATTTTAAAAAATAGATATAAATGATGTTTTCATCATTTTTAGAAAATAGCTTATCTATTTTTCCAAAAATGATAAAAACATCATTTCCTGATTCTTTGTTTGTTTTCATATCACAAACCAAACTCGGTTAAACTTTTAAGAATTGAGACGGGCTATTCATGTACCTTTTCATTGCACAACCTACTAATTATTAAATATATTATGTCTTTTTTTAAAAAAAAAGAAATAATATGTATTATATGTATGAAAATGACAATTTACAACCTACAACATAGAACAAGAAGTGCTCTTTTCTAGACTTTCTAATAAAATCCAGCCTACCTGTAAACTAAGAAAACCAGCAACACAAAAAAAAAACCATCAATGCTAATTACAAACAAGCTTCCTAATCCGTCCACCATTAGCATGGGGAGAGGCAACAACCCAAGAACAAGCCAACATTTTCACATCTTCCCACAACCTATCTTCCGACTTATGGATCTCTTGAAACACCCCTCTATTACGTTCATTCCAGATAGACTATAAATTTGCATACAATGCAATCAAACCAACCTCTCTATCATGCCTGGGTGATGAACTGTAGATAGATGTAGTCAATCATTCCATGATATTCCTAGGGATATGCACTCTTCCTTTTGAGAAAGAGATCGAACCACTTTTTCCACAATCTTCTTACTATTGAGCATGTAAAGAAAAGATGCTCGGATGTTTCCTCATCCTGTAAACATAAGAAACAACAGAACAGGGAAATACAACTGTTAGGGAAGAATTTTTGTGGCATGTCTCCGTTATTCATTTTTTTGTGAGCTAAATCCGCCCAAACATCTTCAATTTAGAAGGGATATACACATTCCATATATGGGAAGCAAAGATAAAATCTGGTATGGAGGGGTCATTAGTAAGGGCTGCAAAATATGTTTGGCGAGAACTTGCTGATGGATCTATCATCCATCGAAAGTGGTCTTGGTCATTTAAGAGCAGTGGCCGATCCCTTGGAGGGGACCACCCTCTAATATTTTAGAAAAACCCTTTATATTTATGTTATGTTATAAAAATATTAAAATTGATAAATTATTATTATTCCCCCCCCCAAAAAAACATTCATATGTAACTATGCTATGTTATATGTTTTTGCTTCGCCCTCTCAAGATCAAAGGTCTAGATTCGCTACCGTTCGAGAGGGAAATATTTTCTAATCTAGATAGGATTTGATTGGCTTCGGTTTGGGTTTTAGGTTGAAGGGATCTACTTGGATGTAGGTTCCAATTAGAAGATGGGTTTGAGGGTGAGGGGGGAAAAATCTGCAATAGTGGGGTTTGGAAGAGACGACAATCGATACATACGAGGGTAAATAGAGGTGAGGCTATTGTTACCAATCCACCTATCTTCCCAAAATCTAAAAGTTTAACCATTTCTAACTATAAGCAATAGAGACACAGAAATTCCTGGAATCAAGGAGGAGATAAACCTCCATTGACTCCTGTAAGTGGACCTCCTACCGCCAACTGCCGCTAGTCCAATTTCAACTGCACTGTGACAACTCTTTACAACTTGGGACCACAATGATTCTCTTTCTAATAAAATCCTCCAAATCCATTTAGCAGCAAGCGCATTGTTCCTTTTGCATATGTTGTCGATACCTAAACCCCCTTTGCACATTGGCAGTTGGACCTCCTTCCACCGAATCAAATTCAGTTGGCAACTAGCATCCACACCATTCCGGAAGAAATATTTAATCATTCTTTCAATCCGTTTTACAACACCTTGTGGGATTTTAAACATAGACATATAGTAAGTAGGCAAGGCTGACAGAACATATTGAATTCGAGCTAATCTTCCACCCCTAGACAAGAAGTAGTTTTTTTTCCACCCATCTAGTCTTTTGGAGATTTTTGAGAGAATTGGTTCCAAGAAGCTTGCTTTTAGAGGATCTCCTCCTAGTGGTAAACCTAAGTATCTCAAAGACCATGTACCAATTGCACACCCCACTCTTTTTGCTGCATTAAGCAATACTTAAGGATCCATGTTGATGCCTGCCATCTGGCATTTTGCTAAATTGATCTTCAATCCCGAAGCCAATGCAAAACATTGTAAAATTTGCATGACCCTCTCAACACCATCTTCAAGAAACAAAAGGGTATTGTCTGCATACTGTAGATGAGATACATTGATGAATTAGAACTATAAGAAATTAGACATAAGACAACGCGCGCAAGACGACTAGTAATTAATTAGTACTGCATAATTCAAAATATCTAAGATATACTACAGTAAAAGTTCATGTAGAAAAAATAGGAGTTGAAAACCTGTCTTGCCAATCGTCATTTGGCTTAGTGGTAAAGTATCACCTCAATCAAAAAGTTGATATTTCAATTCTCTTTAAGAGGAGTTGGTGTGCTATGGTGGTGGCATAGTACCTAGAGTTTGCTTGAGCTCTCTATGAACTCTATATTAGGCCATGTAGCCCTATTCTAGGTCATTGAGCCCACTTTGAATGCTTCATAAGCCTCCATTGCTACTACATGGACAATTTGATTTACATCTCAGAGGACTAGACATGAAAAATAAAAATAAAAATAAAAAATAAAAAAATTTAATTACACTAATCATTTTTCTTAGAAATTTGGCTCCCCCTTCAATTCTCATTTTTGTTGAACTAGTCTAATTAGTTGTAGTTTTTAATTTGTATATTGTTATAAATGTATTTGAATATCATCATAACCTCCAATTCATTACAAGAATTTTGTAACCTCTATATTCGTGTTGGATTTAATTTTGTAATAACCAATGGAATTAATTTTTGTAACCATTGGATTTATTGATATTGTTAATATAATTTAATCCTCTATTATGACCATGAGCCTATAGAGGGAGGTGCTTAGATTACATAAGATGTACACAAAACTTATACAAGTCTAGAATATCATGAAAATAAAATATCTCTCAATTTCTCTATTTCTTTCTCAAGTATGTCTTCTTTATATTTGTTTATTTGTAATAGTTATCGATTTATTTTACAAGTCTAGAATGGCATATATATTTCAAATATATTTACTCTTCTACCAAAGTGGAATGATATTATTATTGCAACACAAAGAAATTATATTATATAAAGTGTTTGCATTATGTATGAAATAAATTAGCATTGGTCGGATACATGTTGTATCACAAAATGATTGATCTTTATTAAGCCTCAATAAAGAAAATAGGTTGAGAAAAATTATTGATGGCTCATAAAGAGTAATTAGTATATTGACAAATGAAGCAAGATTCATAATGACAGTTAATGCTTTATATTTTATGTCATTTGCTTAATTTTGAAAATATGTGAACAAAGAGATTTCACATATTGAAAGATATTCTTATATATTGCTTCATTTATTTTTGGAAAAAGGAGAATTTAGAGGGGCTTCCCACTTTATTTTTTTTGGCTTATTATATCATGAAATTATGAGGTCAATTGAATTATATTGTGATCGGTAACCATGAGTTCTTTGACACAAATATATTTATACTTTGGCATAATTGGCCAAGTTTGAGAAACCTCAAGATATAGATAGCCAAAATTTTTGAACCTTGATCAATAATGCTTTGAATAATGACATAATTGGCCAATGTACAGTGAAGTAATTTTCCTGACCTTAGGGGAGGAAAGTGAATTTCAGAATAATGACATATAAAATTGCTAATGCAATATGAGCCAATATAGATTAATTTTCTCATTACAAGAGAAAAGTGAAGTTTTTAACATGTAAATTGCTATAAGCAATATGAGGCTATGTGCACTAAAGGCTCAAATGAGAAGTTTGAGAAATATGTATTTCATGAAGAGAAATAAATTGAGAAATGAATGTCCATGAAAAATATATAAAAATATCTTGAAGAGTTATGGAGTATGAAATAAATACTCTCTGAAGAGAAATAAATTTAATATAAATGTCCAATAAAGGGACATAAGTATATTTTAAAAATATATGAATTTCAAGAATTAATATTTCTTAAGGAGGAATAAATTTTTATGAGGGAATCTCATAAAATTCTATATATATATATATATATGATAGATATGAGATAAAAATAATATTGCTCGTAATATTTCCATTGATATTTTTTTTAAAATGGGGATCCCACACCATAGATTGTGTGAAGAATGTAAGCGTTGAAATTATTGGCAAAAGTAAAAAAATTATTAGCTAAACTCGTTGATGAACGAGAGCTATTAGAAATGAAATTCAAAAGCATGAAGTGTAAAATCATTTTAGATATAAATGATTATTTATATGAAACTATTCAAGGAAATGAATAGATCCATGAATGATGATATATATTTATGAAAATCCTTTTAGGATTAAAATGCTCAGAGCAAAAGCATCGGATGATTCAAAATTGTTTGATTCAAAGCTACATTCATGTTCATATGATTATTATGCATACATATTTTATAATAACTTTAATAAGTATTTGTGATCATATGCATATTATGAAAAAATATATATATTTATAAATTTTTATTTATTAGGGCATATGTTGATTATTTAAGTTTTATAAGAACTCTTGAAAAATTTATTAGTATGTCTTTAAA
Organism: Paratinospora sagittata; assembly: GCA_035771175.1. Lineage (NCBI taxonomy): Eukaryota > Viridiplantae > Streptophyta > Magnoliopsida > Ranunculales > Menispermaceae > Paratinospora > Paratinospora sagittata. Next base: position 12,288,983 of record CM069600.1, on the reverse strand, counting down.
AGAGAAATAAAAGAAAAATTGTCTTAGCTTGCAGATGAATTATTTTTCAGTGAAATTTTTATCCTTTAGGCAATTTAGTGAAATAGAGAATTAAATAAATTAACTCTATATATATATATATATATATATTCATAAAACATATCCCTTGAGCTCTTTAATAATTGATCGCTTGAAATCAATAAAGATCATTTTCATCATAATGAATATGATTGAAAATTACTTGATATCGAATTACCATATTTTTATGCAATTGATGTACTTATGTATCTTATAAATTATACAAAGAACATATATTATATTATGTTCTTAAGTAATTTATTAGCTAGCAAGATACAACTTTACATCAAGTTGAAGCATTAAAATGATATATTTTCATATGACAAGTAATATGGATTTATTTTATTCAAGAGCGTCAAGATCATAATTACTTGGATATGTAACAAGTTCAAAATGTTTATTAAATAAACATATTTCATTGAAATCTATAAGCTATAAAAAGTGATAAAATTAATATGTAGAAATATGATCATGATGCATTATTCTAACCAATTTCTTTATTAAAGTTTTATCAATTGCAATATTTGTGGAGCCAATTTACAATATTAGTATAGTCAAACTACTGAAGAAAATTCAATGATGTCAACATAAGGGGAGGAATTCTTATGAAGAGGAGTTACTAAGTAGTGCACTATACTCTTTTTTCATTACAAGGTTTTTAACGAGACAATCATAACAATATAAGACTCAAAGAGAATATTGTACTCTTTTTGCTTCTAGATTTTTTTTCTCACTGAGTTTTCTCTAGTAAGGTTTTAACGTGACATATTTTCTATATATGATGGTATTTAAAAGGGGGAGTGTTATAAATGTATTTGAATATCATCATAACCTCCAATTCATTACAAGGATTTTGTAACCTCTATATTAGTGTTGGATTTAATTTTGTAATAACCAATGAAATTAATTTTTGTAACTATTGGATTTATTGATATTGTTAATGTAATTTAATCCTCTATTATGATCATGAGCCTATATAAGAAGGTGCTTAAATTACACAAAATGTACACAAAACTTATACAAGTCTAGAATATTATGAGAATAAAATATCTCTCAATTTCTCTATTTCTTTCTCAAGTATGTCTTCTTTACATTTATTTATTTGTAATAGTTATCGATTTATTTTACAACATATATTTAATTGTTGACTCGTATTTATAGTACATATATATATAGTGTGTGTGTGTGCATGTATTATGTATAAGTGTTGCATATGTAAGAACCAAAAAGGTGTTGCATATGATTTTTCCATTTATTAATTAAAATTTTAAATTATAAGATTTTGTTGTAATATCAATATTTTTATTTTTGAAATAAGATATTGACCACTTTCAAATTAAAAGAACAAATAATTATAGTATGGATTTACACAACTAAAAGAAGAAATAATAAATAAGGTATCTCTAAAATTAAGAAATGAAAAGTGTTAGTTAAAAAAAAAAGGAACAGAATTGAAAAATGTGAATTTATAATATAGATCAATGTCGTATATCAAAAATTAAAAATAAATAAAAATAAAAATGAAACAGACAATAAGTTGTAAGCTTAATACGATGACTTTTAGATCAGTTTGCGGCAACTTATGGTCCGAACCAACATATTAAGCTGACAACTGATATTTATAGAGGTTTAACGGTACACGTGGAAATCATGCATTGGATGTTACAACAATGACACGGATCACCATTCTAACTAACTCTGCCTACCTAGTACTAACAGGTCTTTGTGGGAGAACCGCACAACACAGAAAGAAGTTACAAAGTTGTTGTCAATACAAAGTATAATAGAAAACACAAGGAACTTCAATGTGTCATTCTCACAAGTAGAGCGAATTACGAAGTGTGGTTGAGAGACTCATTACGAATTTTAGCTTACCTTCGTCCATCCTTGTTGGGAGATGTGTCATTGCCCTACAAATCTTTTAATCGAGAAGGATTAGTCTCTTTCCACAAAAAATCAATACAAAAAAAAAAGAAAAAAAAGAGTAACAGAAAATTCCATAATCGATTTAAACTAATTATTTAGATAGAAACCAAAACTTCAATTTTTAACCAAATATAGCCACCAATAAGAATTAACATAATTATTATAACCTAAACTTTAAAAGAATGTATACAAAAATGGTAGAAAAACTTAGAAGGACGGAAGATCCGAAGATGCCACCAACCAATAATATTATATAATAGGGCCATTATCTTAATTATAGAAAAAAAAAAGTTAATCATTTCCAATTTTAAGATTTATTTCAAAACATTTTTAGTAAATAATAAGCTAAATATCTTCCATTGTCATGTCCAGCCCCAGTTGATTCATACTATAATGAACTTTCTCCAATTAGAACCGTAGAATATAGAATGTTCATAAATTTTAATTATTTACTCAATCTTTCATATAATAAATGCAAGTTTTAAACGAAAGGCTTATAAATACACTATTAATCCTCTGTAGGGTTATTTTCATCTCAAATATTCAAGAACAGATTATCAATTTGTTCACCATGAAGATAGTAGTCAATCTGCTTCTACTTATGCTACTTTCTCCTCTCATCATCTTCCCTTCTGGTAATCTCTCTCTCTTTTTTTTTTTTTAATGTAATGAAGGTAGTATTTCAAAATTATCAATACACTTTTCTACTTAAAATCAATGTCGTGATAAATTTTTTTAAGGATGAGTTTATTAACATATATCTTTTATTTTATTATATTTTTGAAATTATTCTTATTCAGGGACTTGGATTTCATCTAGCTTGTACTGATAGTATTTCAGTTAATCATCTAATTTTTTTATTTCTGATTTTGAAATTGTAATTTTTTACATGCCCAAGAGCTTTTTCTTTCTTCTTCTTCACAATACTAAAAGTTTAGATCATTCATGACATGATCATCACTTCTTTATTTTCAATTTTTTGAGTTATAACTTTTGATATTAACGGTATTAGAATAACTTAAAAAATCGAATTCGTTGATGGTTGTGTGTTGATTTTATTGTAATCTTCTATTTTTTTTTTTTATTTTTTTTTTCATTTCTTTGATATAATTTGTTAATTGATGGACAGGAACTGAGGCACAAAAGATGTGTATGATAGAAATATTTAAGGCGGAACCATGCGAGCCAGTGAGCTGTGCTAGTGCCTGCGCCTATACTCGCTTACATGGGCTTGGCCATTGCGCACCTGACGATCCTACGCGTTGCTTGTGCTCCTTTTATTGTGGTCGCAAAACCCCTCCTGCGTTTGCTCGCAAAAGATTTTATTAAATCAATATTATTTGGATCATGTTTTTAGCAGTTAGATTTTTTTTTTGTTTTTGAGTTGAAAAAAGTATATTTGATGTTTCTAGGTATTTCATCTTATATGTGACTTTGCAATATTAATGAGATTATCTAAGTTAAGGGTTTTCTTATGTCAACTTATTTTTTTAAGAATTGAATATTAAGGTAGAAGATGAAGACCACTTGACCTTATTCATAAACATGCGGAAGTGTTTTATTAGCAAACTTGCCTGTGAGCTTTTAAGGAAGAACGGGCAAAACGAAGATCATGTGGACTTCTACATAAGCACGTGAAATCAGTTCTATAAAGCAAACCTTTTCGTGAGCTTCTAAGGAAGACGTGCCTGTGAACTTCTAAAGAAGAACATGCAGGACGAAAACTACATAACCTTACTCATAAGCCCATTAAAGCAGTTTTACTAATAAACCTACTTGTAACCTTCTAAGGAAGAACGAGCAAGATGGACCACATGACCTTGTCCATAAACCTTAGAAGCAGTTCTACTGGCAAACCTGCTTGTAAGATTATAAAGAAGCACGAGAAGGATGTGTAGAAAATATATGGAATATACAGATTTCAAAAGGAGAAGGTTTATCCCTGATTTGTGGGAGTTAGTTTAGGATTTTTTTTTTTTTTTTGGAGATAAATATCCTTTGGATTACAATTAGAAAAAAAAATCCTAACTAACTCCTGCAAATCAAGGATAAATCTTCTCCTTTTGAAATTTGTATATTTCATATATTTTCTACACTCCCCCTCAAATTAGTGAATATATATGGATCATTCCTAGGTTGTCGATCAATTCTCCAAAACTGGTCCTAGATAGGCCTTTAGTCAGCACATCAGCAATCTGTTGCTTTGTTGTGACATAGGTCATATAGATCACCCCCTCCTCCATCTTCTCCTTAATGAAGTGTCGATCAACCTCAACATGTTTGGTGCGGTCGTGATGTACTAGATTATGCGCAATACTAATGGATGTTTTATTGTCACAAAATGACTTCATTGGATATGCACTTTCCATTTTCAATTCCTTTAAGAGCCTCTTTAACCATATTAGTTCACACGTACCTTGGGAAAGTGCCCTGAATTCTGCTTCTGTGGTGTTCCTGGTGACAACTGTTTGCTTTTTGCTCCTCCATGTGACTAAATTACCCCAAACTTTTGAACAATAGCCTGAAGTAGACCTCCTATCCTCCACAAAACTGCCCCAGTCTGTATCTGGAAAAGCCTCAACATTTTTAAGCTCATGTTTTCCAAAGAACAAACCTTTCCCTGGAATTGCCTTCAAGTACCTCAAGATCTGATAAACAACTTCGAAATGTTCTTCTAAAGGCGAGTGCATGTATTGGCTTACTACACTTACAACAAAGGCAATGTCCAACCTTGTGTGTGCGAAGTAAATCAACTTTCCAACTAGCTTGGGGTATCTCCCCTTGTCTACAGGAACTCTATCTTCAGTTTTAATGAATTTCAAATTTGGATCAATAGGAGTTTCAGCAGGTTTACATCCTATCATTCATGTTTCTTTTAGCAGATCAACAGTGTACTTCTTCTAAGAAACTAGAATGCCACTTTTACTTCTTGCAACCTCTATTCCCAAGAAGTATTTGAGTTGACCAAGATCTTTGATTTCAAACTCTCTTGCAAGAATCCCTTGTAGTCGTTCCAATTCTTCATCATCATCACCAGTAAAGATGATATCACCAACATAAACAATCAGAATTGCTTTCTTACCACTTGGAGAATGTTTGTAGAATAAAATAAGGTTTGTTTGTGCTTGTTAGTACCCATACTTCATAACATACTTGGTAAAATGATCAAACCATGCCCTTGGTGACTGTTTTAGACCATAAAAAGACTTTTTTTGTAATACCCTGTATTTCACAAAAAAAAAAAAAAAAAAAAAAAAAAAAATTCGAAAATTTTTTATTTTTCGAAAATTATTTATTCACAAAAAAAAAAAAAAAAAAAAAAATTTCAAAAAAATTTATTTTTCGAAACTATATATGACATATATATACATTTTAAATAGTTGATTTTTGAAAACTATATATAGTTATGAGTCGATATGTCTATACATGTGAATACGACATATATACATCTAACCGCCTAATGAAAGAAAATTTCATGATGGCATAAACATCAACAGAAAACTCGAAAATAATGTCTAGCAGACAAGACATAAATCTTAAAATAATTAAATATGTCTATACATTCATATGTAAATATGACATATATACACATTCCAAATAGTTAATTTTTGGACACTATATATAGTTATGATGAAATATGTCTATACATTCATAAGTGAATACGACATATATGCATCAAATCACTAATGAAGAAAATCTCATGCTGGCATAAACATCCACAGAACACTCGAAACAAATGTCTAGCAGACAAAGCATAAATCTTAAAAATATTAGGAATATATTTTGTGTCTTTCACACAAATTTATTTTCCTTTCAGCAAAAAGAATGACCTCAAGGGAGGGAACATCTTCTACTAGCAGGGAACCAATTCCCACTAGACTAACGGAATTGTCCAAACGAGAGGTTGTGACTATGAGGAGCATCGACAATGGCGATCTCCGCCTCCGTCCAATCCTTCATGACAAACTCGCAGCACTGGATTGATTAAATATAACCAAAGTCGAGGGTCAAGTCTCTTACAACTTGGTTCGATCCTTCTATGAAGCCATGAATCACGTGGGACTTCACGGAGATGAGATCAGCCCTCACTTAGAGACAACACTCATGGGAACAACAATTCCTATCAACATCGAGATTATTGCTCGACTTTTAGAGATTCCGATTGAGGCAATAATTATTGATCCACATGATCCCCAGGCAGTTGCAGCGATCGCCGAATCTAATGCACAACTGTTTAATTTCGTCGCCAAAGAGCCATACACTCAATCAACATACACCAACCTCCCAAATAATCATCTTAAGCCATCTCTTGTCGGCCTCGGAAAGATTGTATACGGCAACATCTTGCCAGAAAGGGGTACTAGGGGCACTATGTCAAGGGCCCAACTCCTTGTGTTGTATTGCATAGAGAAGAAAATAAAAGTGTCCCTACCACACATCATCATCCAACAAATGTTAAGGGTAATTCAAAACCCTTTAACAAAGGAATTCCTCGGTTACGGAGTCTTGATTATGAGGATACTTTCCGCGGCAAACGTTGACACTTTCGATGGAACGTCAAAGCTGATCACTGAACCAGTTACCGCATCCTCTATCTTCAAGACATATGGCACAAGTGGAGGGGTAACTGACGAAGAGGTATTCGGCACGGCAAACAGAACTGCCGAAAGAATGAGGGACAAGCACGGGCGTTGCCTTCGCAAATGTCGACGCAAGATGCCTGTCAGAGACGGCCCAAATAATGATTCAAATCCCAATCCTACATCAAACCCAGCCCTGAATACTGATCCAATTGATCCACCACTTACTGACGAAGAATTATATGCCACACTAAATTCGCCACTACAAAGTCATGATAGACAAGGTCCACAAGCACATCCACCAACTTGGAACGTACAAACTCAAGGCAACACTTCGTACCAAAGAGTTCCACCTTCTGCGGTACAGTATCAGCCCGTTCCACAAGTTGCTGTAAACCAACAACAACAGTACTGGGCCTCACCAAATCTTGGAGGGCCAAACATTCCAATGAGCCCATTGTTTCCAACTTTTTCATCTCAAACAAACCAAATTATCCAAGGGGTTCCGGTTAGGGGATCCCCACACAATCAATACAGCTATGTTCCACCTCAGAACCACCCATACAACCAATACTTTCCTCAAATGCCTATGGCCTACCCTTCACCTACGAGACAACCAACCCATCAACCACCAATGGGACAACCGACTAACCTACTTGAACGGTTAGATGAAATGACATCCAATATTGCTGCACTGAAGGAGAGCCACAATCTTGTATTAACTCGTTTGCAAAACTCCAACGCAGAGCGCGCACACTCTCAACCTTCTGTTAGTAGTCATTCTGTACATAACAGTAGATCTCGGAGAAATGGTGGTAGGCAAGAACGCCAAAATTGATTACTGGCAATGTAAATTTTTCTATTATATATGAATAAAATGTTTTGTTTAAGACTATCTTTGGTGGGCCGACTTACAACCATTCTTTCTTTTGTATCACTAACTTTGCAGTGGTATGGGACACAACAAAATTGGATGATACTAAATAAAATGTGGAAGTAAGAAAACCCATGACCTTGTGTGAAAAGAAACATTTGGAGACAGTTGCATTACTAATAATATCATTAAGTTTACACGGTATGGGACGAGTAAATTTGGCCGATACTATTAGTAAACTTCTATTCAGCCAGTGTTTTTAGAGACCGTGTTCATACAACTTAACTTGGTTTCCACCCTTATTACTGAATTCATGTGGTATGGGACATATGAACTTGGATAATAATCGAACAGACTAAGAGTAAGCGTTTGAATGCATAAGCTTGCGATAGAACGTTAGATTAGGATATTTACCGAGGCACATCTTAGAATTCTTATGACTCGTATGGATTTTCAATGAAATATATGTATGTTCACGAACACCAAAACAAAATCATTTTAAATCCTTGCAAAGTTTTCTACTTATTATATAAACATTCTAACCTTGTTTGTTTTTACACCATGGCCACACATACGAGATATATAAGATTCTTTGATTCCTCAACAACAACTTTACACTCTACTTAGAAAAATAGGTGATTTTAATATTACAGTCCTCTCGAAATTGTTGCTGAGCATACTATAACATTATACTTGCCTACAGTTTCTTAATCTTGGTTTTCTTTTCTCCTTGCCAGTGAGAAAATGCAAACCAGGAAGAGAGGAAGACCACGTACTGTTCGTCCCACAGTTGAGGCACCTCCTGAGACTCAGGAACCGCCGCCTCCGACAACAGCACAGGCCACACCCGACACTGCCACCACATCTGGGCAGGCAATACCACCACCACCCGCACCCTTTGCCATGCCTTCAAGCATTGAAACCTTCTTCGCTGGATTTGTTGAGGCAATGAAAGTCACTGTTCAAACTGCTGTTCGTGAGACTGCAGCCAGTCAGGTTGCCACGGTACAAGCACCTATAAAATTTGGGTCGGAAGCTCAAACCGATCAGATTACTAAATACAAGCGACTACAACCTCTTACTTTCGATGGCACCATTGATCCTGATGAGGTGCAAAAGTGGCTAGATGAGTCAAAGAAGGCTCTTGATGCAATGGGAGTCGATGAGACTCGCAAAATTCCACTAGCAACTTACCAACTTGTTGGTGGAGCAAACAAATGGTGGCTCACAGTGAAAGAAGACCCACGGGTCAATATAGCAGATATGACTTGGCAACAGTTTGAGTCAATGTTTATTGATGAGTATTTTCCCAGCGCGGTGACAAAGCAGAAGCGCCAGGAATTTGCTAAGTTATATCAGGGCACCATGACCGTCAGAGAATATGCTGGAAAATTCAAAGAATTATCTGTCTACTCTCTCTCCACCATCTCAACGGAGCGAGATAAGTCCGAGAAATTTTATAATGGCCTTCGCCATGACATTCGCCAAGCCTTATCGATCTTGGACATCAAGATTTACAAGGAGGTTGTTGACAAGGCCATGAGCTTTGAACAAGAGAAGCTCTTACAAGAACAGCGAATGAATAAGGGCAAACGACCTGCCACATTTCCTCCACAAGGCTCACAACAGGCCAACAGGAAAAAACCCTACTACAATCCAAACCCAGCCCTCCCAGCCCCGGTTTCGACGAATGCAGGCACAACACCTGCGGCTGAACCTTTTAACTCTAACCACCAGGGTTTCCGAAATCATGGCCGTGGCGGTCGTTATGGACGAGGTGGCCGTAGCAACGGAAATGGCAGAGGTGGTGGCCGACACCACAATCAACAAGGCCAGCACAATAATCAGAATGGCCAGCACAACCATCAGCAGTACAGGCCGACTTGTTACCACTGCGGCCAGAAGGGCCATGTCAAACATCTTTGTCCGCACCTTCAGCAACCTATTCCTGCTATTCCAGTCCAACAAGCACCACCTGCTGCTAATGCCCAACCCAGGCAGACCCAGCCGAACCAGGGTCCACGGAATCAGGGCAGAGCATATGCCATCGCTCACCAACCCCTCCAAGACAATAATGTCGTCGAAGGTACCTTTCCTTTGTTCAATACCTTGGTGCATGTTTTGTTTGATTCAGGTGCTACGCATTCTTTTATATCATCAACATTGGTAAGACATTTAGGCCTGCATCCTGAACCCACAAACATCACACTCCATGTCACATCACCATTCGGATCGGGTACTGACGTGAATTTGCAGTGTTCTCGCTGTGAGCTTCGAATGTCTGAACAGATAATATATGCCGATCTTTTTGTGATGGATTTTGATGACTTCGACATCATCCTCGGCATGGACTGGCTGGCACCACTGCATGCAAAGATCGACTGTATGACCAAGCAAGTTCAGTTAACTTTGCCTACAGGAGAGTTTGTCAAGATTCAGGGAACAAGACAATGGATCCACAAATCAACAGTTGCCCTTCTCAAGTCACAACTTCGAGCGTTGTCTCTTGGAAACGACAATGAATCACCAGCTCTGTACCCTCCCGAAGTACGCGATGTTCCGGTCGTATCTGAATTCCCAACAGTTTTTCTTAATGACCTTCCTGGTCTACCTCCAGTTAGGGAATTCGATTTTGAGATCAACCTCATACCTGGGACAGGGCCTATCTCAATTCCACCATACAGAATGTCAAATGTTGAACTGGTCGAATTAGACAAACAACTTAAGGAATTAGAGAGTAATGGTTTCATCCGAAAGAGTTCATCACCCTGGGGCGCTCCAGTTCTGTTTGTTCGCAAAAAGGATGGTTCGTTACGACTTTGCATCGATTATCGTAAGTTGAATAACGTCACCATCAAGAACAGATATCCGTTGCCCAGGATCGATGACTTATTCGACCAACTTCGAGCAGCCAAATACTTCTCTAAGATTGATTTACGGTCCGGTTATCACCAACTCCGGATCCGGGAGTCGGACATCACCAAGACGGCGTTCAGAACTCGGTACGGTCATTACGAATTCTTAGTTATGCCGTTCGGTCTAACAAATGCCCCTGCTGCATTCATGGATTTGATGAATCGCATATTCAGGTTATACTTAGACCGGTTTGTGGTGGTTTTTGTCGACGACATCTTGATATATTCCTCAACCGAGGAAGACCATAAAATACATTTGAAGATCGTCCTCCAGACCTTACAAAGACACCAACTGTATGCAAAGTTGAGTAAGTGCGAATTTTGGGCGCAGAGAGTTCAATTCCTAGGCCATGTGGTTTCAGGCCATGGCATTGAGGTCGATCCTTCTAAAGTTGAAGCCGTTTTAAACTGGAAGCAGCCTACCACTGTTACTCAGATTAGGAGTTTTCTTGGTTTGGCTGGCTATTATAGACGCTTCATCAAGGATTTCTCAAAGATTGCTGAACCTATGACCAAGCTCACTCGAAAAGACGTGCGCTTTATCTGGAATTCCGCCTGTGAAGCATCATTTCAGGAATTGAAAAAACGCCTCACGACTGCACCTGTACTTATCACTCCAAGAAATGCCATTGGATTTTCATTATACACCGACGCCTCTCTCCAAGGCTTAGGTGCCGTGCTAATGCAAGAAGGCCAAGTGGTTGCATATGCGTCCAGACAACTGAAGATTCATGAGGGTAATTACCCAACGCATGACTTGGAACTTGCTGCTGTCGTATTTGCTCTAAAGTTATGGCGTCATTACCTATACGGTGAACGGTTTGAGGTCTTCTCGGATCACAAGAGTCTTAAGTACATATACACTCAGCGAGACCTTAACCTCCGCCAAAGACGATGGTTGGAATTCTTGAAAGATTATGACTTTCAACTCCAGTACCATCCCGGAAAGGCCAATGTTGTGGCTGATGCCCTGAGTAGAAAATCTTATGTTGCTTGCACTCTTAACTACGAAATGGGAAAGTTGACTACAGAGTTGGAGAACTTTAACCTACAACTGAACATAGAGGGACCACGACCACGACTCTCTCAATTATCAGCTACCTCTGACCTTGTTCGCAAGATTTCAGCTACTCAAGCCAATGACCCTATGTTAATGGAGAAACGAGAACTTCTACTCAGCGGCCAAGACCTTCCTCATTGGTCAGTCTCTGACGACGGCGCCGTTTTCTATAAAAACCGTCTTTGTCTTCCGAACGATCCCGAGGTTCGGAACGACGTGCTTACTGAGATGCACTGTTCGAGATACGCTATGCATCCTGGCGGTGACAAGATGTACCAGGATGTCAAGCGACAATTCTGGTTTTCTGGAATGAAGACGGCCATTGCAGACTTCGTTGCTCGATGTCTTGTTTGCCAACAAGTTAAGGCAGAACGAAGACTTCCCTCTGGCCTTCTCCAACCGTTACCTATTGGAGAATGGAAATGGGAGAACATCGCAATGGATTTTGTTACAGCATTACCTCGAAATAATAAAGGGCAAGATGCTATCTGGGTTATCATTGACAGACTTACCAAGTCTGCACACTTCTTGCCACTAAAGTTCACGGATAATCCCGCCAAACTTGCAGAACTCTATGAAAGAGAGATCGTACGCCTTCATGGCATACCACTCACGATCGTTTCTGATCGAGACCCTCGATTCACATCCAACTTTTGGCAAAGTTTCCAAAATAGAATGGGTTCTAAGATCACTATGAGCACAGCCTTCCACCCTCAGACTGATGGGCAGTCAGAACGGCTTATCCAAATCTTAGAAGACATGCTACGATGCTGCATTTTGGACTTTCATGACGGATGGGCAAAGTATTTGCATCTAGCTGAGTTTGCATACAACAACAGCTACCAAACTAGTATCGGCATGGCACCATACGAGGCTCTCTATGGTCGGCCTTGCAGATCTCCGGTATGCTGGTTAGATATGGCAGACCGACCGCAGTTGGGCCCTGAACTAGTTCAAGAGACTTCTGAGAAGATCACACTAGTAAAGGAACGACTTCGTGTTGCACAAAGTCGACAGAAGAGCTATGCTGACAAACGACGACAGCCTCTAGAATTTGATAAAGGGGACTTTGTTTTTCTGAAAGTCCAGCCCACACGAGGTGTCAAACGCTTTGGGATCAAAGGCAAGCTCTCCCCGCGGTATATCGGTCCATTTCCGATCATGGAACGTATTGGCAAACTTGCTTATCGTCTGTCCCTTCCATCATCCATGCCTAAGGTTCATGACGTTTTTCACGTATCTATGCTTCGCAAGTATCGTCCTGATCCTTCGCATATCATCCCTTTAGTCGAGGTTCGGGTTGAGGAAGGAAATACGTACCAGGAGAAAGCAATCCAGATTTTAGATACAAAAACTCAAGAACTACGGCGCCGTAGCATACCACTTGTGAAAGTGCTCTGGGATCACCACGGCGTAGAGGAAGCCACATGGGAACTAGAATCAACAATTAAACAAAAATACCCTGAATTATTTTCTAGCACCAACTGATGAAGTGATACGTTGTATTATTTTCCTTTATCAATATCAGGATGAAACATTGTTTACACCTATCTTAATACATTGTTTCACTTCAAGAACTACCAGATGTCTGAAAATAATATCAATGGATAGAGTATTACACACATGCAGTGGCCTCATTCACAGCCTGCGGCTACTTCTCAAACCGCCAACCCCATCACTACTTGACTTGATTTCGAGGGCGAAATCCCTTTAAGGGGGGTAGAGTGTAATACCCTGTATTTCACAAAAAAAAAAAAAAAAAAAAATTACTATTTGAAATTTTTACTATTTGGGCAACGCCCGAACGTTCAGGCGCCTGCCAGAACGTTCAGGCGGCATGCCAGAACGTTCAGGCGGCATGCCAGAACGTTCAGGCGCCTGCCAGAACGTTCAGGCGCCTGCCAGAACGTTCAGGCGCCATGCCAGAACGTTCAGGCGCCTGCCAGAACGTTCAGGCGCCATGCCAGAACGTTCAGGCGCCTGCCAGAACGTTCAGGCGCCTGCCAGAACGTTCAGGCGCCATGCCAGAACGTTCAGGCGCCTGCCAGAACGTTCAGGCGCCATGCCAGAACGTTCAGGCGCCTGCCAGAACGTTCAGACGCCTGCCAGAACGTTCAGGCGCCTGCCAGAACGTTCAGGCGCACAAAATCTCTATATAAGAAACCTCCTCATTTCTCATTTCTCACACCAAATCACCTTCTCTTGTGATTTTTCTTCTCCTTTCTACGCATTCTAAGTTTTTAGTCTTTGAGACTCCCGGTGCGGTGCAACAAATTTCTGTCCGGAGGAGAGCGCCAGATCTGAAAGCGGTGCAACGAAGTTCCGTCCGGAGAAAAGCACCAGATCTGAAGGTGGGGAACGAAACATAGGTTTGCGTGTTTCATAACTTTTATTAAAGTTTACATTCAATTATTATTATGTCTACTATTCATTTACACTGCATTATATCAATAATGTTTATGACCTGAATGTCCTAACCTTGCACGTCGTGATACCGACCCTAATAAGGATCACTAGACGATGCCAAAGTCAGTCTAAATGTCAAGAAAAGACCAGACCAGTAGACTAGACTAGTTCATGCATTGGCATCATACATATCACCACCTAGGGACGTATATGGTTTATGACTCATAGAATAGTTAGAAGCATTGCTCACTATTCATATTATTTCTCTGGAGAGGGACGTACATGTGAACCTGGCTACGCCGGGGAGGGACATCAGTACGTGAATCCAGAGCATCGTTCCTGAGGAGGGACGTACAGTGAGAACCTGGCTTCGCCCGGGGAAGGACACCAGTACGTGAACTCAGGCGATGTACGCTCATCAAACCATTAGTACGTGACGGTGTCATGCATACATACATATTGATTGATTATGATGCTTACATGTGTATTTAAGATATTTGATATTGAAGTATGCTTTATTAATTGTTATACTCATGCACTATTTACCCACTGAGCGCGTTAAGCTCACTCCAATATTATCAAATCTTTCACAGGAAATTAGGGTGGACTGGGTGCAGGTTATGGGGCCCACATTTTGTACCCTTTGTATGAATCATTGGGGATTTTGGGAGTATGTTCCCTTGACCATTTTATGTACAAAAGTATTCTGAATTATATGAAATCAGATTTGTACTGTGTACTGTATTTCCGCTGCGTACTCTGTTATTACCATTATGATTGTTCCAAATGCACGCCCCGTCCGAGAGTGTACCGCCGGTTTAGGCGCGTCCGGGCGGGGTGTGACATTTTTAATTTACACACTCTCTACAATACCCCAGGTTTGCACACACACACACACACACAAATAAAAAATAAAACTTCGGGCAGCCCGCCTGAACGTTCGGGAACCCTTTTTGGCTATAGAAAGCCACCCCTTCCCCCCCTTTTGATTATTTGCACACAAAATCCAACTCTCTTCTCTCTTGCTCTCTTTGTGATTTCTCTCTTCTTTTTTGGAGACTCTCTTCGAGACTCTCTTCGCGGTGCAACGCTATTCTGCTCGGGAGGAGACGCTAGTTCAAGAAGGAGTTTTGAAATTAATCATATTCTGTACAAATATACATTCTAAAATTAATATAATTAGATTTGTACTCAATTGTGTTCCTGCGCACTTGGTTATTGTTATAATGCATTCGCGCCCCCTTGTGAGTGTTCCGCCGGTTTAGGCGCATCCGGGCGGGGAGTGACATTTAATGGTATTAGAGAGAAAGGTCCACGGCCTGCCCAAGTCCACCAATTAAGAGGAGAAAATTTGTATTAGATGAATATATCTTTAGAACTATATATATATGAATTATATATAGTTAAGATTTATATTATATATATATATATATATATATATATAGATAACTATATAGTTTTTATATAGTTTAGATTTATATATATATATATATATAACTTGTTGCTAATGAAAAATTTGGATTCATTGATGACATAAACATCAAGAGGAAAAAAATAAAAACTATTGTCCAACGGACAAAGTATAAATCTTAAAAATGTTAGGAATATATTTTGTGTATTTGACAAGTTTTATCTTCCTTTCAGCAAGATAATGGCCTCAAGTAAAAGAACGACTTTCAGTAGTCGAGGACCGATTTTCACAAGACTTACCAAACTTTCCAAATGTGAGGTTATGAGTATGAGGAGTATCGACAATAGAGATCTCTACCTCCATTATATCCTTCACGACAAACTCTCAAAACTGGGATGGTTGAAAATAACAAAAGTTGAGGGTTACGTCTCCTTCAACTTGGTGAAGTCA
This sequence comes from Paratinospora sagittata, assembly GCA_035771175.1. Classification (NCBI taxonomy): domain Eukaryota; kingdom Viridiplantae; phylum Streptophyta; class Magnoliopsida; order Ranunculales; family Menispermaceae; genus Paratinospora; species Paratinospora sagittata. The sequence goes on along the minus strand of CM069600.1, from coordinate 12,273,304 downwards.
TTTTACGAATCCATGAATAGCGTGGGACTTCAAAAAGATGGGATCACTCTTGTCTTGGAGACAATGATCAAGGGAGTAAAGATTTCCATCAGCGTTGAAACTGTTTCATGACTTATGGAAATCCCAATAGGAGAAAAGATCATTGATCAACACGAACCCCAGACTGTTGCTGAGATCATGGAATCCAAAGAACAGTTGTTCAATTTCCCCGCCGACAAGTCGTACACCCAATTGACGTATGCCCACCTCCCAAATAATCTCCTTAAACCACCTTTTGTCGGCCTTGGAAAGATCGTATTCGGTAACATCTTGCCGAAATTGGTGACTAGAGGATCTATAACAAAAGCTCAACTTCTTGTGCTATACTGCTTAGAAAAAAGAATCTCTAACCGTCCAAGAGGTCCCAGTTAGGGAGTCCTCATATAATCAAACCAACTACCCTCCACCTATGAGTTAACCATACGGCCAACATTTTCCACCAATGCCTACAGTTAACCCTCCACCTATGGGGCAGACAACTTATCAACCATCAATGGGATAACCAACTAACCCATTTGACCAGTTAAATGTGATAGTTTTTAGTATTGCTCAGATGGAGGAGACCCAGAATGTTTTGTTAACGCGTATGCAAAACATCGAAGAACAGCGAACAACTTCTCAACGATCTTCTGGTAGGCATTCTGTAACTAATAAAAGGTCTAAGAGGAGTAGTAGTTGGCAAGAAAATTAGGAATGATTACTGGCATTGTAACTTTTTTTTTATGAATGAAATGTTTGTTTGAGACTATGTTTGGTGGGCCAACTTGCAACTCTTTTTTTCTTTTGTATCACTAACTTTGGAGTGCTATGGGACACAACAAAATTGGAAGATACTAAATAAAACGTGGAAGTAAGAAAATCTAGAGAAAGTTGAATTACTAACATTATCACTAAGTTTACACAGTATGGGACGAGTAAACTTGGACGATACTATTAGTGAACTCCTCTACCGTTAATGTTTTATAAATACCGTATTCATATAACTTAACTTGGTTGAAACCCTTATTACCAAATTCAAGTGGTATGGGACACACAAATTTGGATAATAGTCGAAAAGACTATGGGAAAGAGTTTGAACACGTAAGAATGCAATAAAACGTTAGATTATGATATTTACCGAGGCAAATCTTAGAACCTTTATGACTCGTATGAATTTTCAAAAATATATGTATGTTCACAAAAGCATGAACCAAAATATTTGAAATACTTGCAAAGTTTTATAGTTATTATATAAATACTCTAACCTTGTTTTACACCATGGCCAAACATACGAGGCACATAAGATTCTTTGATTCCTCAACAAAAACCTTACACTATACCTAGAAAAATAGGTGGTTTTATATTGCAGAACTCTCGAACTTTTTGCTGAGAATATCATAACTCTATACTTGGCTATGGTTCCTAAAACATAATTTTATTTTCTCCTTGTCAGTGAGAAAATGCAAACCAGAAAGAGAGGAAAGCCACACACTGTCCGTCCAGCAGAGAAGGCACCTCCTGAGATTCAGAATCAGGAACCGCTGCCTTCGAACACAGAGCAGGCCACACCCGACATCGTCACTACTTCTGGGCATGCAGTGCCACAACCCACACCCTTTGTCATGCCACCAGGCATGGAACACTTCTTTGTCGAATTCGTCGAGGTGATGGAGGTGACAGTTCAGATGGCCGTCTGTGAGACCGCGGCCAACCAGGTGGTCTCTATGCAGGCACCTGTTAAATCTGGGTCGGAGACTTAAACCGACTAGATTACAAAGTACAAGAGGCTACAACGCCTTACCTTTGCAGGCACCATTAATGTGGATGAAGCGCAGAAATGGCTCGATGAGTCGAAGAAGGCTCTCTTGGCTATGAGAGTCGAAGAGGCTCAGAAGATTCCGCTAGCTTCTTACCAACTTGTTGGTAGAGCTAATACATGGTAAATAACGGTGAAGGAAGACCCAAGGGTCAACACCACCAACATGACTTGGCAAGAGTTTGAGTCATTGTTCATCAACGAGTACTTCCCTGATGCAAAGGCGCCAGGAGTTTGCCAAGCTATACCAGGGCAGCATGACAGTTCGTGAGTATGCTGTCAGATTCAAGGAAATATCAGTCTATTATCTCTCCACCATCTCAACAGAGCAAGATAAGGCCGAGAAATTCTATAATGGCCTTCGTCCTGACATCTGACAAGCCCTGTCGATCTTGGATCTCAAGAATTATAGGGAGCTTGTCGACAAGGCCATGAGTTTTGATCAGGAGAAAATTGAGCAGGAGAAGAGAATGAACAGGGGAAAACAACCTGCAATGTTTTTCCAACAAGGCACTCAGCAAAACAACAAGAAGAAGCCCTACTATAATCAAAACCCGGCCATCCTAGCCCCTGTACAAAAGAGTGAAGCAGCAGCACCTATGGTCGAACCTTCTGACCCTGGCCATTAGGGTTTTCGCAATCGTGGTCGAGGTGGCCGCAACGACAGGGGTGGTCGCCGTAATGGCAATGGCAGGGGTAGTGGTCAGCAACATCACAATCAGCATGACCAGTAGAACCATCAGCAGGCACCTCAGCAGTAGAGGCTAACGGGTTTCAATTGTGGCCAGCAGGGCCAAGTAAGAAATGTTTGTCCCTACCCTCAACAACTGCAGCAGCCTGTTCCCGCTGCTCCAGTTCAACAAGCCCCACCTGTTGCTAACGCCCAACCCAGGCATGGTCAGCAGAACTAGAGGCAACGACAATAAGGCAGAACGTGTTCCATCACTCAACAACCCCTCCTAGATAACAATGTAGTCGAAGGTACATTTTTCTTGTTCAATACAATGGTGCATGTCTTGTTTGATTTTGGTGCTACGCATTGCTTTATATCTACTGCATTGGTAAGGCATTTAGGGTTGTATGCTAAACCCACAGACATCACAATCTATGTCTCATCACCATTAGGATCTGGTACTGACATAAAATTGAATGTCAGAATAGATAATTTATGCAGATCTTTTTGTGATGGACATTGAAAACTTTGACATCATCCTCGGCATGGACTGGCTTGCACCTCTGAATGCTAAGATCGATTGTTTGAAGAAGGAGGTTCAGTTATGCTTGCCTACTAGGGAGTTTGTCAAGATTCAAGGAACGAGGAAATGGATACACAACTCGACTATTGCACTCCTCAAAGCACAGCTTCGAGCCTTATCCCTCAGTGATAAAAATGAATCATTATCACTGTACCCTCTCGAGGTACATGATGTCTCGGTTATATCTGAATTCCCAATTATTTTTATGAATGACCTTCCTGGTCTACCTTCGGTTCGAGAATTTGATTTTGAGATCAACCTCATCCCCGGGACTGGACCCATCTCAATTCTTCCATACCAAATGTCCAATGTCGAGCTGGTCGAGTTGGACAAATAACTGAAGGAGTTGGAGAGTATTGGCTTCATTAGGAAAAGTTCATCACCCTGGGGCGCTCCAGTTCTATTTGTTTGCAAGAAGGATGGTTTGTTACAACTTTGCATCGACTATTGCAAGTTGAATAACGCCACCATCAAGAACAGATACCCATTACCCAGGATCGATGACTTGTTCGACCAACTTAGAGATGTCAAATACTTCTCTAAGATTGATTTACGATCTGGTTATCATCAACTCTGGATCAGAGAGTCGGACATTAATAAAACGATTTTTAGAACTCGGAACGGTTATTACGAGTTCTTGGTTATGCTGTTCGGTCTAACAAATGCACCTGCACCGTTTATGGATTTGATGAACCACATATTCAGGTTATACTTAGACCGATTTGTGGTGGTCTTTGTGGATGATATCTTGTTATATTCCTCAACCGAGGAAGACCATAAGATACATTTGAGGATTGTCCTCCAGACCTTGAGAAGCCATCAGTTGTATGCAAAGTTGAGTAAGTGCAAATTTTGGGCGAAACGAGTTTAATTCCTAGGTCACTTGGTTTCAGGCAATGACATTAAGGTGGATCTTTCAAAGGTTGAAATGGTTTTAAACTGGAAGCAACCCACCACAGTTACTCAAATCCGGGGTTTTCTTGGTTTGGCTGGCTACTACAGACACTTCATCAAGGACTTCTCAAAGATTGTTGAACCTATGACCAAGCTCACAAGGAAATACGTGCAATTCATCTGGAATCTAGCCTGTGAATCATTTTTTCAGGAATTGAAGAAGCGCCTCACGACAGCACCAGTACTAATCACTCCAAGAAATGGAGTTAGATTTTCATTATACACCGACGCCTCTCTCCAAGGCTTAGGTGCAGTACTATTGCAAGAAGGCCAAGTAGTTGGATATGTTTTGAGGCAACTGAAGATTCATGAGGGTAATTACCCAACGCATGACTTGGAACTTGCAGTTGTTGTATTTGCACTGAAGTTATGACGTCACTACCTATACGGTGAACGGTTTGAGGTTTTCTCAGATCTCAAGAGTCTCAAGTACATCTATATTCAGAGAGACCTAAACCTCTGCCAAAGGCGATGGTTTTAATTCTTGAAAGATTATGACTTTCAACTCCAATACCATCCGAGTAAGGCCAATGTTGTGGTTGATGCCCTGAGTAGAAAAGCTTATGTTCCTGCTTGCACTCTTAACTTCGAGATGGGGAAGTTGGCTACAGAGTTAAAGAATTTTAACCTGCAGCTCATTGAAAAGGGAGGAAGATCACGACTCTCTCAATTGTCAGCCAACTCTGAGCTTATTCGAAAGATTTCAACCCTATGTTAATGGAGAGACGAGAACTTCTACTCAGCGGACAGGACCTTCCTCACTGGTCGGTCTCTGATGACGGGGCCGTTTTCTACAAAACAATGCCTATGTCTACCGAACGATCCTGAAGTTCGGAAAGAAGTGCTAACTGAAATGCATTATTCGAGGTTCGCTATGCATCCCGGGAGAGACAAGATATACAAGGATGTCAAGCGACAATTATGATTTTCTGGAATGAAAAAGGCCATTGCAGACTCCGTTGCTACATGTCTCGTTTGCCTGCAAGTAAAAGCAAAACGCAGACTTCCCTCTAGACTTCTCCAGCCTTTACCTATTAGAAAATGGAAGTGGGAGAACATTACAATGGATTTGTTACGGCCTTGCCTCGAAATAATAAAGGGCAAGATGTTATCTGGGTTATGATTGACAAACTTACGATGTCTGCACACTTTTTTCCAATAAAGTTTACAGATAACCCCGTCAAGTTTGCCGAATTGTATGAAAGAGATATTGTACACCTCCATGGCATACCACTCACGATTGTCTCTGATCGAGACCCTCGATTCACATCAAAGTTTTGGTAAAACTTCCAGAGTAGAATGGGCTCTAGGATCTCCATGAGCACAATTTTTCACCCTCAGAATGACGAGCAGTCAAAACGATTGATCCAGATTTTAGAGGATATGTTGCGATGCTATATTTTGGACTTTCATGACGGATGGGCAAAACACTTACATTTGGCTGAGTTTGCATACAACAACAACTACCAAACCAATATCGGCATGGCACCATACGAGGCTCTCTATGGTCTCCCTTGCAGATCTCTTGTATGTTGGTTAGATATGGCAGATCAACAGCAGTTGGGGCCTAAATTAGTTCAAGAGACTTCTGAGAAGATCATACTAGTAAAGGAGCGACTTCGTGTAGCACAAAGTCGACAGAAGAACTATGCTAACAGGCGGAGACAGCCTCTAGAATTTGATACGGGGGGCTTGGTTTTTCTAAAAGTTTAGCCTACAAGATGTGTCAAACGCTTTGGGATCAAAGGAAAGCTCTCCCCACGATATATCAATCCATTTCAAATCATTGAATGTATTGGCAAACTAGCCTATCGTCTATCCCTTCCATCGTCCATGTCTAAGGTTCATGACGTTTTTCATGTATCCATGCTTCGAAAGTATCGTCCTGATCCTTCGCATATCATCCCTCTGGTTAAGGTTCAGGTTGAAGAAGGAAATAAGTATCAAGAGAGGGCAATACAAGATTCTGGATAGAAAAACTCAAGAACTAAGGCGACGTAGCATACTACTTGTTAAGGTGCTCTGGGATCACCAAGGAGCAGAGGAAGCAACTTGGGAACTAGAAGCAATAATTAAACTGAAGTACCCTCAATTGTTTTCTAGTAATAATTAATGATGTGATACATTGTATTATTTCACTTATCAATAAAATGATGGAACTTTGTTTACAATATCTTAATTTATTTAATTAACTATGCAAATGTCTGAAAATAACACAGACAGGAGTAATGAGTCAGTACTTCATGGCCTGTTTGGCAACCAGTGGAGACTCCTTCAGACTCTGATGCAAACCACAACTTCTTTGCATCACCTACTCCCTCACCTCTGCGGCAGTGATCCTTATCGTCAGAGCGCGTATGGCTTTACCGTAACAATATTGCCAGAAACAAACCTGTACCCTCATCCTGATAAGATCTCCTACCAAAATTGCCAGGGGGCCGGATTTGAGAAACATAGGTTTATGTGTTTTATAACTTTTATTAAAGTTTGCATTCATTTATCATTATGTCTACTATTCATTTACATTACATTATTGCGTATAATGTTCATACATGTCATACTTATGCTTGTATATTTGGAGTTCACGTATTACACTGTTACTATGCCGGATTAGTAGTCAATCTGACTCAACCAGACATTGTCTTGCCCTCAGTAAATTCAAATAGTAAACGGAAGGCAACGTGCTGCTCTAGACAATTGGTATTTAAGTGGACCTCGTGTCCAACCTCTCAACTGGAGACTGATTTAGTTGGTCTTATTTAAAAGCTATCAGCTTGTACACGTGATACTTAACGTCCTAACTTTGCACGTGGTGATACTGACCTAATAAGAATCACCAGACGCTGTCAAATCTTATCTAATGTTAGTAAAGACCGAACCTGCTCATGTATTGGCATCCTACATAAGTACCTCCTAGGGACGTAAGTGGTTTATGATCCACAAAATAGTTAGAAGCAATGCGCACTATTCTTGATATTTCCCCGGAGATGGACGTACAATTAGAACCCAGGTTTACCCGGGGATGGACATCTGTACGTAAATCCAGAGCGACGACCTTGGGGAGGGACGTACAATGAGAACTCGGGTTTTCCTAGGGATGGACATCTGTACGTGAACTCAGGGCGTCGTACAATCATGGAACCATTAAGAGAAGGTGTCATGCATACTTACATGTTGTACTGTTTATGATACTTGTGTTTATGTGATATTTGATTATGAAGTTTTCTTTATTAATTGTTATATTCACGAACTATTTTACCCACTGGACAATAGCTTACCCCGTTGTTATCCATTTTTTCTCAGGAGATTAGGGTGGACTGGGTGGAGGTTTTTGGGCCCACATTTTGTAACCCTTGTTAATTAAAGGAAGATTTTGGGAGGTTGTTCCCTCAATCATATTATGTACAAAAATACATTCTGAAATTAATATAATCAGATTTGTACTCAATTGTGTTCTTGCGCACTCGGTTATTGTTATAATGCATTCGCGCCCCGCCTGTGAGTATTCCGCCGGTTTAGGCGCGTCCGGGCGGGGTGTGACACTTTCTTACTACCACTAATTTCTTCAAATCTGGGAGGCAAGTCTATGTAAACTTCTTCAGAAAGTTCCCCATTGAGGATGACATTCTTAACATCCATCTGATGAAGTGGCCAATCGAGATTCGCCGCAATTGATAATAGAACTCGAATGGTATTTAATTTTGCAAACAGGAGAAAGGTTTCAGTGTAGTCCACACCAAATGTCTGGGTAAAGCCCTTTGCAACTAGGCGTGCCTTATATCTCTCAATAGCACCATCTGATTTATACTTGATAATGAACACCCACTTACACCCGATTGGACTTTTTCCTCTTGGTAGTTCCATAACCTCCCATGTACCATTATTCTTCAAAGCATTCATTTCTTCTAAAACTCTTGAAACTCACAATGTGAAGAATAAAACTTAGCCACACAATTCAAATTTTTTGTCAACTTACTAACACACACTAAATTGCACGTTATTCTTGGAACATGAAGAACTGAATTAAGTGTCAAATTAGCAATCTTTAAAGATCCTTTTCCCGCAATAGGTGATAATGTTCCATCAGCAATTCTAATTTTTAAATTTCCCGGGCATGGAGAATAAGTAACAAACAACTCATGGGATCTGGTCATATGCTCTGATGCACCAGAATCTAAAATTCAAGGTTCATGAGATTTTACATTTAGGGCAGATAAGTAGTTACCTTGTTGTGTTATCGAACAACTTGGAATGGCTATTGGTGTATTCAATCGTTGATTTTATGCTTGAATGAACATGGCTTGAAGTTGTTCAAGTTGTTCTTTGGTGAAGACCGAATTTCCAGATTTGTTATCTTCAAAGGTAGAGGGGTTTAGTTTGCTGAACCTGCTGTTGAGGATTCAGATACTACCATCGAAGCTCCCTCATGTCTTGATCCGGTCATGGCAATTTTGGCCATTTCAATAAGAAAAGAAGAAACAAAGAGAAAAAAGCTTTTGCTTTTATACCATGTGAGCAAACATAATAGAAATAAAACTTTCTCTTATGATTTATTTTGTAAAATAGGTCCAATATATACAAGACTCTAGGGCTGAAACTAAAAAGTAAAAAAGAAAAAAGAAAAAAGAAAAGAAAAAAGAAATAAAGAAGAATAATCTCCAAAGGAAATATCCTTTGGAAGGAAATATCATTTGGATTACAATTAGAAAAACAATCCTAAACTAACTCCTACAAATCATGAATAAATCTTCTTCTTTTGGAATCTGTATATTCCATGTATTTTGCTCAAGCATGTAAAGGCAGATTGACCTGTGAGCTTTTAATGAAGAACGAGCAGAAACAAATGCATGAGCAGACTTGTTTGCGGGTTTTTAAGACGAATGGATAGAAGAAGTAGGTCCAAGGAGTCGGGAGTAGGAACAAATCCCTAGAGTTGTGACCAGAAGTGCTGCCCCATAGCTACAAACTAAACCTTAGGACCCAGATAAGGGATTCCACATGGCAGAAAACAACAGAACAAATCCCTAGAGTTGTGACAAATGCCTTCTTCTTTGTGGATTCTGTAGGTCTATAAATAGAGAAGAAGGCCCAACGAGAGTAAAAAAGACAAGCTCTATTGTCGGTACCAATATGACATCAACAGGTTTGCAAACTTATAGTATGTTTTATTGGTACATACAGGATCACTTACTATACCCATTTTAGCCAACTTAGATGTGGGATATATACGTCACCAACAACCCAGCTATAACTTATTCTTAAGGCTTCCCTGCCTTTTGTAAATAAAACCATAATACATCAACCTTCATACAAATATTAATAGAGCAAAATTAAGTTAACGTTTGGCTTATAATTAATTATTAAAAAATATTTTATATATGCTGAGTATTAATGTCATTTTTTGACGTTGGCACTCAATTCCTTTTGAATGTTTTGAGAATATGCAATGCACATTTTTAAAATATTCAAAAAAGACTGAGTGTTAGTGTCAAAAAATAATGTTGGCACGTAGCATATATATAACATTACTCTTAATTATTAGCAGTACTCGAATCCTCGTATTCAATCCTCATGCTGTCGAGATATGACTTGCCAACAAGTTCTCGAGCAAATAAGCCCTTCAAGTAGTTTTCTACCCTTATTCTTTTGAACAATGCTGGGGAATCCGATTTGATCAAGCCAGGCACCGGACCCATTTCTCCGTCTAAGTTTGGAATATAAAATGTTGCAATTGAGAGCCTCTCTTTTGATGAGTTCACTGTCGCTCGATGCTCAATGCTGCGATATATCCCATTTGTAACAATCTGACATGCAAATTATTCTTATAATCAGTGAGAAATGAAGTTCGGGTGAAACAGATTAAGGCTGCATTTTGCTCGAAATTCAAAAAGTAAAATATAACTTAAAAAATAAAAATTTTAAAAATAATATTTTATCATTTCATGAAAATAACTTATTTTTTTTTATAAATTTTAAAATTTTATTTTCATGTTTCAATGAATCAAATACATGTTATATTTTAAAAATTTTGGATACGAATAATAAATGATGTGCATATATTACGCTTGTTGAAACGTGTGACTTTTGTTATTTATTTATATTTATAAAGCTTGTGAATATTTGTTTTTAAGTAATATAAGGACAAAATATCCTTTATAGCAAAACATGATAACAAGAAGTCAAATTTAAAAGGGCAAAATTAAAAATTTAAAAATAAATTAAAAAAAAAAAAAACTACTCGTACAACTATATATATTACAACTTTTGTTCAATCATTAATTACATATACAACTAATGACTATGATTAAGTAGTTTTACATGTATAAAAAAAAAGCATGTATAAAAGTAAATAAATAATTAACTAAAAATTAAGTTACTTTTATTTTTTTTACCGTTTCAATCATTATTGAAACTAATTTTTTCAAGTAAAAAATAAAATAAACTTTTGATCGGACTATATTGAACTTTAGACCCCAAAAAAAAAAACAAGAAACAAAACAAAACAAAACCTTTGAAAATTCTAAATGTACATAGATATATATATTATCATTATATGGTATGTAAAGATATATTTATGTATGCAGTTCTTACCTCCAAAATGTCTCCAATGTTTACTACGAAAGCATTTGGAAGTGGCTTCACAGGAACCCACACCCCATCTTTTCTTATTTGGAGACCTTCCATTTCATTAACTTGAAGGAGAATGGTTAAGCCAACGGCATCAGAGTGAGGTGTGAGACCAATAACTTTCTCCGGTTGAGGGCACGGAGGATAATAGTTCATCCTCATCGATTGCATTCCATCATCAAATAATAATTTCATCTCCTCAATCTCTATTTTTAGAGCTTTTGCCATCATTTCTAAGATGGTTATTGCAAGATTTTTTAATTGTAGTGAGTATTCTTCCAATGTCTCCCTGTATGAGTATGAATGCAAAATAACAAAATCATTATAATTCAAGAGTAATGTTAAATTTACATTGAGTGTCAACATTATTTTTCGACGTTAACCACCAACACCCTTAGATATTTTGAAGATGCGCGTGTATTGCACAACATCACAACATCTAAGGGAGGCTGAATGTCAGAGTCAAAAAATAACGTTGACGCCCATCATACATAAAACATTTTTTATAATTCAAAACAACAGCTTTGTACAAATAATAATAGAAAAAAAAGAAAAAAAATCTTTTTTTGTCAAAGCACAAGTTTTATTTAGCATTAATTAAGACATAGCATCTCTTATTAGAACCCCATAGCTTGCATGGTCTTTTCACTAAAAATTTCCACATTGAATAATTTGAATGCAACATAAGCATGATCTCTAGGAGTAGTCAAGCAATTCAGGTTTTTCTTCATTTCCTTACAAAATGGGTAATTATTTGTTTATTTTACTAAAACGTTTTATATACCAATCTTATGTCCTTTTGCAAGGTATAGAGCTTCACCAAAGAAAATGTCTCTTTAGAATCTTATCAAAAATTTTTGAGGGAAAAAGGAAAAAAAATATTGTGCTTGTTTGGAATATATAATGTTTAAATAAATTATTATATTAATATATTATATTCACAGGTAATACAAAAATAATATTTTCATAAAAAGAAGAAGAGTAGTGCAAAAAGAATAAAAGAAGGTAAATTGTAGTATCCTATAACAAGTCAAAAGTGGTAAAAAATGTGAAAACGTTGGAAAAGAAATAAGAGATTATAAAAGTATTTTCTATTGGACTGCAAGCTCGGTCTCATCCCCTTAGAGCCAAAGCTGACGACCTGGATGCAGCCTAGTTGAGGTGTCGTTAATTCACATCGAACGACTACTCATGGAGGGCGAGCAATCAAATACAAAAGTCGTGCAGGATGCCAGCTCGACAGGGATGATCGGGATAAGCGCACCGCAAGCTGGACAACTTGTTACTCACGCAGGACAACAACATGGTATGATCGAGCTGGCCTGCCACGATGCCACTCATATTACTCAGAATAGGCGGTTGCTCAATCTACAGAGCTGCAAATTGGCATTTAAGAAGGACGTCAGCTCGGATGAGCCGACTTGGCATTATCCAAGCTGACGAGGTAAACCCATTTGATGGATGTTACAACAAGATCATTCGCTAGGACGTAATGAACTGTGATGGTTCGAGCTGGCAGAGTAAATTTGCCTGCGGAGTTATTACTAAGGGAAGACCAGAGAAAGGAAAGCTCAGCCAGCCAAGCTGACATCCCGAGATATCAGGAGTAAATAAGCTTTATCGGGCCCATCTTTGGGTCCCACCTCTGACGTATAAAAAGGCAACATGTGGCAATGCTAACCTGGCTATAGATGCCACCACTACCTGGCCAAAGATCTCCATCTATAAATACTCCCTTAATTACTTTCATTATGAAGGTAAGTTAATCATTAATTGTTCTAATTAATGCAAAGTTAATCCTGAGACAATTCGGCTCTGACTTAAACATCGGAAGGTTTTTGGCTGGCATCACACTAACGTTCCTTACAATAGCCTGTTCTCCTCTCCTTTCTTTCAGATTCGAGCTGCTTAGCTCACGGTAAAATCACTAAGTCTACAGCTCCAGATCAGCTCATTTCCTTTATGTAATTATTTTTTAGTGTTGGTCGATTTTTATACCAACATTTTTCGCCATTTGTGGGGAGTGAGTAATTAGCTAAGTTCAGTCCATTCATCATGAGCTGAGAAGCAGATCTCCATGTTGAGCTGGAACCACCAACCTCACCCGTCGTACCTCGAGCTAGACTAGGTCGACCTCCAAAAAACACTGAGCGTAGCTCAGCTTAGAAGCAAAGAGCTCGCCTAAATAACATCGAGAGAACAGTGGAAAAAATCTCTCAACTCATGCCGGAGTAGCAACAAACTTTGAAGGTGATGTACCCACCTTCTCGGTTTACCCGAGAAGGATAATGTGAATGGGTGTCATAGGGCTTACTCAATACCCAGGTCGGCTAGGAACAAAGGTGAACATCGTACTGACTTGCGTCATAAGTCCTTGTTAATTGTAGACCTCTGTCACTCCCTAAACACAAGAAATAAAAGTCAAAATTCAATGTTTTCTCACCTCATGTTAGCATCTCATGGGAGAGATTAAGCATCCAAGAATTCCTAAGCCAGGTTGTTCTTGGTGAGGTCATCCTGAACAAGGCACGTCGAATTGACCTGGTTTAGTAGAGGATGCTCAACTCGGCATTATCAAGAATATAAAGAGCTCCTATCTCCTTTTGTCGATAAAATCCTGGCTGGTTATTACAGACGCTTCATCAAGGACTTCTCAAACATTGCTGAACCTATGACAAAACTCACTCGGAAAGATATGCAATTCATCTGGAATCCCGCCTGTGAAACATCATTTCAGGAATTGAAGAAGCGCCCCACGACGGCACTAGTACTAATCACTCCAAGAAATGCACTTGAATTTTCACTATACACTGACGCCTCTTTCCAAGGCTTAGGTGTCGTACTAATGCAAAAAGGCCAATTTGTCGCATATGCCTCGAGGCAACTGAAGATTCATGAGGGCAATTACCCAACACATGACTTGGAACTTGCAGCTGTCGTATTTGCACTTAAGTTATGGCGTCATTACCTATACGGTGAACGGTTTGAGGTCTTCTCGGATCACAAGAGTCTTAAGTACATCTACACCCAGAGAGACCTAAACCTCCGCCAAAGACGATGGTTGGAATTCTTGAAAGATTATGACTTTCAACTCCAGTACCATCCCGGTAAGGCCAATGTTGTGGCTGATGCCCTAAGTAGAAAATCTTATGTTGCTTGCATTCTTAACTACAAAATGGGGAGGTTGGCGACAGAGATGGAGAATTTTAACCTACAACTGATCGAGGAGGGAGCAAGATCACGACTTTCTCATTTATCAACCAATTCTGAGCTAGTTCAAAATATTTCAGCAGCTCAAGCCAACGACCCTATGTTAATGGAGAAACGAGAACTTCAACTCAGCGGAAAGGACCTTCCTCACTGGTCGGTCTCTAAAGACGGGGCCGTTTTCTATAAAAAAAAACGTCTCTGTCTACCGAACGATCTTGAGGTTCGGAAAGAAGTGCTCACTGAGATGCACTATTCGAGGTTCGCTATGCATCCTGGGGGTGACAACATGTACAAGGATGTCAAGCGACAATTCTGGTTTTCTGGAATGAAGAAGGCAATTGCGCACTTCATTGCTCGATGTCTCGTTTGCCAGCAAGTTAAGGCAGAACGAAGACTTCCCTCTGGCCTTCTCCAACCGTTACCTATTGGAGAATGGAAGTGGGAGAACATCACAATGGATTTTGTTACGGCATTGCCTCGAAATAATAAAGGGCAAGATGCTATCTGGGTTATCATTGACAGACTTACAAAGTCTGCACACTTCTTGCCAATAAAGCTCACGGATATCCCCGCCAAGCTTGCCGAACTATATGAAAGAGAGATCGTACACCTCCATGACATACCACTCACGATTGTCTCTGATCGAGACCCTCGATTCACATCAAAGTTTTGGCAAAGTTTCTAAAATAGAATGGGCTCTAAGATCACCATGAGCACAACCTTTCACCCTCAGACTGATGGGCAGTCAGAGCGTCTTATCCAAATCCTGGAAAACATGTTACGGTGTTACATTTTGGTCTTTAATGACGGATGGGCAAACTACTTACATTTAGTTGAGCTTGCATACAACAACAGCTACAAAACTAGTATCGGCATGGCACCGTACGAGGCCCTCTATGGTCGCCCTTGCAGATCTCCGGTATGCTGGTTAGATATGGCAGATCAACCGCAGTTGGGCCCTGAACTTGTTCAAGAGACTTCTGAGAAGATCACACTAGTAAAGGAGCGACTTCATGTTGCACAAATTTTACAGAAGAGCTATGCTGACAAACGGAGGCAGCCTCTAGAATTTGATAAGGGGAACTTGATTTTTCTAAAAGTTCAGCCCACAAGAGGTGTCAAATGCTTTGGGATCAAAGGAAAGCTCTCCCCACGGTATATCAGTCCATTTCAAATCTTTGAACGTATTGGCAAACTTGCTTATCGTCTATCCCTTTCATTATCCATGTCTAAGGTTCATGACGTTTTTCACGTATCCATGCTTTAAAAGTATCGTCCTGATCATTCGCATATCATCCCTCTAGTCGAGGTTCGGGCTGAGGAAGGAAATAGGTATTAGGAGAGAGCGATAGAGATTTTGGATAGAAAAACTCAAGAACTAAGGCGACGTAGCATACCACTTGTGAAGGTGCTATGGGATCACCACGGAGTAGAGGAAGCAACATGGGAACTAGAAGCAACAATTAAACAGAAATACCCTGAATTGTTTTCCTAGTAATAATTGATGATGTGATACATTGTACTATTTCACTTATCAATAAAATGATGAAACTTTGGTTACAAATATCTTAATACATCGTTTTACTTGAATAACTATGCAGATGTCTGAAAATAATATCGATGGATATAATGATGCACACACGCAATGGCCTCTTTGGCAACCTGTGGCGACTCCTCAAGGATCTGAGTCTAGTCACAACTACTTTGCATCACCAACTCCGTCACCACACAGACAGCGATCCTTATCGCCAAAGCGTGCATGGCTTTTTCGTAACAATTTTGCCCAAAACAATCTCGTGCCCTCGTCTTGGCACGTTCTTCTACCAAAATTGTCAGGTGGTCGAATTCGAGCAACAGCACGAAAAAGCATCCCACCGCTCAATCTACCTTTCCTTAAACGATGCAACCAGCGCCCTACACCACCATCTGTTAAGCAAAGGTTGGAATCTTTTGAAAACGAATCTGATTCCATCTGCTCTCCATGGTTTCATGATGTTGAGGATTCCACCGGCCACAGTGCCATTCAGGGACCATACAGGCACTACCCTGAGCTAGCAAACGATGACGACGGCAGTAAATCTCACGCAGATAGCCATCATGACTACTTGAACTGATTTTGAGGGCGAAATCCTTTTAAGGGGGGTAGAGTGTAATACCCTTGGTTTGCATACAAAAAAAAAATGTTCGGGCACATGCCCGAACATTCGGGCGCAATTTTTCCTATTTAAGGAACCCCTCCCCCTCCTCATTTCTCACACCAAAATCACTTCTCCTTGTGATTTTCCTTCTCTCTTTCACTCATTTTGAGTTTTTGTCTTCTCTTTTGAGACTCTCTTTCCGAGACTCTCTGTGCGGTGCAACGCGGTTCTGCCTAGGGGAAGGCGCCAATTTTCAAAAGAGTTTTTATCTGAAGGTGGGGAACGAAATATAGGTTTGCGTGTCTTATAACTTTTATTAAAGTTTACATTCATTTATCATTATGTCTACTATTTATTTACACTACATTATTGCGTATAATGTTTATATTGTCATACTTATGCTTGTATATTTGGAGTTCATGTATTACACTGTTGCTATGTCGGATTAGTGGTCAATCTGGCTCAACCAGACTCAGTCTTGTCCTCAGTAACTTTAAACAGTGAACGGGAAGCAGCGTGCTGTTCTAGATAATTAGAATTTAAGTAGATCTCGTGTCTCACCTCTCAACTGGAGACTGATCTGGTTGGTCTTATTTGAAAGCTATCATCTTATACAAATAATACTGAATGTCCTAACCTTGCACGTAGTGATACCGACCCTAATAAGGATCACCAGACGTTGCCAAACCCTGTCTAAATGTTAAGTAAAGATCGGACCAGTTCATGCATTGGCATCATACATAGCACCACCTAGGGACGTATGTGGTTTATGATTCATAGAATAGTTAGAAGCAATGCTCGCCATTCATTATATTTCTCCGAAGAGGGACGTACAATGAGAACCTGACTACTCCTGGGGAGGGACATCTGTACGTGAATTCAGAGCGTCGTTCCTGAGGAGGGACGTACAATGAGAACCCGGCTACTCCTTGGGAGGGACATCTGTCCGTGAACTCAGGCGATGTACAATCATCAAATCAATACGAGACGGTGTCATACATACATACATATTGGATTGATTATGATGCTCTTAAGTGTATTTAAGATATTTGATTATGAAGTTTGTTTTATTAATTGTTATATTCACGAACTATTTTACCCACTGAGTGTGTAGCTCACCCCGTTGTTATCCAATTTTTCACAGGAGATTAGGGTGGACTAGGTGCAGGTTTTTGGGCTCACATTTTGTACCCTTTTGTATTATTCATTGGGGATTTTGGAAGAATGTTCCCTTAACTATTTCATGTACAAATATATTCTGAAATTAATGAAATCAGACTTGTACTTAATCGTGCTTCCGCACACTCAGCTATCGTTATAATGCATTTGCGCCCCGTCCGTGAGTGTCTCGCCGGTTTAGGCGCGTCCGGGCGGGGTGTGACACTCTTTTTTGAGACTCTTTCCACGAGACTTTCTTTATGGAGCAACGCGGTTCTGCCCAGGGGAAGGCGTCAGTTCTCGAAAGAGTTATTATCTGAAGGTGGAAAATGAAACATAGATTTGCGTGTCTTACGACTTTTATTAAAGTTTACATTCATTTATCATTATAAGACTATTCATTTACACTGCATTATTGCGTATAATGTTCATGTCTGTCATACTTATGCCTGTATATTTTGAGTTCATGTATTATACTATTGCGATGCCGAATTTGTGGTCAATCTGGCTCAACCAGACTCAGACTTGTCCTCATAAACTTTAAATAGTGAACTGGATGCAGCGTACTGCTCTAGACGATTAGTATTTGAGTAGACCTCATGTCTCACCTCTAAAGCTGGAGACTGATCTAGTTGGTCTTATTTGAAAGCTATCAGCTTGTACAAGTAATACTAAATGTCTTAATGTTGTACGTAGTGGTACCGACCCTAATAAGGATCACTAGATATTGTCAAATCCTGTCTAATGTTAGTAAAGACCGGATCAGTTCATGCATTGGCATCATACATAAGCACCACCTAGGGCCGTATTTGGTTTATGATCCACAAAATAGTTAGAAGCAATGCTCATTATTATTGATATTTCTTTGGAGAGTGACGTACAATGAGAACACAAGTTTACTTGAGAATGTACATTTGTACGTAAATTCATAAATTATCTTTTAACCATATGATGCCTCTTCATTAAAAAAAAAAAGAGAGATAAACATAGATGGCGCGGCTTTGAAGAAGGGCTACTTAACTATTTTTCTTTATTTTCGAAAAAAAAAAGTTGCCTACATGTCTAAAATTTGCCTAATTTTGAAAATAAATTTTTTGTTGCCTATTTCTGTAAATATTATTTAAATCATGCCTATTTGTGTAAGACATCCATTTTTTTTATCTAACAGAATTTTATGGCATTTGTTTAATTCTAGCTAGTCTTATAGTCTAATGTGCTCACATTATAATTGGGTGTGCCCTTTTCCAAGTGGCTTGTATTAGTTAGTTATATGAACTACATCTCAGTAGATACATTAACAATAACTGATGAATAAAGAAAGCACTGAAAGATAACATAGTTTGAATAGAAAGAAAAGTTCAAGTTGGTAATTACCTAAAAGGCAGAGGGAGCATTGGGAACAAGTGGGGCTTCCTCAAATATGTAGGCAATGTGGTGATGAAAAACAGGTCTCCCCAATCAAGCTTTTGCTCCTCTGAAACAACAAATGCTTGGCCAAATCCTTCTATCTCTCCTGGTTTTTGCCAAAACTTTTGTTTTTCTTCTATTGAAAGGTTAAAGAAGTCTTGAATCTCCGCTTTTACTTTCTCCAACAACGAAGCGCTTATTCCATGGTTAACTAACTGAAATACATGTGTAATTATCAACAAGAGAAGTTAATAAATTTGGCCAATCTTAAACCAACTGAATATTTGAAACAAGTTGTTTCTTCAAATTGGATTGGATAATTATCCTTTATGACACTTTTTCTTCGATATAAAGATTGTATTTAACCCTATGTAATGTGAAGGCATTTGGGATATTGTTCCCGCATACTGTTCCCGACTCTAGAATAGTCTCGTCCCTGCAAAGGGATTAGCGAGGATACTGAAGGGTCAAAGACAAAAAAAAAAAAAAAAGGCTTTTGGGATAAATATAACTAAATTTATTTTTAAAGATAATATTTATTTACAATTAAATTAAAGAACATTTATTATAAAATTATTGTGAAAATATAGTGATAATTTGAAATTAATAAAGTATTTTAATATATTGATAAATAAGGAAGGCATTGATAGCAATAACGTAAAGACACAAACAAATAAATACTGAAATAATATTAAAATAAAACAACTAAAATTCAATATATCAAAAAATTTGTAAAAAAAAATAAATGAAAAAAAAAAACCCTATAAAGCAATCTTTGTAACTCTTAGTTCTTGATATGTTCTAACCAAGTTTCTAACTACTTTAATCAAAGAATAAGAAAATTTTGGTAGAGTTTGGGGATGGGAATGAAAAAGTTGAAAATATAAGATAATTTTAAAATCAAGTATTTTAATATATTGATAAATAAGGAAGGCATTGTTAATAATGTAAAGACAAACAAATAAATACTGAAATAATATTAAAATAAAACAACTAAAATTCAATATATCAATAAATTTGTAAAAAAAGAAAAACCAATTTTTAAAACCCTAGAAAGATATCTTTGTGATTCTTAGTCCTTGATATGCTCTAACCAAGTTTCAAACTACTTTAATCAAACAATAAGAAAATATTGGTAGGGTTTGGGGATGTGAATGAAAATTTTGAAGATACAATATGAACTTCTTCTTTTTTCTAACCACAAAAAAAAAAAAAAAAAAAAAAAAAAAAAAAAGCCATGGAGCAAAATATGAGGACACCAAAAAAATCTTTTCAAGATTATATATAAGATGTGTCCTTATGAATGAGACCCACAAAAAACTTTTCAAGATTATACAATGAATGAAACATTAAAAAATCAACTTGACTAATTCTAATTTGGTGAAATTATTCAAGGGTTACTTATTATCTTTTTGGTTTGTAGTTGAGTAGAAGTCTTATGTGCATTATTATTTACATTTTCCTTTGCTTGGATTTATGGTCATAGTTTATCTTAACAACATGAGTTGAAAGAGAAATGTTTCATATCTATAAACTACAATATATAATGAGAATAGTTTTACTTTCCAAAGTAAAACTATTTTTTTTCAAAGTTTTAAAACTGCCCTTCAAAAATTTATCTTATCTAATATTATTATAATAAATCTTCTTTGAACTTTTTACCTCATTACCATTTTGCATTTCTTCCACATTTGCCCTCATTTTTGTTCTTTAAAAACTCTTTCTTCTCTTCCCAATTTAAATGATTTATATATATATATACACATTTCACTTAAAATATTGTTTTTTGAACCATTAGATAATTTAGATTAATTACCTACATTTTGTATGTTAAAATATACACAAATCTTTGCATTCACTTACTAATACATTTAAATTGAAATATTCATAAATAAATAAAAAGTTACTTTTAATGTTAAAAAGGGTAAACTAGTAATTTTACATTTCAACTAGTTTTTTCACTCACCCACATCCCCTATACTAATTTTGACTTTTATAATTCATAATTTTTCTCATTTTATTCTTGTATCTTCCAACTTTTTTTTTATAATTTTAATTTATTTTTGAAGTAGTAGGTATCAGGATTCTTTTACTAGTTTCTTTAGAATACAACTAAAAATATCTTTAGACATCGTTAATTAACATATTAGTAACTGACTTGAGTCTCACTTAAACTTTTTACCTTAGAGCTAGGGTGTTTGTCCGTAACTATTGAACCAACCCACCACCACCATTAGTTAATTATTTATATAAAAACACATAAATATACATATTCTTTTTTGATAAAATATTTATATTATGTTAACAGATAAATACTAAAAATTATGTGTACAAATACTAGTAGTCACCGGAGAAAATAGTTCGAGCTAATAAGTCAAATTTTGTTTGATAGTAATTGATGGGTTTGATGTTTTATTTTGTATTTTTTTTCTTTTTTAATAGGAAACCATAAAATTAATAGTTTATTTCACCTACTCTTGGAATTGACCATAAAATTAATAGTTTATTTCACCTACTCTTTGGTGTAATCTTTTGCCAAAGATTCTTTGACTTGGGCTCAGCGTTGTTTTAAGAGACCATGGTGCTCCCACAAATATTAGAGGTCAAATCGCCCAATGGTCTTTCGTGAGATTGTCATCTAATGTTGTTCGCTTGGTGCATAAAAAATATGATAAAATTATTTTTATAAAATTAAATAAGATAAAATATGATAGAATTAAATATAATGTAACCTTATAACCATATAAGTTTGAAATATGTTTGAGATTAAAATAAAAAAGTAATTAAATAATTTTTTTACAACTTAATTTTAAAAAAGAATTATATTAAACTTATAAAATTAAAATCACATAGTTTTGCCAAAAATCAGCTAACACGTGACTGATTTTGCAAAATTCAGCTATTGTTGGTTTTACAAACCAGCTGATATTGTTATTTTAAAAGAAGAAGAAGAAAAAGAAGAGGAGAAAAAAAAAAAAAAGGGCGCGATAGAAGGATGAGGTGGGATAATTTTTATCTCATCCTACTTCATCACCAAATACAAGATAAGGGCTAAAAATGTTTCTATCCCATCCTAATCTTATTTTATCCTAGCTACCAAATGAGCCCTATATGTATCTCGCGATATAGGGTTTAAAAAAATAATAATAATAATAAAAGTAGTGCTATATGTAGATGTTAATGCTATTTTTTAATGCTGGCACCTAATTTTTTTAAAATATTTTGAGAATGCACGTGTTTTTAGGATACTGTATATTAATATACGCGCATTTTTAAAACATCAAAAAAAATTATAGGATGTCAAAGTCAAAAAAAAATGGCATTAATACCCAATTTATAAAACATTCTTCTAATAATAATAGTAGTAGTAGTACCTGAAAGAAGCCCCAGTCTTTGCAAGCAGAGTGCAGCTTCTCTAACTCATCAGAACTAGCAGATTGGCCGTAAAGCAAACAGTGCAAGTCGATGATAGGAAGGGTAGGGAGAGAAGAAGTAGGACTAGAAATATTAAGAGGTGGGTCTTGATGATGGTCACGCACATATCGTTGCGGAACGGCGTTGAGAGGTTTCCTTGCTAGCTCTTGAACGCTTGGTACCAGTAGAGATCTTCCTAGCGTTACTGGTCCTTTTGCTTTTGCCTTGTCCATGCTTAATTCTTATCAACTGCTACAAAACCAGCCCCTAGCTTCTCCTTTTATAATTTTTTTTTTTTTGTCTTTTTCTTTCTCTCTTGTCTTCTCACCAAAGGTACTAATTAGGTGTATGGTTGACATGGCTCTTTATGAATGGACACGCACCATTGGCTCAGCCGACACGCAAGGATAAAAGTCTTCCGCATTAAATTATTTACATTTACTAATCTATTACTAATATAAAGAAATGTTGATAATAGTTTAACAAGATTGTTGGGCCTTTATATGATTTTTATAACTTTTGGGTTAATCTAACTTAATATTTTTATTTATTTTTTTAAATCTAACATAATATCATAGTCTTATTTTGGATGTAAGCGGGGGTGTGATATAGCTTTTGGGTTGAGTATTTAATAAAAAATACTTATTCAGTTAAAGCTTTTTTTTTTTTGGTTGTCCAAAGCAAGGGCGTAGTTATTTATGGGCTAACTTAGACTATAGCCCAAGTAAATTTTGTATAAATATATTACTTATTGCTATATAAATATATCATTTGACCTTAGCCGGGTTGGTAGAATGGCGTAGTTGAGCAATTTTTGTTTTTTCTTCTCCACGTATCATTCTACCTAATACTCATCCTTCTACTCAATATTAATAATCAATAAACTAATCCAATAATAATGTTTTAAAAAAAACCCAATAATAATAATTAATAAATAATTGGATAAAAGTTGACATTAAATAATTTCAAAAAAAAATTACATACCAAAAAAAAAAAGAAAAAATTATTCATGTCACATCGCTATTATTATTATTATTTTTAAAAAATACTTCCAAAGAAAAAAATATAAAAAAGTGAGATGTACTAATTATTTAAAAAATAAATAAATATTTTCTTTTTAACAATAGCATGCATCCACATTCATTTGTATTTCAAGCTTCACTCTGCTACTTACCTCCCATTTAACTAAATGTCACAAATTGTGAATGAAATTAGTAGTGTAACTAAACTGTGAGTTACTACATGAATCCACTTCTTACATTTCTCGTATGAGTAATGATATTTAAATTATATGTTTATATATTTTATAATTATATGTTTCATATTATTTTAAGTCTTAATCTACCTTTATTAACATTATGAGATATTAATAAGACACTTTTTTTAATTAACCTGAGTAGATGTCTTCATTGTGTATACTTGAACCACCTTAAACTATATTGAATACATGGACGTAGCTATTCATGGCTAGCCTGAGCTCAGGTAATTATTTTAAAAAAACTATTCCATAATATCCTTAATTTATACCTTTAATCCCTAATTCAACACTTAAATCGCCCAAATCAATGTCCAAATCGTAGCTCTAAATCAAAGCTCAGGTCGCCCAACTGCAACTCGTATCGTCGAGATTTTTCTAAAATAATTTTTTAGCCCACCCGAAAGAAAAATTCTAGCTTGCCCTCCAAAGTGTTCTTTTTCTTTAATCCTGTTGGTGTTAAGAACAAAATACTAAATTATATTTTTTTAATTAATTCCCCTTTTATGTATCCTATATTTTGAGTCTTTTTTAACTTAAATAATTTCTAATAACTCTTACAATTTCTGTTCTTATTTTAAAATCACATGCCACATGCAGGCTGTGTTTGGCATGTGATTTAAAAATAATTTTCAAAAAATTGGATTATGAAATCATTTTTAATTGATTTATAGTTTTAGAAATATGTTTGCCATCATATTTACAAATTGTTTTCAAAATTTGAAAATATGGAAAACTTATTTGGTTGGATGGAGATTTTATAGAAATCAAGTAAAAAAAGTTTATGTGGGTCTCATTATTGTAAAAGAAAAACTTAAAAAATATTTTTTATATGTTTTTTAAAAACAAATATTTTTTATATATTTTTTAAAAACAAATATTTTTCTTAACTTTTTTCTAAAAATAGTTTTTAAATGCTACTAAAACAAACAAGTTTTTTGTAACTTTTTTGACTTTTTGTATTTAAATAATATAGAAAACTGAATTTAAAATGAATATCAAACACTGTGAATTGCCTATCTTCTATTTTCTTTTTTAATTATATGATACCTCACATAGATATTTAAGCTCTTTTATTATAAACTATTTGTTTTATTTTAATCAATAAATAATGAAAATCACATGTATACTAATTAATGCTAAAAAGTTACATGATCCAAAAATAATATATTGCCTAAAAAATATACATGTAATCCAAAAAGTAGTGCAATCAATATGTACACATGATTACAATTTTATGTTAGAATTACCTTCACAGCAACATAAAAATTGCAGATTTCCTTAAGTCAAATATTTATATGCCTATATTTATGTACAAGAACAATGAAAAGAAAAGTGCAATTACTTGTGCAAAGTATCTTGTTGTGACCATTAAATGAACATATGTTAAACATCTTATCAATATATTTGCTTATGTTAAATCATGTCGTGTTACTTATATAACGACGTTCGTAAGTATTTGTAATCGTGTCTTCATGCAGTAACGGGATGACCCCAATATCCCCTAACTTTAAAAAAAAAAAAAAAAAAAAGTCTCGCCAATCATTAATTAATAAAATGAATATTTCATCTTAAGTTTTGTAGTTCTCGATATTTGATTGTGGTATATAGAAGTGTGACTCATCATACCTACATGTTTATCTCTCTCTTACTTACCTGCATACCAACAAGTTTATTATTATTATACTTGGTTTATTATTATTATACTTGGGCTAGTTGAGCTAGTTGTACTTTTATAAAATTAGAAGGCTAAAGCTTCCATGTGACATATGATGACATAACTTTGACTATTAAAATGAAGATTCCAAAGTTGCCAATTAATTGAAGTGAATCATAATGACAGTCATTATAAAAAGAAAGTCTTCAAGGTCACGTATACGGCTCACCTACACTATATTATAAAAATTTATAAGTCAAAAGAAATAAAATAAAATAAACACATATTATAAAATAATAAAATAATAAAATAATAGTTGAGGGATGAATATGGAAATTTACGCTGATCAATATCTGATATTTTAGATGACAAATATTATAAAATAGAGGGGAATGCTAATCTAACTCTTAAAAAAAACTCAAGAATTTATTTAGGCAAGTCTATACTAATTTTATTTTCTACCCATATATAAATTTGAAATTACTTTAAAAAATAAACAATGAAATTAAAATTGATTCGTACTAAACCATATATGAAATTAATTAATAGAAATATTGTATTAGTGATATAAAATTGGTTTCTTCATTTAAAAATATTAAATTGATTAGATAGATTAAATAAATCATATACTAAAATAAAATATTTTCAAAAATTGATTAATAAAAGTTGAGACTACAATATTTTTATCAATTGATTTCATATGGTTAAAAGGAATCAATTTCAATTTTATTGTTGATGGTATAAGTAGAAAAAAAAAGACTAATAAAAACATAAGTGAGTATAATCTTAAGTAATTTCATGAGTTAGATTAGTATTCTCCTAAAATATATTCATTAATGTAATATTATTATAGTATTTGGAAAACCTAATGTAAATAATATTTATATTAATTAGTAACAAATATTATTAATTAAATATTTATTACTAAATATACTATTATTATTAT
Source organism: Paratinospora sagittata (assembly GCA_035771175.1). Classification (NCBI taxonomy): domain Eukaryota; kingdom Viridiplantae; phylum Streptophyta; class Magnoliopsida; order Ranunculales; family Menispermaceae; genus Paratinospora; species Paratinospora sagittata. The sequence continues at coordinate 12,247,448 of CM069600.1, read as the reverse complement.
ATTTACGAAATGTTGGTTTTGTCCACCTCAATAAAGAGCCGCCATCAATAGTCAAGAAATGCATGCAATGAATAGTCAACAAAATCAAGCCGCATGGGATGCATGGGCTGGCTGCATGAAGCACGTGGGCAAAATGATTTTGTTTTAGCTCCTATAAATATAACTCATTCTTCATTGTAAAAATCATCCCTGTGAATACAATTGTTGCCTCCCGTGGACGTAGGTATTTTTGCCGAACCACATTAAACTTTGGTTGTCTTATTTTTTCTTTCATGCTTTCGCATAACAAACTGGTATCAAAGCTTAGGTGAAGCTTTGGAAGAAAACGGACACTCGGTCGAATTTTTCGAGATTTCATCGAAAAATTTGAGATTCTGTATCAGTGATCGGAATTGTTTTCTGATCATCCGTGGAGGTAGCTCTCGTTTCCAGGAATCCAACGCAATAAACGGCGAGAAAAACGGACAAGAAACGAGTCCCCGGGAGCCGTTCAAAGTCTAGGAAAAATCTCTGTAAATTTTTTGTTGCAGCGCGCAGGGAAGAAGAAGCCGGGTGAAGAAGACGGATCAGACCCTGATCCGACCCGACCCGCCTGTTCATTCGGGCCTGACTATTCATCCTGGCCCGTTCATCCAGCCCAACTGTTCATTCAGGCCCGACAATTCATCCAACCAACTGTTCATCCGACCCGACTATTCATCCAGCCCAACTGTTCATCCGACCCAACTATTCATCCGGCCCAACTGTTCATCTGACCCAACTATTCATCCAGCCCATTTTTGTCTACTGTTCATCCGACCCACTATTCATCCGACACTATTCATAAGGCCCAACCCGATTTTCAGTCCGACACTATTCATCCAGCCCATTTTTGTCTAATTTCATCAAAGTCAGACTCGTTTCCACTATTTTCGACCGTTCCAGACGCAACCGTGCAATCAGTTTCTGCAGATTCAACTCCGAAGTTATTGATATAGCTTAGTTTGGAGTTGTTTATCATTTGTCAAGCATTTTTCGACGTCATACATATCTTCGGTCTTAATGGCGGAAGAAATCCCAACCACAAGTAAGCCTTGGCAAAGAACTTCGATATCCAACGCAAAGTTCGAGGTGGAGAAATTCAACAGCACCAACAACTTTGGCATGTGGCAATGCGAAGTTCAAGATCTACTATTCAGGGAAGGATCACATATCGCCTTGGAAGCCAAGCCCAAGGATATGTCCGATGATGATTGGCATTTTGTAAATCGTCAAGCTTGTGGCACAATCAGACTCTGTTTGGCCAAAGATCAGAAGTACTTTGTCATGAAAGAGACTATGGCAATAAGTCTCTGGAAGAAACTGGAGGACAAGTACATGACGAAAAGTGTAGAGAACCGCCTCTACCTGAAGAAGAAGCTCTATCGTTTTCAGTACAAGGAAGGTACTCCCATGAGTGAGCATCTTGATAAATTCAACAAGATTCTTGCTGATCTACTAAATCTTGATGTTGACCCTCTTGATGAGGATAAGGCACTATTGTTGTTAAACTCTTTGCCTGAAAGTTATGAACATTTAACAACAATTTTGCTATATGGTAAAGATGAGGTTAAATTCAGTGATGTTTCAAATGCTTTGGTGAACAACGAGTATCGAAGGAAGGACCAGCGCGATCACAAGGAAGCATCACCAACAGCCTTGACAGTATCCAGAGGCAGGGCTAACAACAAATCTGATAGATCCAGTGGGCGAGACCGATCTCACTCAAAGTCAAAAGGACCTTCATCACGTCAACGTCTTGCAAAGGATGAATGTGCCTATTGTCACCAAAAGGGGCACTGGAAGAAAGATTGTCCAAATAAGGACAAGACAGATGCAAATGTAGCACAGAAAGCTGAAGAAGATTCTGCGTTCTCAGTTTCATCTATAGACATTCAGTCTGATAGATGGATATTAGATTCTGGATGTTCCTATCATATGTGTCCGAATCGCCATTGGTTCTCACAATTGGATGAGTTCGATAGAGGAGTCGTGGTCATGGGCAACAACAATACCTGCCACACAAAAGGTATTGGAACTATACGCCTTAAGATGCATGACGGTACAACAAGACGGCTCACAGACGTCAGATATGTTCCAGATCTGAAGAAAAATCTGATATCCTTAGGAGTCCTTGATTCCAGCGGTTACAAGGTAACCATTGAAGGTGGAGTCCTAAAGGTTGTACGTGGAGCACTCTTGGCCATGAAGGGTACTCAGAAAGGAAATCTTTATTTCCTTCACGGACACACAGTAATCGGAAGTGTCTCAGCTTGCACCAATTCTAATGATGTTTCATCGGACACTTCCCGACTTTGGCACATGCGGCTCGGACATGTTGGAGATAAGGCTATTCAAACCTTGATAAAGCAAGGTTATCTGAAAGGTGCAAAGACCGGGAAACTTGACTTCTGCGAGCACTGTATCTTAGGCAAGCAGACATGAGTCAAGTTTGGCATTGCAATCCACCGCACAAAAGGAACATTGGATTATGTTCATACCGACGTTTGGGGACCCTCTCAAAATGCTTCATTGGGAGGTAAACGTTGGTTTGTTACTTTCATTGATGATTTCTCACGCTATGTTTGGGTTTATACCATGAAGCATAAAGATGAAGTGCTAGATATCTTTCTTATATGGAAGAAAATGGTAGAAACCCAAACGGGAAGGAAGATTAAGAGGCTCAGATCTGATAATGGAGGAGAATACAAGTCAGACCCATTTCAGAAATTTTGTGAGAATGAAGGGATTGTCAGACATTTCACAGTCCCAGGCACGCCACAACAAAACGGTGTTGCTGAACGCATGAATCGTACTTTGGTAGATAAAGTTCGCTGCATGTTATCTCATTCTGGACTGAGCAAGGCATTTTGGGCTGAAGCTTTGTCATATGCCTCTCATATCATCAATAGACTTCCTGCAACAGCACTAGATGGCAAAACTCCCAAGGAGGTATGGTCTGGACACTCCGTTTCAGATTATGATTCTCTGCGCATATTTGGATGCACTGCATATTTCCATGTGAAGGAATCCAAACTGGATCCTAGGTCCAAGAAATCAATTTTCATGGGCTATAGTGAAGGAGTTAAGGCTTTCCAACTATGGAACCCTGAGACAAAAACGATTGTCAAAAGTCGAGATGTAACTTTTGATGAATCTGTGATGTTAAAACATACAGTTTCTGACAAAGAAAATCGCGATCCAGATTTGCCTCAGCAGGTGGAGTTAGATATACCAGTAACTCCTAGCAAGTTAGCAGAGATATCCAACCATCTTGAAGAAGACGATGAGGAAATCTCAGTTGAGGTGGAGGCTTCAGGACCAGACATCAGTCAACAACCAGAATCAATTGCCACCAGTCGACCAAGAAGAGAAATCTGCAAACCTGCTCGGTACACTGATATGGTTGCATATGCATTACCAGTCACCGGAGATGATATTCCATACAATTACAAAGATGCTATTCAGAGTATGGAAAGTGATAAGTGGAAAATGGCAATGCATGAGGAGATGAAATCGCTCCATCAGAATCAGACTTGGAAGTTGGTTCCACTTCCGAAAGGAAAGAAACCAATTGGCTGCAAATGGGTTTTCGCAAAGAAGGAAGGCTCTCCCAGCACAGACGATATCCGGTACAAAGCCAGACTGGTAGCAAAAGGCTACGCTCAGAGGGAAGGAATTGACTACAATGAGGTATTCTCACTTGTTGTTAAGCATTCATCAATTCGAATATTATTGGCTTTGGTTGCACAGTTTGATCTCGAGTTAGCCCAACTCGATGTCAAAACTGCTTTTCTGCATGGTAATTTAGAAGAAGAGATATATATGTCTCAACCAGAAGGATTCAAAGTACCAGGAAGAGAGCATTGGGCTTGCAAGTTGAGCAAGTCATTGTATGGCCTGAAGCAGTCACCGAGACAGTGGTACAAGAGATTTGACAGCTTCATCCAAGGACAGAAATATACCCGAAGTCAGTTTGATCATTGTGTTTACTATCGCAAACTTCAAGACGGTACATTTATCTATTTGCTTTTATATGTAGATGATATGTTAATTGCATCTAAAAGCAAGGTGGACAAGCTGAAGGCTAAATTGAGCTCAGAGTTTGAAATGAAGGATCTTGGAGAAGCCAGAAAAATTCTCGGGATGGAGATAACTCGAGACAGGGCCAAAGGAAAAATCTGTTTGACTCAGACTCAGTATTTGAAGAAAGTTCTTCAAACTTTTGGCATTGAAAATGACACAAAACCTGTGAGCACACCATTGGCACCACATTTCAAGTTAAGTTCATCAATGTCACCAAATTCCAAAGATCAGAAGAAGCAAATGGAGAACATTCCATATGCAAATGCAGTTGGTGCCTTGATGATGCTATGGTGTGTACCAGACCCGACATTTCACATGCTGTAAGTATGGTAAGTCGTTACATGCACAACCCCGGTAAAGGCCACTGGCAAGCAGTGAAGTGGATTCTACGGTATATTCATGGTACTGTAGATATTGGTTTAAAGTTCGAGAGAGATACGAAAAGTTGTAAGCATATAGTCGGATACGTGGATTCGGACTATGCTGGAGATCTTGACAAGCGCAGATCTACTACTGGTTATGTTTTCACTATGGCAGGAGGACCAGTGAGTTGGAGATCAACACTACAGTCAACAGTTGCTTTGTCTACTACAGAGGCAGAGTACATGGCAGTAACGGAAGCTTTCAAGGAAGCAATCTGGCTTTATGGATTGACTAAGGACTTGGAAATTGTGCAGAAGAATGTTGAAGTTTTCTGCGACAGCCAGAGTGCCATTTGTTTGGCAAAGAACCAAGTTCATCACAGTCGAACGAAGCATATTGATGTTCGTTTTCATTTTATTCGAGAAATAGTAGAAGAAGGGAATATTCTTCTACAAAAGATCAAGACTGTAGATAACCCTGCAGATATGCTTACAAAGGTAGTTACAGGAATCAAGTTCCAACATTGTTTGGACTTGATCAACATCTCACGAGCTCGTAGTGCCTAAGGGCACTAATGGAGGCAACAACAGTGATTGTTGCTCTGCAGCTTTAATTAACAAATTACTGTCGGTGTGGAGGAGCCATGTTCTATATGAGGTGGAGGTGGAGATTTGTTGGTTTTGTCCACCTCAATGAAGAGCCGCCATCAATAGTCAAGAAATGCATGCAATGAATAGTCAACAAAATCAAGTCGCATGGGATGCATGGGCTGGCTGCATGAAGCACGTGGGCAAAATGATTTTGTTTTAGCTCCTATAAATATAACTCATTCTTCATTGTAAAAATCATCCCTGTGAATACAATTGTTGCCTCCCGTGGACGTAGGTATTTTTGCCGAACCACGTTAAACTTTGGTTGTCTTGTTTTTTCTTTCATGCTTTCGCATAACACGAAAATATATAGTGATATATATCTAGTAAACTTAATTTAATAAATATAATATTAATAATAAAGATTAAATTTACTTTAAAGGAATATAATATAGTATCATATGCTCGGTATACCCACCATCTTCATCAACAAATGAACCACATTCTGTATTATCAACTTAAATTACTTGTCTTTGTAGTATCCAATATGTCAGGTCCATAGATTTCATCATCCGCATCAAGTCCTATACTACCTTCATTTGATAAAATATCAGTTGGAATGGTTCCATCTACCGAATATGAAGTATCTCCAAATAGTATATCTAATTCGTTAGCAAAAGATAAAGGTTGTGTTTTGAACGTTTTAGCACGTGGATTTGCCTGCATTGAAAAGAAATAGATTAAAAATATATTACTATTATATTCAATGTGTCCAATAGCAAAAAAATACCTTAATGTACTCGTCCAACGATCATTATCCATAAGTACTCAATAGTCTTTTTATCTCACCCAATACTTGTCTGGGAAACTAATTTATTCCAAGCAGCCCAATTTCTTTTTAAAATATCTCATTGATTTTTTAACATTTGTTTTAATCATAGTTTAAGCTCGTTCTTCTGCAAATTCTTCAACTATACTACTCCATGCCTTCTTTATTAAGTTTGCAGTAGGCCTCTCACCAATCTTAACTTGTTCAATACAAATATGTATAAATATTTTCCTAATAGGATCTTTCCGCTCAACCCTATTTGATCTTTTCTTGTCCTCTTCATCGCATGTGACAAAGTTGTTTGCGTCTAACTTATGTAGACCACTCATAATTTCTAATCTAGAGAAAAAAAAATTGTTACATACAACAAAAATGCATCATTAGGAAAAAAAAAAAAAAAAAACCCAAAATAGAACTATAACTAGAATGCATTGGTTCACAATGTCAAGTGCTTAATTCTCATAATAGATAGAACTATAAGTAAATGCTTCGCAGTGATTAACATTAGAGTACAAAATGCATATTGAAGTTCATAAATGTCCCAAGTCGTGAACACCTTACCTCTTGTAAAACAAACTCAACTCCAATTTAGTGTTTACAGCTACTCTCAATTTGACTCAAACTCCTATGGAATGTCCCAAGTTTTTGTAGACTTCCAAAGTCAATTCACCAACATCTTAATTTCTAAGTCAAGTTTACCGACATAGTTTTGGGTCTCAAGTGCCCACAGCCACAATAACCTAAAACTCACAATCTTTTATATGTATATCATATCTTATATACTCACTTACAAGTCCTTAATAAATGAATATTCTAATGAAAAGAGTGATATAAGTTCATGAATGAATTCTCTTCAAACGGACATGAAAGAAGAACGAACCGACATGAAATAATTTTTTAATTCAAGATTTCTTAAAAACTTGTTCGGTTGAGTTATTTTCAAAAATAATTCAAAAAATTGTTTTAAAATTTGAATTTGAAATTGGTGAAGGAAACAAGAGTACCATAAAAAGGTGTTTTTCATGTTTTCTAAAAAGAAACTCCAAAAACAACTTTTTTTTAAACTTTTTTTTCTAAAAAGTATTTGCCGCGACCCCTCTCCGGATGACATCACGACCGACACAGTACCCCAGATCATGTCACTTCAAGACAAAAACCTTAGACACTGTTAAGCCTCATGTGAAAAATATCTAAACAAATACTTGGATAAACACAATAATACAACCCTGTATATGAAAATTTTAATTGAACTAAAATATTTACATCATCATCTAATAATATGGTCACATCTATGATTATATTCACTTGTAGTCAACAAGTATCTATCAACTCAAAATGTTATATACAGTCCATTTACAACCAACACCTCTATGTGATATATATACATATATACTGTGATAGTTATGTACAAGTCCAAAAGAACAAAATAATCAAAGTAAACAAAACTATACACCCAAGTCTCCAATACAAAACCTACATCCAAAAGAAGAATAAGGTCTCTCGCAACGATCAAGCCTTGCTTTTTCCTTTCGAATCTGAATATGAGAAAAATAGGGGAAAAGGGGTGAGTTGAACTAGCTTAATGAATAATCTCACATTAATCTCCACAAATACATTTATAAAACATGTATGTCATTGAAATAATATTTATAAACGCAAATGCATCAATGAAGTATAGTATACATGATTCCAAACTAATCATATGAATTATGCATAATTTTCATAAAACATATGCAAACGCCTCAACTGAGGTCACATTAGGATAATACATGCATACACTTCTCCTATTGTGCTATGGGTTCAGATCAGCATATTACCCGTCACAAATCTTTCCACCCTTACATTATTTAGTAACGGAAAGTCCTTTCCACAAAACACTTACCAACGTGACTTTGGCGGCACATTTTCCCAAAGAACAAGTAAGTGGAAAGGCAACCAATGCGAAGGTATTTAATCCAAAATACCCAAGGCAATCCAATGCATAAAAATTTATTTTCATGATCATAAACACAATGCACATATATGTCACACCCAAATTTTTCGGACCTAATTACGTGCCCCATAATGTAGTGCAACTCGCCTAGATCATCTAATCAGGGCGTGAGTGTCCATCATCTCAGGTCAATGTCTTTATAATAAAAATATATTTTAAAATTAGTGAGAACACGTTTACTTTTTTTTTAAGGACATTGTCTAACTCTAATCTTATTGTGCTTGCAAATTCAATTCATTTGAGACAGAATGTCTCTATAATTACATTGGTCTCACCATAGACCTTAATACATTAATTCAACTAAGAAATGTTTATTGCTTTGACATTCTTAACCCTGCAGATATTAAAAGACTATATCCATTTTCAATTTTGACATAATTCATCAATAGAGACAAATTTATTAAGTAATAATTCACATGGCATTGGATTAATTAAAATTATACTTATATCCACCATGTTCTAACATAAATAACATTGAAACTAGTTGTCATACCCTTAGCATAACACTTGACATACTAAAATCAACTAAAATACAAATATTGTTCCTATTGGAAAGATTATTCTTACTAGTAAGTACAAATGACTACTACACAACCAAATCTAAGTCACCAATAATATTAGCTACTACTACTCTTAAACTCATGGATTGCTCATGCTGCATTATTCATTCTTGAAAAAGAAAGGGGGTGAGCTAATGCACAGTGGATCACTATAGACAATTTTCAGCAATTTATATTTATTAATGGCAAAATATATCAAATCATATTAGATAACAACCAAGTGCAAACATTACGTTACAACATTAAATTGTTTGAAAATTGTTGCTAACCATCCATTCAGGGTTGTAGACCACCCAGGCGGAATCACCTTTTCCCTCGGAACTCCCATTGATCGGAGTCCGAAAATACCAACCATTGCGGCATATAATCTTGGCCTTTCAGAAAAACCCTAGGCTAGGCCAAGACACCTTTTAATATATTGTTATCTTTTAAGTGTGTCTTTAGTGTGACAAATAACAACACGACTTAAAACACAATATAGTATAATCAAGAAAGAATGTTACAAAATCTTTAACCATGAATCATGCATTGCATAACATAAACAATTAATCAATACAAGTATACTAGAAGACACATATTATATCATAATATATATCATGTCAAATATACTAAAATGACACATTCATCATAATATATAATATGGATGACCATAATATTTAAAGCATCGAACCACATAATACGTACATCATGTACAAGTTCATACAAAGACAAATATATCATAACATGACAATTTTTAAGGAGATTAACATCAACCAATGTACCTTACATAACACAATATAACATGGCAAAAGTAAATATAAACCATAGAAAAAGTCAAGGTTTGTCCCCACCTCAATAGCTTAAATCCCAATTTGTTCAAATTCTCAAGTGTCGCATTGCTCTGAACCTACACACATATTTCATACATAAATCGATGAATGGTTGTACATATAATCGAGACATGCCGTATGGTGGCTAGCGCCACCCTTTAATGGGGGTGTAAGAAATGGACGACGCATGACAACCCATCCAGTCGCATGTGATATAATATGACATAATGCATTGTTTATAAGAAAAATTTGTATCTTCATATTTATATATATTACGTGATAGTTCGGTGTTTTGAAAACATATAGTATATACAAATACGTTACTATTGTAATACTTGAATTCTCGGTACATGTAATAATAAAATTATTTGATGTATAAGTGACATGTGCACATAGGTTGTTGAGATAATGTATAAAATAAATGATATTAAAAGGTAAAAGTATTATTTACATATATGATACATTATAACATATACGTACATAACACAATTAATGTTCAATAACATATGTAATACAATACCATATGGTGTAGTACGATGTGATACAAGATAATATAACTCAATGCTACATGTGGTGGGGTTTAGATGTATGACATAAAGGTATACAAAAATAGGTGATTCTCATGGTGATCACATTTAATATAATATATTACATTATATAAATATTTTGAGTAAAAGTGTCAGGTGATGGTGGTGTTCTGTGGCGGAAAAAGAACAGAGAAAAGAAAGAGAGAAGAAGAAAAAGGAGGAAAAGCATGGGCATTAATTGTGGCAGCAGCAGCGGTACTGCTGCTGCCACTATAGTTTCTTTCTTTGTTCTTCCCGGCGACTAGAGCAGTTAGAGTGAAAAGAAGAGGAAGGGAAAACGAACAAGAGGGGGAAAAAGTTGTTGTTGCTGTTGTAGTTCTGTCATGCTTACCGGCTAGAATGTAACTAAAAATCTTTTTCATTTTGCCCATGACCAATTTGTATTATGTTTAAACTCTATGTGTTTGTTTTGATATATATGTTTATTGATTTTTGATGTACCGTGTGGGTGAGATGTGTGCTTACTATGAATTTTTTTTATGATTATTTATAAACAAACCAAAAACTACCCTATTGTCACGCGTGTGAAAATAGTTCATTTGGACGGACCTGGAAAATTGGCCTAGAATCATATGTATAAAAATAGTTATGTTCGGTGTTCCGAAATATTTTTAAGAAAAATGATTTGTTTGTGTATGGTACTTGTAGAAGGATTATTATTGGTATTATCATGGTAGATATTATTATTATTAATATTGTTAATATTGATGGCTTGTTGGAGAAGCCACAATCAAATATCTTGTTAAACAAGCTAAGGTCATGTACATATGAGTATGACTACAATTAAATGCTCTCATTAAAGCACCCATGTGATATATGAGAAGTTGTGAGCAACCATTGGATAAAATCATGATATTTGAATATGTGGTTGAAATGGGATGAGGGTGTGGGATTAGTAAAGCAAGACATGAGAGCATGGGATCACGAGGACTTTAAAATATTCCTCTCATTTGATTCTCTCTTTCTCTGGCATGACCATAAGAAGAAAAAGAAGAGAAAAAAAAAAAAAAAGAAAATGAAGAAAAGAGGTAGTTGGGGTGATTTGAGCGCCAAAAACTTGATTCAAAGTGAGATTTTTTTTAATTTCTTCCATGAAATCTCTTTCTAATCTAAGTTCTAGGTTAGGAATGGCATAAATCTTGATGTGGGTTTTCTGATTTAGGAGAACCCAACTTAGGGTTTTGATTTCTAGAACTTGAAATGATTTGATAATGGTGGGTTTAGACGTTTTTGACCAAGAACCATGCCCAAATCACATTTTAGAAATAATTCTCCATGTTTTTGGAGAGGTATGAGGTTAGGATTTTGATTAAACCCTTAAGGCCGAGAATGCATGGCTCTATCTTAGCTTCTTAGGATGTTTTTGAGCTTAATGGTGGCATTTGCCCCAATTTTTAACAAAGATTTCATGTGGTTCCATATAAAGGGGCTAACCTTAGAAATTGGACCTAAGGCATTCTAAATTGAGTGCATGTGATCTATGTCGGACATGTCAACATGCTTGAATGATTTATAGTGTTAATTTGGACATTCCCATGCCATGGTTCAATGTCTAGTTCATTTTGCCCTATGTCTAATTGTAAAGATTTTTTTTAATATGGGGAAAATGATGTAATTGCCTTAGAAATGGTTAATTGTGGTGAAATATGTCTAATTGGACATAAAGTGGATTAACTCATATTGTAATAGACCCATAAAGACCCTAATGAGACCTAGGCCTAATGTTGTGACTTTACCCAATTTGAGGCTTTTAGTGCATTTGGTTCGAATTTGTCAAATTGGGGTGGAATATAGTTAATTAGACATGAATTGAGTTGAATTATGCTTAATTGAGCATGAATTGTCACACCTCGCCCGGACGCAGGTAAATCGGCGGGACACTCACGGACGGGGCGCGAATGCATTATGACAATAACCGAGTGTGCGAAAACACGATTAAGTACAAGTCTGATTTCATTAATTTCAGAATATATTTGTACATGAAATAGTTAAAGGAACATCCTCCCAAAATTCCTAATGAATAATACAAAGGGTACAAAAATGTGGGCCCAAAAACTTGCACCTAATCCACCCTAATCTCTTGTAAAAAATTGGATAACAATGGGGTGAGCTGCACGCTCAGTGGATAAAATAGTTTGTGAATATAACAATTAATAAAACAAACTTCATAATCAAATATCATAAATACACATCAGAACATCATAATCAATCCAACATGCATGTATGCATGACACCGTCTAATATTGGTTTCATGATTGAACGTCGCCTTAGTTCACGTACAGATGTCCCTCCCCAGGAGTAGCCGAGTTCTCATTGTTCGTCCCTCCTCAGGAACGACGCTCTGGATTCACGTACAAATGTCCCTTGTCACGACGCCCCTGACGTAGACTGACATCATGACTGGCACAGTGTACTATACACTGTACATATCCCTATACAATATACAATACACTATTAGCCTCAACGGACATTCACAATACTTCCCAAAATTTATAAAAATTTTGACAGCATCTCCCCATAAAATGGACATTTCACATTTTTTCCTGATATACCACAAATCAAATCAAATATATATATATAGATAATCATCTCATTCATTCCATTCATTCCATAAATTAAATTCTCACCTGATAAATATCTATGAGCATCTTATTTTATCATCACAAGCATTTTATAATCCAAAATATCAAATCAAAATCCATGTACAACCCATCTATGTGATAATATATATATAAGTAGGATGTGATATATATTCATTTGAAAATAAAGAAAATATAATTCATTTCCTTCTCATACACGTACATTAACAACATAAGACACGTATCTACTCTCGTACTTTTTCTTTTAACTCTGTACCTGAAAGATTGGAGGAAATGGAGTGAGCAAAAAACAACTCAGTGAATATATTTCTTGATGTGGCAATTATATGCATGTAGGGAAATATGACATTTAAAATTATTTCAAACAATTATTAAACACATGCATCATTCAACGAATATATTCTAGATGTCAATAACATAAATTTCATGAGTTTTCAAGAAAACAATGCATTCTTTTTCCACGAAATCCACAATCTCCCTCCTTCAAGACAAGAGAGCGAGTCTAACCCTTGTATGGCCGTTACAAGGTAGCCACAACCTCTCATTACCCAATTCACAGTCATTTCAAGGATTTTCAATCCTTGTTATGACAGACCTACTGACAATGAGGTTACACATAACACTCATCCGGGTCTAATTCCTAACGAAATGACATCAACTTGCATTTGCAAGTCTCATATGCTCCAATGCTAAAATGAAATCATTTATGAATGCAAATTAAAACACAATGCAACATTATATGTATAATATATTTACATTCAAACATTTCATATATTTAAAATGTCATATAAGAACCAAAATCAAGAAAATATACTCACAGTACAAGACTTTTCAGCTTAATTACAATCATCGTCGCTTTCGAGTCCAGCTCCAATTTAAATCCAATTAATTCAACCTTTCACAACCACTTCATAATTCAATTTCATTTATTCATATCTATTTATATATTTAATTTCTCAACTCACTTCAAATCACCAATAATAATGATCAACCTTAAACATATTATACACATTCTGTGACTTGAAATTTCAACTTAATTTAGGACTCATAAGCAGTTGAAGAAACTACTATCTCGTTTATGTGGTCAATCTAGATATTTCCACAAGAAATAACAGTGAAAATAAATTTTCAATTCATATTTTCACTAGTTCTCAGTTTTATTTTTCTCCTGAAACATATATCAATTTTATTAAAAATATAAAACATTCCTAAAATTATTCTGTCCACATCGACACGTGTAAAATCCGTCATACTACCATTCTACTACCTTCAACAGGTATTTTACTAAGATTTTACACGTTCGCGAAGGCATCCAAAGTCAATTTTACTTAATAAAATCATATATTTAGCTACTAAAAATATCAAAGCATATCCAAAAATCATGATCTTAACATCGAAACGTCCGGAATTCAGTTCTCTACGATTCTATGATCTCAAACCGGAGTTTCATTAGATTCTAATACCCTTTTATTCACTGGATATGATCATAGTACTATTTACATCACTGTTCATTGGAAACATGAAATTTTTTACTAAAATTTTCAAACGGTCTCCAAAAATCATGAAATTAGCATCGGTGGACTTGCAACAGTTCATTCTACCATTCTATAGCCTTAAATTGGAGTTTCATCAGGTTTTAAATGACTCAAAAAGTTTTCAATCTCAACTCTAACTTACAACAGCCATAAAAATTCCAAATGAACAAAGAAATGAAATCTAACCACATATTCGAGGTTCCTACAGTCTAGGGAGTGTATTTCCACCTTTCGAACATATTTTCATTCAAGTTGGGTAAAAACCCCAATTTTAAAAATACTGTAAAACGGCTCTCATAGCTAAAATTACTCCGCTAGAATTGTTACATCTAGCTTAGATATTAATTTCATGAAGAAATAGAGTGAAAATCACTTACCGCGGGTTCCAATTTGACGCGAATCCCGCGTTTCCCCTTTTTCTTCTTCTCCTTCTTCTCTCTGTCCGTTCTTCTTTCTTCTCTACAACTTCTTTTCCTTCTTTTTAGTTTTTTTCTTTTCTTTTTGGACGTTAGATGATATTAGAATGAGATGATAAGTAGATATGAAAATGATCTTATGCTCCTAGGCTCCCCTTGATAACCAACTCCTCCATCAAATTTCATTGAATTCAACTCATCTCATTCAATCTACACCATTTTCTTAATTTAATTTATAACTCAATTCACTTATTTCACATGTATTCATATACACACATGCATTAAATCATACTCCAATCCACATATTTAATTAACCAACCCCATAAATTAATCAATTTAATTCAACTCCATTTTTTAACTTGTAAGCACCCATATTGGATGATCCCATATGTATCATCTTCATTTCATAATTTTATTTATTTACTAATCATACACGGGTATATTTGGCTTCTACGTATAAAATACGTGTATTATACATCTCGATATACGTATAATTCAACGTATGTATTTAATTAAAACTACGGGGTGTTACAACCCTCCCCAGGAGTACCCGACTTCTTATTGTACGTCCCTCTTCAGAGAAATATAATGAATAGTGAGCATTGCTTTTAACTATTCTATGAATCAATAACTACATACGTCCCTAGGTGGTGCTTATGTATGATGCCAATGCATGAACTGGTCCGGTCTTTACTTAACATTAGACAGGATTTGGCAACGTCTGGTGATCCTTATCAGGATCGGTATCACCACGTGCAAGGTTAGGACATTCAGTATTACTTGTATAAGCTTTCAAATAAGACTAACCAAATCAATCTCTAGTTGAGAGGTGAGACACGAAGTCTACTTAAATACCAATCGTCTAGAGCAGCACGCTGCCTCCCGTTCACTATTTAAAGTTACTGGGGACAAGATTGAGTCTGGTTAAGCCAGATTGACCACTAATCCGACATAGCAACAGTGTAATACATGAACTCCAAATATACAGGCATAAGTATGACAAGTATAAACATTATACGCAATAATGCAGTGTAAATGAATAATAAACATAATGATAAATGAATGTAAACTTTAATAAAAGTTATAAGATGCGCAAACCTATGTTTCGTTCCCCACCTTCAGATAAAAACTCCTTCGAGAACTGGCGCCTTCCCTCGAACAGAACCGCGTTGCACCGCGAAGAGAGTCTCAAAAGAGAAGATAAAAACTCCAAATGAGTGAGAGAGAGAGAGAGAGAGAGAGAGAGAGAGAGAAGAAAAATCACAAGGAGAAGTGATTTTGGTATGAGAAATGAGGAGGGGGTTTCTTAAATAGGAAAAAAGGGTGCCTAAAGGTTCGGGCACCTTGCCCAAAGTTCAAATATATTTTTTTTTTGTGCAAACCTAGGGTATTACATTAATTGAGTTTCATATTAATTTATATTGATTCTACATGGCCTAAACATTGCAAGGATTTTTCCTCAATTTTGCGTATATTGTGTATTTAAGTCCTAATTAGAGACTTTTGATGAATTGTGTAAATATGCAATTAGGCATAGTGGATGCCTATGGCTCGAATTTTATAATTCTTGTGTTTTATTATGGGCTAGGATGCTTCTGGGCATGTGAGATTGAGACACATGATTGGTTGTAGGTTGTGTATTGACCATGTTAGAATTTGGTTATGATATATGTATTTTAGTTTGGATTGGAAATTATGGAACTATATAGTATTCCTACATAGATTATGATGGTGATTGATGTAATTGGCCTAGTTGGCTATGTATGGACCTAAATTGACCATGTTGGGGATTAGACACGGGTTGTGTGTGTTGAGTATATGATATAAGTCTTGGAAATGGATGCGTTGTATATATGGATAGTGATATGTATGAATTTATATGCATTTGCAGGGTCTTGATTGGAATTGAGTATCTCTTGTGAGGGAATAGAAATTGTTCTCATTGGCTTAGTTGTGAGTAGAACTCTGTTATGTTTAACCTCTTATGTCATCGTATCAATTATATGTTATATGTTGGAAAGCATGAATTTTGATTTATAAACGATGCATTGTATGTAAAAAAGGAAGAAGACCTTGTGGTACTGTTCATGTGCGGCCTATTTGGTTTGAGCGGGTTCATGGACTTGGTCTTTTGGTTGGGAAATGCTCTGCGGAGGACTCTTCCATGTGAGACTTAGCCAGGCTTAGCGTGCCAATAGAAGGCGTAACCGTGCCCTAGGAAGTTTTATAACTTGGAAAGAGAAAGGAATGTGAGTAGAGAGCCATGTGTCCTTGAACACCTGCTAGAGACTCCATTCAATGTATAGTGTCTTGGATCTCATGACTGACACTTGGACTGCACGTCCTAATGGTAGTATTGGGGTACTACAATAATGAAAGTTAAAATGAATATGGGAAATGATTTAGCTTGCATATATTATATGATGGAATGCTTGATCTGCATATGTCATTTTAATAAACTCGAGACATATTCATGCATACATGACTATTATTGATGAGTATTGGATGGCATAATAGGATTCTATTCACCGGGTATCGTTGGCTTACCCTAATTCTTTTTTAGGTCCCTCTGTATAAGACAAATGCAAGAGGATTGTACTTGGCTGAGGACCTAGCCACGAGAAGTGTTAGGCACGATATGAGTGCTGAGGAGTCTTTTTGTTGATTTTGTACATGGTTGTACTTATGTTATGTAATTTTGTACTTTTGTAATTATATACTTAACATGTTATCACTTAGATGGTGGGGTTGGCATGGTTTTATGCCATTGTGGACATTGGTAGACTTTGGACATTATTTTGATGGGTCAATGGTGTACCTTATGGGTTGACCATGGACTGTATCATTGGACTTTGATTTTAATTTGGATTAGATGGTGCCTTGGTCATGTTGAGGTTATTAATTATTTGCGTTATATTGAAGTGGTTTTAAGATTGTTATAGGTATCTCCAGGTCATTTGTATGACATGAGTTTTTTAAGTGTCTTGATGAAGCTTGTACGGTCTCAACCATCTTGTGTATGATGTAGGATGAGTTGATGATGCCTACGCCGGACGTCTCGTCCTAGTATTTCGCACACCATCCCATGGGGGATGGTGGACTGGGGTGTGGGGGCGCCACATAGAAACAGAGCATTAGCCATGGAAGAAAGCAAAGAGAATAAGGAGTGAGATGCTCTGTAATACCCTAGGTTTGCACAAAAAAAAAAAAATTGTGCCCGAACCTTTAGGCGTAACGCCCGAACCTTCAGGCGTAATGCCCGAACCTTCAGGCGCAAGGCCCGAACCTCCAGGCGCAATGCCCGAAACCTTCAGGCGCAACGCCCGAACCTTCAAGCGTCATTTTTCTTATTTAAGGAACCCCCTTCCCCTCCTCATTTCTCACACCAAAATCACTTCTCCTTGTGATTTTTCTTCTCTCTTTCACTCATTTTGAGTTTTTGTCTTCTCTTTTGAGACTCTATGTGCGGTGCAACGCGGTTCTGTTCGGGGGAAGGCCCCAGTTCTCAAAGGAGTTTTTATCTGAAGGTGGGGAACGAAACATAGGTTTGCGTGTCTTATAAATTTTATTAAAGTTTACATTCATTTATCATTATGTCTACTATTAATTTACACTGCATTATTGCTTATAATGTTTATATTTGTCATACTAAAGCCTGTATATTTGGAGTTCATGTATTACACTGTTGTTATGAGCCCGGCAACTCCTAGGACATCTGTACGTGAATCCAAAGCGTTGTTCCTGAGGAGGGACGTACAATGAGAACTCGGCTACTCGTGGGGAGGGACATCTGTACGTGATCTCAGGCGATGTACAATCATCAAACCAATACGAGACGGTGTCATGCATACATACATGTTGGATTGATTATGATGTTTTGATACCATTAAATGTCACACCCCGCCCGGACGCGCTTAAACCGGCGGGACACTCACGGACGGGGCGCGCATGCATTATAACAATAACTGAGTGCGCGGAAACACGATTAAGTACAAGTCTAAATTCATTAATTTCAAAATATATTTGTACATGAAATAGTTAAGGGAACATTCTCCCAAAATTCTCAATGAATAATACAAAGGGTACAAAATGTGGGCCCAAAAACTATGCAGATGTCTGAAAATAATGCTGATGGATGTAGTGATGCACACACGCAATGGCCTCCTTGGAAACCTGTGGTGACTCCTCCAAGATTTGAGTCAAGTCACAACTACTTTTATCACCAACTCCATCACCACACAGACAACGATCCTTATCACCAGAGCGTGCATGACTTTTTCGTAACAATTTTGCCCAAAACAATCTTGTGCCCTCATCTTGGCAGGGTCTTCTACCAAAATTGTCAGGCGGTCGGATTCGAGCTACAACACGAAAAAACATCTCACCGCTCAACCTACCTCCCCTTAAACGATGCAACCAGAAAGCCCTACACCACCATCTGTTAAGCAAAAGTTGGAACATTCTAAGGACGAATCCGACTCCATTTGTTCTCCATGGTTTCATGATGTTGAGGATTCCACTGGCCACAGTGCCATTTAAGGACCATACAGGCACTACCTTGAGATAGCAAACGATGACGACGACAGTGAATCTCACGCAGATAGCCATCATGACTACTTGAATTGATTTCAAGGGCGAAATCCTTTAAGGGGGTAGAGTGTAATACCCTAGGTTTGCACAAAAAAAATGTCCCCGAACCTTATGGCGCATGCCTGAACCTTCAGCCGCATGCCTGAACCTTCAGGCGCAATGCCAGAACCTTCACGCGCAACGTTCGAACCTTCAGGCGTAACGCCCGAACCTTCAGGCGCAACCTCCGAACCTTCAGGCGCAAAGCCCGAACCTTCAGGCACATGGCCGAACCTTCTGGCGCAACACCTGAACCTTCAAGCGCAATGCCCAAACCTTCACGAACTATTTTACCCACTGAGCGTGTGGCTCACCCCGTTGTTATCCAATTTTTCACAGGAGATTAGGGTGGACTGGGTGCAGGGTTTTAGGCCCACATTTTGTACCCTTTGTATTATTTATTGAAGATTTTGGGAGAATGTTCCCTTAACTATTTCATGTACAAATATATTCTGAAATTAATGAAATCAGACTTGTACTTATCGTGTTTTCGCGCATTCAGTTATTGTTATAATGCATTCGCCCTCGTCTATGAGTGTTCTGCTAGTTTAGGCGCATCCGGGGCGGGGTGTGACATGCTCACCATGATTTCTCGCATGTTGCTGCTACGTTTGGCCAATTAATGGCAGCAAGCAAAGGCTTAGAGGAAAGGGAAGATAAGGGAAAGTCAGGGAAGCAAGTTACTTCACAGCTTGTTCTTATGTGCTTCTATCGGCTACCATGAATAAGAAAATTAATGGAATGATAGAGGTAAGGAGGTGTTGCATGGTATGTCCATTTTTATATTTGGTGAGGTGAAAGGCGAGATGATTGAAGCTATTGGTTTCAAGTTTGATTTGAGAGAAAAAAAAAAGGAAAAGAAAAGGGAAAGTTAAATTGATAAAAGAAGGGAAAAGGAAAAGTAATTGTCATGTTTGTTTGTTGGTTTGGTGCATGTGAGCATATAAAACAAAACAAAACAAAAACATTATTTTATAGAGCATGTGAGTGCATATGCGTCGGCTATTTGTAGGCATTGGACAAAACGAAAGAAAAAAAAATATTTTATCATAAGTTGCTCCCTCCTTATACGTTATAAATATTTAAAAAGAATGGGTAGTAAATTTGGTGGTTTAGTGGGTTCGCACAACAATTATTTTACCATTTAGTGGCTTGTGGCATTCATGCCTGAATGCATGCATGTGTGGGGCCTATATACGATGTTATACCACTCATCTATTTTAACATCATAAAATTATGAAATTGGGTCCCTAATGAATTTTCAACATTTTGAGCTAGTCCTGAATTTTGGAAATGAGGTCGTTTAGTTATGTTTTCATCTACTTTGGCTCAAATACATATATATTATTATTATACATATTCAATTTCATTGGAGATCCGTTTTCTCTCATTCATGACACGATTTACTCAGAAATGTGTTTTGTAATATTTTTAACATAACACATGTCGCATTCGAAGCCTTTTTGGCTTTTGTGTGAAATTAAAAAAATACCCTTATAGTCAAAATTATGAATTTACCCTTAAAACTTTTGGGGTATTACATATATAATAAAATGTATATCATTCAACAAACCAATTTCATATAAATACAATATAATAAATTGAGAAATAAAGTGAGAAATACTCAATCAATCCAAAAGTCAATTAACCAAGCTAAACACTCTCAATTTGACCAATTCTGTCACGACGCCCCTGACGTAGGCTGACGTCATGACCGGCACAGCGTACTATACACTGTACATACCCATATACAGTACATACTACACTGTCAGCCTTCACGTACTCTCACAATCCATCCCAAAATTTACAGAATTTTTTTTTTATGCCACAAATCAAATCCAATATAGTTCATTCATTCACACATCATATTTTCATTTCATCATCCAATATATTAAGCTATCTATGCCCACACATCCCATCTAGATGATAATATATATATATATATATATATATATATATATATATATATATATATATATAATGTGTGATAAGTATACATATTAAAATAACAAAAATATAATCTATTTCCTCCAAGCATACATACACATACCAGACAAGTTCATTTTCCCTTCGACTCAATACCTGAAATATTGGAGGAAATGAGGTGAGCAAACAACAGCTCAGTGAATATAGTTCTTGAGATGACAATTATATACATTTAGAGAAATATGACATTTAAAATCATTTCAAACACTTATTCAACACATGCATCACTCAACGAATATATTATACATGTCAACAACATAAATTGCATGAGTTTTCAATAACACAATGCACAATCTCCCTCCTCCGCAAGGCAAGAGAGCGGGTCTAACCCTTGTATGGTCGTACAAGGTAGACACAGCCTCTCATTACCCAATTCAAGGGTCGCAACCCTTGTTAGGACAGACCTACTGACAATGAGGACTCGCAAAACCTCATATAGGTCTAATTCCTAACGAAATGACAATGAGGAATCGCAAAACCTCATCATTAAAAACTCCAATTGCTAAAATCAGTTTGCATGATCCATAAAACTCAATGCATTATATATAAATATAACATGCATACAATCAAACATTTTATATGCGTACAATGTCATACAAGAACCAAATCAAGAAAACTATACTCACAGTGGTTACACGAGTTTTCTAAGCCAACCCCTAAAATCGAGCAACAATATTGCTTCCTCACGAGCGTTTATCCATGCCCTTAAGCTCTCAATTTAAACACTGCGATTAACCATAGATTATCATGAGAAGCACCATTTATCATATCTTTAGCTACTAAAAATATCAAATTATATCCAAAAATCATGATCTTCGTATCGAAACGTCCGGAATTCAGTTCTCTACGAATCTATGATTTCAAATCATTGTTCACCCACTATTCACATCACTATTCACTATTCACATCACTATTCACTATTCACATCACTATTTACTATTCACATCACTATTTACTATTCAGTATTTACTATTTACTATTCATCCGAAAGATGTAAATTGTATTAAAATTGTCAAACGGTCTCCAAAACGCATGAAATAGAATCTAACCACAGATTCGGAGTCTCAACAGTCTAGGGAGTGTTTTTCTACCTTCCTAGCGGATTTTTCATTCACGTTGGGTCAAAACCCCAATTTTTGAAAACGCCGTAAAACGGCTCCAACAGCTAAAATTAGTTCGCTAGAATCGTTACATCTAGCTTAGATAGTAAGTTCACGAAGAAATAACGTGAAAATCACTTACCGCGAGGCCCGATTGGACGCGAATCCCGCGTTTCCTTTTTTTTTTCTTCTTCGCCTTCTCAGTTCTTCTCTCTGGTTCTTTCTTTCCCTCTCTGGAACTTCTTTTCATTTCTTTCTAATTCTTTTCTTTTCTATTTTTTTTTCTCTGTGTACACGTTGGAACCAGATAGTCAAATATATAGCTCTTTATTTTATTCTTTTTTTTTATTCAACGTTGAGAGATTGAGATTAACATGAGAGTTGATATTTATATATACAAATGATTCAATACACCTAGGCTCCCCTTAATAACCAACTCCTCCATCAAATTCCATTCAATTCAACTCATCTCATTCATATAAGTCATTTAATAATTCAATTTCAATCTACACCATTTAATAAGTCACTTATTTCACATGTATTCATTTACACACATGCATTACATCATACGATGCATTAAGTCCTTAACTCATACTCCAATCCACATTTTTAATTAACCAACCTCATAAATTAATCAATTTAAGTCAACTCATAAAACTTATATTCTTTCTTTAATAATTTTATTTATTTGCTCACATTCCTTAATTATAGCATGTATTTCATACACGCGTATATTTAGCTTATACGTATAAAATACGTGTATTATCACGCATATATTTAGCTCATACGTATAAAATACGTATATTATATATCTCGATATACGCGTACTTCAACGTATGTATTTAATTAAATTTACGGGGTATTACAAATCCAAATCTCAACATCCTGAAATCAACATAAATTTACACATTCTAGATCAATTTCATGCCCAAACACATATTTATATAAATTTAATATAAACCCAATACATTTCCTAAACTTTCATAATCCACATCAATTTGGTCAACATATAAACCCATGCCTAATTTCACAAGTGAAGGTCTCTACATAGCCAATTAGACCAATTACACCATTCACCATCCAAATCATGTAAAATCATCATAATTCATCAAAACCCCCAATTCTACACCATAGACACAATATGCAACACTATGTCTAAAATTAGAGTAAAATCTCTATAAGGTCATATTGGGTCAATTACACTAATTGCCCCTTCAAACCAAGTGGAGCCATCAATTAACATCATGAATCATTAAAACTCATCCAAATGCATAAGTCAAATGCACACAATTTGGAGAGCTACAAGTCCACTTTCTAAGGTTTGGGTCAAATACATCGCTTCATGTATAAACACCTTTAATAATTGAATTAAAAACATTAATTACACTTCTAATTCAATGCACTGTTCAGATGTATCAAACTGCCAACAGAAATATCCAATAACAAAATTAGTTGTTCCGGTTCAAGAATATCAAAAGACAAACCTTTTGTTCAAAAATTAGCTAAATCCAACGTTGGATCAAAGAGATATGTGTCTTTGATGAAGACAGCTCTAATCAGATGATTTCTTCTCTCCTGGTGCAACTATTTGAACTCAGATGATTATATCTCACAAAATACTCCTCATCCAACATCTTAACCGTTCGGAATTCAAAAAGGTCAGTTGTGAACCTGGTGACGAAAATCTCAGATCAATCCAACGGTGGATGTAAGAGATCACCAGTTTGATCTAAAGTGTGCGAGAAATCTAGATTTTTCGACCAGTTATGTTTGGAAGGTTCTATCTCTCAGTATAAAACTCTGATCGAGATTTCCACCAACTAGAATAAAGAACCATTAGAGATAAACTTGATGAAATTTTTTTAGCTTGATCCGACCATGGATTTAAAAGATCCAATCTAATGAATAACGTTGTAGAGACCGTCCTTCTAAGCAACTTCGTTTCTTTTTCCTTCTCTTCTTCTTTCTTCTTAAACATGCAAGACAAATTTTATTTCTTCTTTATTTTTATCCAAGTGGTGAATCCACCTTCTTTTTCCTACAAGTGGTAAATCAAATTAATATTTTTAAATAAAATACAATTTACAAAATTTTAATACATACAAATATATGCACTTTTTCCAAAAATAGAGAAATAAATATACTAATATATATACGACCATGTAGAATTGGGTAATGACATAGACAATAAGTAAAATAAAATTTAGGATCGTTACAGTATTTAAATCAAATGCCAAACGAGCCCTTTTTTTTTTTTTGTCCAAAAGGCTCAACCATTACCTTGAGTTTTTTGAGGGCATTGCAAACATCACCGACACCACATTGGTATCTCCTTCAAGGGAAACTTTTCTTCTCTTATTTGTATCAAGTCTGAGTGAACCTCAAGTCATATCCTCTAGAGCTCTTTGATCTATATATTCTCACCCATCTAAATAGATCATTTACATTTTTTAGGTTGGTCAAATTTTTATATCAAGAAAATAAAAATATTTAAATCAAGAACATCGTTTTTTTGTGTTTGGTTGCTAAAGTTTTAGAAACCAACTTGCATGATAGCATTCTAACATGCGAGCGCCCCCACCTATGACCACGATACCAAAGCTTTGCCTTGAGAAAAAGCGAAAAAGGCCTATCTCATTTGTGTGATGAAAACAAAAGTCTATCTTGTTGCTTAAATCTAAGACAAAAAATTTCTCTTTACCCTGCCCTGCCAATCTGGTTGGTGATAAAATACCTTATCTATATTGTCAATCTGTTGGTGGTAAATACGTTCATGGGGCACTCTCCTGGGCTAAAAGCTTCTATGAAGTAGGTTCTTTAAAAGAGAAAGTATTGCATCCGAATTTCTAGAGATAGATTTACAAACTCGACGATTATAGGCCTTGGGGCAGGACCATCTTGTTAATAGGTGATTAGTGGGTTCGTAAGGGCCCGACAAGTCGTTGATGGACAAAGTGCCGAAGGGCACGTTATTACGTTGTGGGCATTTTCGTTAAAAGACCGCAGTGATCAATCCAGCACAAAAGGTCTGAAATTCCGATCTCTTCCCCGTGTTTCATACTCTCACTCTCGCTCTCAAATCAGTGGAAAGAAACTTTGAAGACTATATAGTGAAAATGGCGTCCCACGATGATCATATGCACGACCATCATGACGATCATGCCCATCATCATGATGATGATGATAATAATGAACATCATCAACATGATGGGCCATCATCATGGGTAGGTTCTGATGGAAGGGTATATCATAGCCATGATGGTTTGGCTCCACATTCACATGAACCCATATACTCACCTGGCTATTTTAGCAGAAGGGCTCCTCTTTTACCCACGAGAGATTTCAATGAAAGAGCTTTCACAGTCGGCATTGGTGGCCCTGTTGGAACTGGGTCTGTAAATTCCCTTCTTTTAATTTTTTTTTTTTAATAATTTTTTTTTTTTGCTTCCCAATCATTTATTGAATGTCATTAATTTCTTTTTCTTGATGAGACATGAAGGGCTTCTTAATTTCCTGTTAATTTTTGTGTTATAATTTGGATAATTGCTACATTTCTGTCTATTTGGTCTTTCTCTTCATTTCCTGTTAAATTTTGTATTCTAATTTGGATAATTGAATGTTATTTCTTGCTCTTGCTGTTATTTTAGTACTTTAATTTGGATAGTTGCTGCATTTCTGGCTGTTTGCATGCCTTTTTTATTCTTATATTTTGAATATTTAATCTTAACAAAATGGAAAAATATGATATTTAGCTTAGAATTCTGTATGTAGCTTTAGTTGTGGTGTTACTCTTAAGCCTGGATTGATTCAAGTATTGATTAGTTCAATTTGGAATGTGGGGTATGTTTCAATGTTAGAAACTGGTTGTAGAGAATCATTTTGGAGCTGATTCAATTGGGCCTTTGATTAAATTTTCATGTGAATTAGCCAAATTAGGTCAAAACTTTGGTAAATCAGCTGAATTGAACAAGTTTGGTGTCATGATGAGATTTTAAACTATGAATGACAGTTCATTTGGCTGATTTTAAGTTTTTAAACTATGAATGACAGTTCATTTGGCTGATTTTAAGTTTTTGGCATATTTTAGTTCCTGGCTTTTGCAATTGGAATCGGTCTAGTAAGTTAGTTTGATTTGCAATAGGTGGTTGCCTCAATAGCCATAACATTCGTGGCAATCCTTACAAGTTAACAATTATCTTTTTGTTGGGTTCCTACCATCATCTCCTCTTTTGAATGCTTTTATTTTTGTTGAATGAGCTCTAATTCATGACATGTTGAACATATGTACAAGTCAGTGTTGTTAAGGTTGTCGACTGGGTATTGAGCTGGTTATTATCGCTAGGTGTTTTCATCACATCGAATCACTTATGTTGTTCTCTAGGCAGTCAATAGACACTTCTCTATGATTTTTGGGATTATAAAGTTATTTGTAATCATTTGTAGAAAAATTTCAAAGGGAAACAAAAATCAGATGTCAACTTTTTCTTCTATTTTTTCTTACACATAATATACATATACCAAAATTGAGAAAGTCTGTTCTTTGTTTCAAATCCGCATTTAAAAAGGAAAATCACTATGGAGCGTAGAAATAATGAGATATTCTTTAAGTTGCTATCATTATTCTTTTAGATTGTAAATTCTTGATTACCCATTCTAAACCTAGCCAAATAATGAAAATCAACAGTTCAATTCATGGTTAACCTTTATCGCACATTCATGTTATTTGAATTTTGAAACCTTAGAATATTTTATACTATAGCTTATTATATGTATATCATGCAGTTTATTTAATTTCAGTTTCCTGAGCACATTTAGACAATGCTATGGCACATCCTTGCCTAAAAACCAATTGCATTTGTCTTATCTTAATGCCTTGGCAACACCGGTTTGTTTATCATTAGATTCACAACATCAACATAAAGGCTTTTCCTTGTTGATTAGGATTGATTATTTATTTATTTATTTTTCTTGTAAAAAATGTTACTGGAAAAAGCAAATTCACAATCTAAGGTACATAAATTAAGTGACTTTTCTATCCAGTAACACTCTAAAATGCTCAAGATATCCTCCAGAGCCATGTGTTTTCCCCTACGAATGTTGACTGCTCTACTTAATCATCTGTCATAGAGTTAGACTCCTACATAAACTAGAAATTTATGTCTTGAAAGGATTCCATAATTGAAGGGTGGGCCTTGGGGCAATAGTTGATGTCATTCCATTATGACTTGAGGTTCCCAGGTTCAAATCTAGAAGCAACTTCTTCAATGTAGAGGTAAGGTTGTGTGCAATATCCCTTCCATAAATCTTCCAATAGTAGGAGGCTAGGAGCCTCGTGCACACGTTACGCCCTCTTTTTTAAGGGATTTCATAATTCTCTATATCTAATGAACTCTACTCAAAATTGTTTTGACAAAAGGATTGTTGGATCATATGAACCCTTATTAATATATCATGTTGCATGTAAATTCAAGACACTTGAGTCAACCAGTAGTTTTTGCATTATGAGCTGAATCGGTGTCAAACCCCTTGCATAAGTTAGCAGGGGCTACGTGATTCAACCCCGAGGGTTCTTGTATAAGAGAACCCAAGTTATACAAGAACCTGAGTCCTAAAAAGCACCCATCTGAGTTGTTTAACATATCCCCTTGGAGCCTTGGAGGAATAGGCTAGAGACGTGTTAAGGGAGAGTCAAACAAGCAGCAGTTTTATGAAAACTCCAACTCTTGGCAAGGAATTTTGGAAACTCTCGTAGATATGAAATAATTGGCATATCCTTG
Organism: Paratinospora sagittata; assembly: GCA_035771175.1. Taxonomy (NCBI): domain Eukaryota; kingdom Viridiplantae; phylum Streptophyta; class Magnoliopsida; order Ranunculales; family Menispermaceae; genus Paratinospora; species Paratinospora sagittata. The sequence continues at coordinate 12,219,570 of CM069600.1, read as the reverse complement.
AACTTAGATTTGCATGGTTTTGGAAAATCGGCATATTTCTTTGCATTAATTAGTGAATGGTTGAAATAAATGTAAACTTTGTCTTAGTTCCACCAAAGATTTGAAATGCACAACAACCTACTTGACCTTTTTTTTCCCATCAATGTCTCCTCAACTTCTACCCGATAGAACTAGAGAAGTGGCAGGAACAATAATTTTTGGTATCCTGTTCAATGTCTTCATCATGCCAATACATAGCAGAATTAGGATTAGAGAAAATGGTAACATTATTAAACTTGAATGTGGCAAGGAGTTTTCCCATTAACATCCTGTAGCATGCCATACTATAGTTATTAATGCACCCATGGAACCAAATAGCCGCAGGCCAAGGTTGGATGGATGATTTTGTTCTGACAATTCCCAATCTGATGCAATGGAAAACCTACAACAAGAAGAAGCTGACCAACTCATTCTATCAACTTCTCCAAGACCAATTTTCTTCATTGCACCAATCTCTCCCCAAAAGGCGTCATTATGGGAGATGAGGGGATAACCTATTTGATAGTTGGTTCTAGTAAGGATAAAGTTGGATTCAACGGAATCTTATTGGCATAATCTTGAATTGCCAAAAACTGAGGTATTTTTTCTGTAATCGACGAATGATTTGATGAAAGAACTTGTGACCCCTTGATCATGGAAGTTTCCTTCATGATCCATGAGCAATCCTCAAAATTTGATGCTATCCAGATTGATCTGGTCGTTAAGTCTATATTAGTATATTGTGAATCCATATGACCAACGAAGAATCCTTCTTGCTATCCAACCACCACGGTAACTTTATAAGCCCAACTTGATTCATATTCTTCCCTCTCCTAAGTCTAGGCTCACCTTCATTCTTAAACCTATAAATGTAACACTAAGGATAATCAATAATAGTACATAAAAGGTTTTATAGATAAGGAAATGAGAGAGTGACCAAATTTTGAAGAAACATGTTATTTGAGGACAACAAATTATTCAAAAAGAAGAATTATCGGTCTATGAAAAAAAATGGAATTGACTGTTCCGCATAGAATGATAGAACTCAAATGTACTTTTTATTTTGTTAACATGAATTAATGTCCTAATTTGATTTAATTATCATGTTGATCTATTTAGTTTTTACTATACATTAAAAGTTGAAAGTTGAGTTTTTTGGGGGTTATACGTGAAATATAGGAATATGTGTTCAAATGCAGTGTTATTTCACATAACTTACAGTTTGGGCTTACTCCAAACTAAATAATGATTGGTTCAAGATTGAAAGTCAACATGACTAAAAGTCAGATGACGGGGATTCACATGGATGCTGGAATTCTTCTTGGATTAGCAAATAAGGTGGGTTGTGCAGTTGGAGAATGGCCAATGAGATACCTTAGCCTTCCATTCTTGGAACCAGTGCTTTCAAAGATCTCAAAAAGATTAGAAGGTTGGAAGAGGTCGTTTCTGTCTAAGGGCGGTTGGTTGGCGCTTATCCAGTTCGTACTCTCAACTCTACCATCATATTATCTTTCCATGTTTAGAATCCCTTGTGAAGTGACCAAACAAATTGAGAGGAAGTTCAAAGACCTTTTTTTGGAAGGGTAGGGATACTAAGGGCGTTTCCTGCTTAATCAGATGGAAGGTGATCCAAAGACCGGTGGAAAAGGGGGGGCTCGGTATTGGCAATATTATGAAAAGGAATGTCTCTTTATGTGCCAAGTGGTTATGGTGTCTTCTCTATGATCAGAGTTCTTTGTTGGCTCAGGTTATTATAAGCAGACATGGTCTTATTCATGGTGGTAATGCCAAGAAGGGTAAGAAGACCAACCTATAGAAGCTCGTGGAAGTTTATCTCATCTCTTGCTCCTCAATTCCTTGAGCATGTAAGACCAAGGGTTGGAAACGGTTGCACTTTCCGGTTTTGGGAAGCTAAATGTTTTGGGGGCTCATCTTTGGCTAAAACTTTCCCCCACCTCTTTTGCCTTTCCGTTTTACAAAACAAACCCATAACTTCTTTCTTAATATCAGATACGTCCAATCCTTCCTCCCCATCCTAGAATTTCCATTTCCCTAGAGCATTAACACCCAAAGAACAGGATGAAATTGAAACACTTCTTTCTTGCTTAGAAAATTTTAGACTTTCTTCTGACAATGATAGGTATATTTGGTTGCCTACCTCGTCAGGTCTCTACTCTTGCAAATCCTACTTTGATATACTTAATGAATGCCCGTCCCTACCCATATTTTATCTATCCACTTACATTTGGAACGTACACGTTCCATCCGAAGTGAAGGTCTTTGTTTTTAGGATGGTGAATCATCGAAACACATTCTTTTTATGCTCCTTTGCTAGAGGAATTTGGCATAAATGGTTTATATTTTTAGGAGATAAATTTGGATGATGCACTATCGCTCTCCCATCTCCCAAATCTTTTGGGGACAAAAAGGGAGGTGGGTAGAATTGCTTCACTCACCACCCTATGGTCCATTTGGCTCGAACAAAATTGCATGATCTTTGACAATGTGTCCAAGGAAGAGACTCAAGTGTGAGAAGAAATAAAGTTTGTAGCTAGTTTGTGGGTTTATGCCTTTTCCATTATGAAAGGATTCTCAATGTCTGATTGGTATTCAGGGTCCAATTGACTTTTCCAGGTTCATTAGTTTTGAGATTAATTGAGCAATGCAACACTAGTTAATCCGTGGATGGCTTAGAGTGTCGATGTTGGAATTGGAGTGAGAATCTATTGTAAACACGTTCCTTCATACGGTATTTTGTATCTCGATTAAGCACTCCTGGTGCTTGATGTCTAGCTTGTTAACAGTTTCATTAATACAATATATATTTTTTTCTACTAAAAAAAAGGATTGGTTCATGATACCATACCCAATCTATATGTTTGTAGAACCAACAACACCAATCTAGACTATGTTAGTAATCTAGGCGTTGGTATGTGTGAAGCCTACATGACTAAATCCCAAATGCCAAAGCCATTAAAATCCCTAACATCCAAAACTTGGTTAATGATTGGGGGGAGCCTATTGCATTAAAACTAATCGTTGTCCCAACACCAACCTTTTTTTTTTTTTTTTTTTGAGAAGAAACTATAATATATGTATTACTTGAAAAACTAAAGAAAATTTACATCTTAGCACCAGAGGTGCTGCCTCCAACACCATCGCTGGCCTGAAAAACTATTGCTGTCAATAGCATCAAACAAAGCTAGACTTAAGTAACAAAGTAAACCCCCCATCCAGAATGCCAAGCACAAAAGCATCCACCAAATAACACCATCTTCCCTCACAAGAGAAGAAACAACCTCTTGACCTCAAAACATGCAGGAAGCCCAATTTGCAAACCAATTGGAGATTGAATATCCTTTTGACCAAGGTGAGGCATACACCCAAGAGCTCGCCACGAGCCTAATCTCTTCCCATAGAGATGCATCCTCCTTGGCTCTATTGTTGAATATTCTTCTGTTGCGCTCAAGCCATAATAACCATATTGTTGAGAGGAAAGCAATCAGTCCAATCTCTCTATCTGCTTTGCATAAACCTGTGATATGACAAAGCGATAAACCTTCTGCAGTGTTGCTAGGCTGTAAGAATTTGTTGCCCGAGACAGCATGCCACCGGTTCCAAATTTCCTTTGCAAATCTGCAACTAAAAAGAATGTGTTCAATAGTCTCACTTTCCTGCAGACAGAAATACAGCTATGGGGGGAAAAACATGTTGTAGGATATTGCCTCTGTAAAACTTCGAAAGTGTTTGCCTTGTTGTGAGCAACTGTCCACCCAAACACTTTTACTTTAGATGGCACATGAAGATTCCATACACATGAAGCAACAGGTAAGGGAGGGAAATGTGGATGATCAATTAGGAAGGCAAAAAAGGATTTACATGTAAAGGATCCAGATTTGTCAAGTGCCCAATAGATTGTGTCTGGGTTATTGTTAAGTTGAACTTGGTCCAGACGTGGCAAAAGTAGGGTCAATTCTCTATGGGCTGTCCTTGTGAGCCCCCTAACAAGGTGTAAGTTCCATCTGGGTTGGTTTGAATCATTGGGTTGTGCTGTTGTCCCAACACCAACCTTTCTCTTGTTACCACCTGTTCTCTCTAGATAACCTCCCTCTCCTTCTCTCCCTCTCTCCCTCGTCTTTTTCTTTCTCTAAATTTTCTCTCTAAATTGAAGGGAAAAGAGCCCTTAGCACAACCCTTCAAGTGTGTTAAAACAGGTCTAATTCTTGCTTCCTCTAGATCTCATCTTTCTCTCTTTGTTCCCTCTTTCATGCAAACACTCTCTAGCCATTTTCCCCTCTCCCATTCGTGAAAAATTGACAACACCCCCTCTTTCTCTGTCACAGCCCGATTTTTTTCCAACCTGGTCACGTGCGCTATGATAGAGAGCGACTGACCTGAGTAGCCTAATCGGGGTGTGAGTGTTTATCATTTCTTTCCAATGTCGTTATAACTAATAGAACAAATTTTAAAATTATAAGAATATATGTTTAAGGACATTGCCACACCCTAGTCTTACCTTGCCTACAAACTCAAATTCCTTGAGACTTGGCGTCTCGATATTTCTCTTAGTCCATTCATAGACTCATCATAATCATGAGATTAAATCGTCCTAGAATACCAAAATGTCCTGGTATTCTAAATCCTATAGGCATCATAAGACTAGAACCATTTTTAAGAATAATGTAGTTTGTCATATCGAAAATAAATTAAATGACGCTACAATTCACAATTTATTGGATAAAGGTAATAAGTTTACTACTCCAATGACTTATTCAAATGGCCAATAATCATTATTACCAAATAAAGGTTTCACCTCTATAACAACCAATTCAATAGTCAAACATACTACAAAGGCATTATTCGAATCTACTCCATTGTCTGGTTCTATCGCTATCAACTCCTCAGATGGAATCTGACTCATAATGCATTATTAATTCTTGAAAAATAGAAGGGGTGAGCTAATGCCCAGTGGATCACCATAGACAATTTCCAGTAATTCATATTTATTAATGAAAAAATATATCAAATCATATTAGATAACAACCAAGTGCAAACATTACGTTACAACATTTAAATTGTTTTAAGAGTCGTTGCTAACCATCCATTCAGGGTTGTAGACGACCCAGGCGGAATCACCTTTTCCCTCGAAACTCCTATCGATTGGAGTCCGAAAATACCAGCCATTGCGGCATGTAACCTTGGCCTTTAGGAAAACCCCAAACTAGGCCAAGACACTTGTTATTTTTTTAGTGTGTCCTTAGTGTGACAAGTAACAACATGACTTAAAACAAGATCTAGTATAATCGAGAAAGCATGTTACAAAATCTTTAACCATGGAACATGCATTGCATAACATGAACAATTAATCAATGCAAGTATACTAGAAGACACATATATCATAATATATAACATGTCAAAAATGACACATTCATCATAATACATAATATGGATGACCATAATATTTAAAGCATCGAACTACATAATACGCACATCATGTACAAGTTCATATAAAGACAAATATATCATAACACGACAATTTTTAAGGAGATCAACATTAACTTATATACCTAACATGACATGATATAACATGCCAATAGTAAATATAAACCATAGAAAAAGTCAAGGTTTGTCCCCACCTGAATCGCTAAATTCCACGGTGTTCGGATTCCTCGGCACGTGTTCTGAACTTATACAGTTTGTGCCTAAATTAATCATTTTATACTATGTTACACATTATATTAATATAGTATGCATGCACAAATATTGTATGGTGGTGGTTACATTTTACATATAATATAACCCAATATAATTTCATATGATACAATATAATAATTTAGATAGTTAAACGTATAATATGATATAACATAATCTGGTTATATGGTATGTGATATTGTATGTATGATGTATATATAAATATGTTATACTATTATATAACACTATATACATATCTATTTATATATGGTGTGTGGTGGGTGGCATTTATAATTTAAATAATAAAAATAATAGTATATATAACTACATAGGATATATGTAATTAGGAGGGTGATGACGAGGCGTGAAGTTTAAAATATGGGTAAGGAGGCGTTAATGGGTGCTGGTGGTAATTGATGCCATTAAAAGATATATTATATAACATATATGATATTATATTATGACGGTTTTCTCTGCAAATATATATATATATTGTAATATATGTGTTATGTATTGTCTTCTAATATAACATATTATATTAGAAGATACATTATATACCACTTATCAAACATAATATAAAATATATGTAATGGTGTAACGACCCTCGATTTCATAAAAGGGGACCCCAAACTTTTTAGTGTGATTATGAGTGTGTATTGTATGCTTTTGTGATGTTTGATGTGTGTTTAGTAGTGTAAATTTGATTGGGAGACCAATCAGGGTAAGAAATAAGGAAAAAAAAGTGGTAGAAAGGGGTAAATTGGGCTTAGGAGCACGCTCCCAAGAGGGGAGGAGAAAAAAACAAGAAGTGCAAGATTGTTGCTGTCTTTTTCTTCTTCAAAAACAGGGTATCTCTATTGTTCCCTTCTGATGGTTTTTTTTTTTTAGGCTGCCATTATTGGTGATGGGGTATTAAACATATATCATATATAACATAATGAAAAATAATGTGGCTACTTCATCCTCTGTTTCTTTCAAAGAAACATAGTATCGTTTCTTAGGGAGGAACTGGGGAGAAGAGAAAAGAAAAGAAAGGAGGATGGAAGAAAGCTCACCGTGGTACTCTCACGCCAGCACTCACCGTTCGTGCTTGTGTGTTGCTTCCAGTGGCCGTTTCTTGCGCTCTAGTTTGAAGGAGAGAAAGAAAGATGGAGAGAGTGGAGGGGCAACAACACGCTACTGTTGCTGTTTCACGACCAAACAAAGAGACGGTTAAAAGGTTTTGAAGAATAATGATTTAGTTGAAGAAGACCTTGTGAGTTCTCTTCATTAATGTAATAATATACATTCAGTGCATGTACAGAGCTAGCCTAGAGGTCTGTACAAGATAACATTGGATCCCATCTTTTAAGGGAACTCAAACGAATAAAATAATAGAAAGTGTTGATCTCATCTTTTGAGGAAATTAAAATAATACACATAAGATATAAACAAAATATTTGAAAAGATTCAAGCAAAATCGGTTGGTTTACAATCAACGGGACAAAGGAAAAAAGAAGAGAAGAAAATAGAGGGAAGAAAAGAAATCTCACCATCCAGCCAACATGAAGAACATGTGGGGTAGGGCGCCGAAAGAAAGTAACGAGGGAAATGATACAAATTGCGTTGAAAGGAGAAAAAGAGAAAAGTTTGCGCCCACTGAGAATTGTCAGGTGCGTACGCGTGCACTGCAAGTGCGTGCCACCAAACGCGCATTTCAAAATTTTCATCTCACATCTAAAATTCATGTAATTGCGTCCTTAACGGTTTTTCGATGTTTTGAACTCATCCGTGAAGTCGGATTTTTGAAACAAGATTGTTTTATTGTGTTTTCATCTGATTTGACTAAAATATGCATGTATTGTTATTATACATGTTTAGTTTCATCGGTAATCCGTTTTTTCTCGTTCTCGACATGATTTACCAAAAATGTGTTTTATAACATTTCTAACGTGACGTATGTCACGTTTGGGGCCTTTTTGGCTTTTGTGTGAAATTACAAAAATACCCTTATAGTCAAATTACAAAAATACCCTTTAAAATTTTGGGGTATTACATCCTCTATCTTATAAATCTCCATCCTTGGATGGACTCTCAAGCAAGTTAAACCATAATGCATTACTCTCTCTCTCTCTCTCTCTCCCTCCCTCCCTCCCTCTAAATTTTTTTTCCTCATGCAACTCCATAGCCATTCTTTGTCTTTCTTTTCTCCCTCTAAAACTGCCAGGTATCTCCCCTCTCTCTCAAATTCTTAACTTAATAAGCCCTATGTGTTAAGCCTTTATGCACTTCATCTATAATTCTATTTTCTCTCTCATGTTAACTCTTTTCACACTCATCTCTTTCACTCTCTAATCTCTCTCAAAGCAATTCGACTCTCCTTTCTCTCCTATCGGTTTGCAAACACCTTGGTTAGCGGGCTCAAAACCTCTCGGTCTCCTGTTTTCCCTCTAATCATATCTCCCTTATGCCTCCCACTCTCTTCCTCCTCATTACAACCTTACTTCACTTGTAACTTCCATTCTTCTCTTCTCCAAAAGTGACACCTATGCCTTGCAAAATGCATAAAGCAGTCTCTGTTGGCGTTCATACTCTCATCTCCTTCTATTGACTTCACCTTTAGGAACCTACTCCAATTAGCTACCATTTTCTTTCACTTTCTGCCTTTTTCTCCTTTTCTCCTTTTCTGTCCTTTTCCTTTCTTTCTTGTGGGAATGCAATAACATAGAGAAACTTGGTTGAAGAACTACATAGAAACCACCAAAAGTGGAAAAGAAACTTCATAGGACTCCGTTTTGAAAACGTATGGCTTGAGCACGAGGACTTTAAATCTTCTATCAACACTTGGTGGAACTCTATTAAAGTCAATGGGTTTGAGGGGCACAAATTTATGCTTAAGCTTGCTAGGTTGAAAAATATTCTTAAAGGTTGGAACTGGGACGTCTTTGGAACCATCTCTAGCAGAAAGAAAGATCTGGAAGATCTCATTATGCTTGGATTTCCTCAAGGGGCAAAACGAATTGACTCCGGAGTTTAATGCCATCAGAATGCAGGCCAAAGTTGATCTTGTTGATATCTGTTTGAAGGAGGATAGAATGGTTGGTCAAAGGGCGATGCTAATACCAAGTTATTCCACAGAATCCTAAGCAACAGAAAATCTAAATGTGTGATCTCAAAAGCTGAACGAGAAGATGGATCATTAGTGGAAGATGAGGCTAGCATTAACGAGGTCTTCATTGATCATTTCTCAAAGGTGTTCTCCTCACCTCGAGACCAATTTTGGGAAGTCGATGGTATTGAGTGGCAACCAATTGATAGGGAGGATGCGACCTGGCTTGAAAAACCCTTTGAGGAGGATGAAGTGTACAAGGCGGTTTGCAGCTGCAATGGCAATAAGACTCCAGGGTCGAATGGGTTCTCAATGGCTTTCTTTCAACAAGCTTGGGACAGTATTAAAAATGATGTCATGGGGGTGTTGCATGAGTTTCATTGGAACAGTGTGGTAAACATCAAAACAAATGAAACCTACATTTGTCTCATCCCTAAAAAGAGAGACTCATGGCACCTCAAGGATTACAGGCCAATCAGTTTGGTAACCAGTCTTTACAAGATCATCTCCAAGGTTCGTTCATTAAGACTAAGAGCAGTCCTTCACAAAACTATTGAGGAGAACCAATTTGCTTTTGTCCATGACCGCTAGATCCTTGATGCAATCTTGGTTGCTAATGAAACGGTGGAGGACTATAGGGCTCGTGGTTTGAAATGGGTTGTCTTTAAAGTTGATTTTGCCAAGGCTTATGACTCAGTTGACTGAGATTTTCTGGATTATGTTTTGGGGAGGAAGAATTTTGGGCTTAGATGGCGAAAGTGGATTGGTGGATATTTGAGATCAGTAACCTATTCTGTTAACATTAACTGGAGGCCTACAGGCAAGTTGAATGCTGAGAGAGGGCTAAGACAAGGTGACCCAATCTCACCATTCCTTTTTACCTTGGTGGCGGATGTTCTAAGTTGTATGATGACAAGTGCTTGCCTCTCATCATCAATTCGAGGTTTTACGGTTGGGAGAAGTGGCATTTACTGTATCCCACCTTCAGTTTTGCTGATGACACGCTCTTCTTGCTCCATGGTGATGATGATAATGTTCAGAATGCCATATATTTGCTTCAATGCTTCAGTACAATCTCTGGTCTCTAAATCAATATGTTGAAGAGTCAATTGGCCGGAATTAAAATCGATAATTGAATGCTGGTTAGCTTGGCATCAAACTAGGGACTTGGCCTCTGAAGTACCTAGGTATGCCCCTATATGGTAATCCATTATGCAAGAACTCCTGGGATCCTATTGTTTCAATGATCTCTCACAGATTGGATGGGGGGAGGGGGGCACAGGGGGGTGGCGGCAATTAGCTCTTATCAACGTAGTCCTTGTTGTAATCCCTACTTATTATCTCTCACTTTTTAAGGTCCCTTCAGGAGTTGCAAAGATTATTGAAAAGAAAATGAAAGCGTTTCTTTGCAAAGGAGCTAACAAGAGTAATGAGTCTCACTTAATTAGCTGGAAGATGGTCCAAAAGCCTATGAGTAAGGATGGCCTTGGGATTGGCAACATCATGACAAGAAACAGGGCGCTCTGTGCTAAATGGTTGTGGAGACTGTTCAAGGATCCTCAATCTTATTGGGCAAGGATTATCACAAGGAAATATGGTCCGATCGACTTGGGTAGAAGGGTAGTACCTAATGTCAAGACCACATTTAGAAGCCCATGGAAATTTATTGTGTCATTAATTCCTCATATGAATCCGGTCGTTGGGGATGACAGCTCATTCTGTTTTTGGGAAGATCAATGGTTATGTGACCTTCCCTTAGCGGAGATTTTCCCTAGACTATATCATATTTGTGCCTTCCCAAATCGCCATATCTCCCTTTCATTTCTAGCATGGACAATCAAAATGTTATTCATTGGAATTTTTCATTCCTTTTCCCCTCACTGTAGGCCAATAAGCTGATTTGTCATCTTTAACCTCTTTAGTCACTTTGGTTCGTCTTTCCCCAAGTCATGATAGGTTCTCATGGTCTCTTGATCCATCTGGGTCCTTCTCATGCAAGTCCTTTTCCCAATTTCTAATTGATGATGAATCTTTTGCACCCTTTCATCTAGCCTCTCTCATTTGGAAAGCTCATGTCCCCTCTAAAATTAAAGTGTTTGGATGGATTTTGGCCCATAACAAGCTTAACATTGGTGACACCCTCCAACAAAGATTCCCTTACATTACTCTCCTTCCTCATTGCTACACCTTATGTCTACAGGATGCGGAATCAACAAACCACTTGTTCTTTAGATGTCCATTCTCTTCCAAATTATGGGAGGAATGGCATGGAAGATTTGGCAACAGGTTCTTGCTCCCTCGTCATGTGAGGAATGTATTGCTTTACAAAATATCCATGGGATCCAAGGGGACGGGGTCAAGATTATGAGGGTTACTTCTTTGGCAACTCTTTGGTTAATTTGGATTGAGCGTAATAAGCGTGTTTTTTATGGCATTTCTAAAGACCATGATCGCCTTTGGAGTGAGGTCCTCATTTCCGCTAGCTCTTGGCTAGTTGCAATCAATCTTAGTAGGGGCTACTCCATCAACGAATGGGTTAGGAACTGGGCTTGCTGTATGTAGTTGTTATGTATTGTTTGATGTTTGCTTTGTTGTTTTGTTATTGTGTTGTTCCTTAGTGGTTGTATGCTGTTTTGTTTTTTAGTACTCCTGGTACTCTATGTATTGTTCTCTTGTTGATCTTTAATATATATGCTATTTCTTCTAAAAAGAAAATGGTTTCTTACTTTTCTCCTCTTTTTGGAATTCTTATGTGTTGATCTAGTATTCACTCAAATCTCCTATTTGTAAGTGCAGCTTCTAGTGTTTATAATGTGTGTTTTTGGGGAAAGAAACTATATCAGGAAGAAGACAAGAGAATGTGCACTAACCTTGTTAAAGATAAAGTGGGAGAAAACACGTATAAGAACAACCATTGGATGTGTTGGTAGGGAGTTTATGTGTATTGATTATTAACAATAACAATAGAGGAAGAGGAAGGCCTGATATAACATGGGTAAAGATAATTGAGAAAGATATAATCATTTATGATATAATAGAAGATTTAACCTTGATAACGAGAGTGGAGGAAGCATATTCATATAGTTGAATACGCTTCCTCCATGCACAAGAACTGCTGTAGTATGATTTTGTTTTTGAGCTTCTTTTAAATCCTTTCTAATTCTACCCCCTAAAAAGAACTGGGGGACTTTTTATGTATTATTTGTATAGAAGTCCATCCCAAAAGAGCTTGACAACAAGAAGAGTGCTAATCTGTAATTTGACATGAAGCAAGAAGAGTGCTAATCTGTAGGTGGTTGCAGATTTTGTTTTCCCCTCTTACCTCATTACTTAATACTTACAAGCCTTACTAACTTGAGGGGGGCATATTCTATTATGCTCATTATTCTATTTTTGTGTTTTGATCATTGTCATTCAGTGTTCTCAAACTTTTCTTTATCTAATTGGATTTATACTTTAATTTATAATCTGTTGTGAAGTAGAGCAAAATCTGTGAGATTTGTTTCCTTTAAGGATTTATTTCCTTTACAGATTTATTTCCTTTAAGGAAAGATGATAATTTTAGTAGTCATTTTATTTAGCAGTTACTAAAATTGTAATTACAGCTATATGTGTACATAGCCCTGTATGACTATATATATGGTGTCCCTCCATTAAGACATCAAACAAGAATAAGAAAATATTTCCTCTTCTCCCGTGCATGTAGGCCTTGGAGCCGAACCACGTTACATTTTTGTGTCTTTCATTATTTTATTTTCTCAACATGGTATCAGAGCCCTAGTTTCTATTACTGGGAAATCTGTTTCGACCTTCATCGTCGAAATCATCATTGTCGGCCTTCATCGCCGGAATCCTCTTGGGTGGCCTTCATTGTTGTCGCTGCCGGAACATTCATCACTATCGCTGCCTTCATCGCTAGCGTGGAAACCACGTCGCCGTCGTTGTCTGTGCTGCTGCTGCTACTGCTGCAACTGGATCGCACACCGCAGTCTTCATCTTCGTCCCCGTCATCTGTGTCGACATCTTCACCACGTCGCCGTCATCGTCTGTGCTGCTGTTGCTGTCGCTGCAACTGGATCACACATCGCAGCCTTCATCTTCGTCGGCGGCTTCCTCTTCGTCGTCATCGCCTGCAAATCGCGTTCCCTGTCTTCTGCAAATCGTGATCCAGCCATTGGAAGCTCCCGGAGCAGCTTCGTCGTCGTCGGAAGCTTCCTGTTCTTCGTCGTGGCCACTGTAAATCAATTCCGACGCCATCTTCTTCTCATTCTTTTGAGTCTACTTCTTCGTCGCCGTCTGCAACTGCATCGCCGTCGCCATCTTCCATTGCCGTCGCCGTCTGGTATCAACTCCGACGCCGTCTTCTTCTTCTTCTTTTGAGACTTCTTCTTCGTCGCCGTCTGCAACTGCATCGCCGTCGCCTGGTTCGTCTTCTTCCATCGCCAACGCCATCTTCCAACGTCTTCTTCTTCCGTCTGCAACTGCATCTCCATTTTCCTTTTTTATTTTTTTATTTTTTTGAGTTTGTGACCTAAAAAAAAAAATGTCGGTTACTTTCAAAACAGTGCAGACAGAAGAAGCAGTTGACAAAATGGAGAAAGGAGAACTACCAAACATTCAGGCAACATACAGACTTGATGGAAAAATTTATTTGAAATGGTCCCAGCTGGTGCGTACTTTTCTGAAGGGCAAAGGGAAATTAAGTAATCTTTTGGGCACTGGACCTACACCTGGAGATCCTAAGTTTATAGCGTGGGATAACGAAGATGCTTCCATAATGGCGTGGCTATGGAATTCAATGACGCCAAACATTAGTGATACATGCATGTTTCTAACTACCGCCAAAGACATTTGGGATGCCGTTCATCAGACATACTCTAAGTCCCATGATGCAGCCCAAGTGTATGAGATCAAAGTGAAAGTTGGAACAACAAAACAAGGCAACATGACGGTCACCGAATATGCAAATGTATTAAAAAATCTCTGGCAGGAACTTGACCATTATAGGTGTATTGAGACTAAATGCCCTGCAGATGCTGTAATTTTAAAGAACTATATTGAGAAGGATCGAGTTTATGACATCTTGGCTGGACTCAATGCAGAGTTTGATCAAGTGAGAGTTCAATCTCTCAGCAAAGAGTTGCCAACTCTGCATGAGACTATCTCCGCTATCCGGACTGAAGAAAGCAGAAGAAGTGTTATGCTCACACCTTAGAAGATGGAAGGCTTAACTATGGTTGCCAATCGGGGAAATGATCAAAAGACACACTCCGCGCGCTGAATCATCAAAGGTCCTAAATCGAGACAATAAGGACAATCTAAGGTGTACTTATTGTCAGAAGACTAGACATACCAGGGAGAAGTGTTGGAAACTTCACAGCAAGCCTTCAACTTCCAGTAAAGAATGGGGCTACAACGGAGGACAGTAGAAGACCAGTGGACAAGCACATCTGTCTACTGAACAAACAGTTGCAGCCTCCCCGGTGCCAGACGGATTCAGCCAAGACGATATTGATATATTGAAATCTTTGCTTGGCACCCTTGACAAACCCTCAGGTACCTGTTCATTGGCCCATTCAGGTAACTTTCCTATTTCTATTGGATTTAACGTCTCAGATAAGTCTTGTGCTAACTCTTGGGTTATAGATTCTGGTGCTACTGATCACATGACCAATTCCCCCAATATATTTCATACCTACAACCCATGTCCTAGTAGTCGGAAAATAGCCACAGCTGATGGATCCTTAACCACAGTTGCTGGTATAGGTGATGTTCACATCAGCCCCACCCTTATACTCAGAAATGTTCTTCATGTTCCTAAACTATCTACTAATCTTATCTCTATTAAAAAGCTGACCCATGATCTGAGTTGTAATGTGACCTTCTTCCCTACTTACTGTGCATTTCAGGACCAGGACTTGGGGACGATGATTGGACATGCTAAGGAACAGGACGGGTTGTATTACCTTGAGACACCAGTACATCCTATCCAGAGTACCACTTCATTTCTCTCTGAGCACAAATTTTCCAACAAAGAAAAGCTATGGCTCCATCATCGCCGCCTTGGCCATCCTTCTTTTCGATCTCTTAAAATCATGTTTCCTTTTTTGTTTAAATCTCTGAATGTTGAAGATTTTCATTGTGAAGTGTGTGAACTTGCGAAACACAAGCATATATCTTTTCCACTAAGTAATGACAGAAGTTCAGATCCTTTTGATCTCATTCATAGTGATATTTGGGGTCCCTCTCCAATACCTAATGTTTTTGGAGCGCGATGGTTTGTGTCCTTCATTGATGATTGTACTAGAGTCTCGTGGATATTCTTATTGAAACAAAAATTCGATGTGAGCTTTATTCTCCCTACCTTCCATAACATGATACACACCTAGTCTGGTGCTAAAATCAAGAGATTTCGATCTGACAATGTTAGAGACTATTTTAATCAAACATTGACCAATTACTTCCACACCGAGGGGATCCTTCATGAATCATCCTGTGTTCACACCCCACAACAAAATGGAGTTGCTGAAAGAAAAAACGGTCACCTGCTTGATACAACCCGAGCCTTTTTATTTCAGAATAATATGCCTAAGTCCTATTGGGGGGAAGCTGTCCTTACTGCAACACATCTTATTAACCGCCTACCATCCCGGACCCTTGATTTCAAAAGTCCTATGGAAAAGCTATGTCAATTTTATCCTAAGCTTAAAATCTCCAATAATCTTATACCTAAAATATTTGGGTGTGTATCATTTGTCCATGTTCACCAACCCAACAGGGGAAAGTTGGACCCCAGAGCTCTCAAGTGTGTTTTTGTCGGATACTCTTCCACTCAAAAGGGATATAAATGCTATCATCCGCCATCAAAGAAATTCTTTGTCTCAGCCGATGTCACTTTCTGTGAACCTGAGCCCTATTTTTTCGCTCATCTTCTTCCGGGGGAGAATGCCATCATGGAAGATGAGGATCAGAACTCCCTTGATAACCCTTTTGATCTTTTTGACCCCTTTACCCTCCAACAAACCAAACCTAAATCTCCTTCACCCTCTGTACCCAATGACGAACCTAAGGATCGGATGACTGGACAAATGTACTCAAGGAATAAAGCTGCCGCTCCTGAACCGATGCAAGTTTAAATCTGAACCAATCCCTGAAAATGAGGTAACAAATCCTGAACCCTCCTTACAAATTTTATTCGTTCCTGAAACTAACAATGATCTTTTAGCCTCTGAACCTGATAGTGACCTTCCCATTGCCATTAGAAAGGGAACAAGGGAATGCACTAAACATCCCTTGTATCCACTATCTCATGTTGTATCCTTTGAGAAGTTCTCACCAACCCATAAGAGTTTCCTTACCAGCCTGAACAATATCCAGACTCCTACATCATTATCCGAGGCCTTATCTAATACAAATTGGAAACAAGCTATGAATGTGGAAATGGAAGCCCTGGAGAAAAATACAACATGGGAGTTGATAGACTTGCCTCCAGGAAAGAAACCTGTGGGATGCAAATGGGTTTATACAGTAAAATACAAAGCAGATGGGTCCCTAGAGCGCTACAAGGCAAGATTGGTAGCCAAAGGATATACTCAGACATATGGTGTGGACTATCAAGAGACATTTGCTCCGGTTGCAAAAATGAATACTGTGAGACTTCTTTTGTCATTGGCAGCTAATTATGACTGGGATCTGCAACAATTTGATGTAAAGAATGCATTTTTACATGGGGATTTAGAAGATGAAATCTATATGGAAGTGCCTCCAGGATTTGGCACCACTGATAAAGTGTGCAAATTAAAAAAGGCCCTGTATGGACTTAAACAATCTCCGAGGGCATGGTTTGGTCGATTTTCCAAAGTAATGACAAATATGGGATACAGACAAAGCCAAGGAGATCACACCCTGTTTATTAAGCACTCGACTTCAAGGGGAGTTACAGCTCTATTAGTGTATGTTGATGAAATCATCATGACAGGAAGCAATGAGAACGAGAGACAAAATTTGAAGCGGTGTTTGACCGAGGAATTTGAGATCAAGGAACTAGGGAGATTGAAATACTTCTTAGGGATTGAAGTGGCACACTCTAAACAGGGAATCTTTATCTCTCAACAGAAGTACATTACAGACCTTCTTAAAGAAACAGGGAAGCTAGCATGCAAACCAATGAATACTCCTATTGATCTTAATCACAAGCTTGGAGAAGTTGAAGAAGCGCTGACTATTAATAAGGAGATGTATCAAAGACTAGTAGGAAGACTCATCTATCTCTCTCACACAAGACCTGATATTGCATATGCAGTAAGCGTAATAAATCAGTTCATGCACAACCCTAAAGATATTCATTTGCAAGCAGCTAATCGCGTTTTACAATATCTTAAAGGGACTCCAGGACAGGGCATCTTATTTAAACGACACACAGGATTGGTTCTTGAAGCATATACTGATTCAGACTATGCTGGTTCAGTAGTTGACAGAAGATCAACTACTGGATATTGTACGTTTCTTGGTGGGAATTTGGTGACATGGCGAAGTAAAAAACAGAATGTAGTGGCCAGATCTAGTGCTGAAGCAAAATTCCGAGCAATGGCACAAGGGGTTTGTGAGCTATTATGGTTGCAGATAATTTTGACAGATTTGAAGATACACTGGGATGGCCCTATGAGACTCTATTGTGACAATAAATCTGCAATTAGCATTGCCCATAACCCAGTTCAACATGATCGAACTAAGCATATAGAGATTGATAGACACTTTATTAAAGAGAAGCTTGATAGTGGGTTGATCTGTACTCCATATGTGTCTACCAATAATCAGCTTGCCGATATGCTTACTAAAGGGTTAAATCATACTGCATTTCAAGCAAATGTGTCCAAGCTGAGAATGGTAAACCTTTATTCACCAGCTTGAGGGGGAGTGTTGTGAAGAAGAGCAAAATCTGTGAGATTTGTTTCTTTTAAGGATTTATTTCCTTTAAGGAAAGATGATAATTTTAGTAGTCGTTTTATTTAGCAGTTACTAAAATTGTAATTATAGCTATATGAGTACATAGCCCTGTATGACTATATATATGGTGTCCCTCCATTAAGACATCACACAAGAATAAGAAAATATTTCCTCTTCTCCCGTGGACATAGGCCTTGGAGCCGAACCACGTTACATCTTTGTGTCTTTCATTATTTTATTTTCTCAACATAATCTGTTGATATATTTTTCTCTCTTTTTCGTACTTTTAAAATTGCTTATTGCATAGTGTATGCAGAATCCTCCAACTCAAATTACCAAGCATATAGATACTGATTTTTGTCACATAAAACATTGTACAGGAAGACAGCTTTGATGCTTGCTCTTTGCCGCTTCTTGCGTGAAAAATACAGCCTTGCTGCAGTATGTATTGTCTACATATATCCATAATCAATGATCTTTTATCTATGGATTCCTTCTTTATTTTCTTTCCTCTAATATTGTTATTTCCATTAATAATTCATGGTAGTATGTTTCTAATACGTCAAAATTGAGGAATATCTTTGAAATCTGCTCCACTGATAAGAACACTGATCTTTTGATCTCCATAACTACTCTTATTTCATTTTTAACCACATCTTCAAATGTTATCTTGTTCGTTCCTATCTAGAGGTACAATATAATTGCAGAGGATATTCCAAATATGAAGGAGAAATTCCAAGCATTATGCCTTTAAGCATAGTGTTTTTTAGATACTGAATTTTATTAAATCTGGAAATTGGAGTATTTTGTGAATTTCTCTAGCCCTCTTGGCTCAGTATGTCTTGAGTTATTAATTTTAGCATTAGTATTTTTATCTGTTACAGTCCTTGCTTTAGAGCAAAGGTATAGGTTTTGGTCTAGTAACTTTAAAACATAGTTTGGAGTCTTGTGGGTAGCCATTTCTGCATAAATGCCAGTTTTTTGGACCTTATCCATTCTAGACTTTCCGAATACCCCAATGGTTAAATTCTAATGACCTTCTATTCGTGTTCTGTTTTAGTCTTATTTTTTGGTTTTGGTTTTGGTTTTGGTCAAATAGTTTCTACTTTAGACTACTTTCTATTTATTGGATTTATTCTTGCTATCATAGGAATAAGAGATCCCACTCAAGTCAACTTGAAAGTCACCTCATTCCAAAATCTTTTGAAAACAATCAGGTTACCTTTTTGGGTCTTTCATTTAAATCTTAAGTGTTTCCTTTTCAAAGAAGTTACTTCAATAGAATTTCCATTTTAGTTGCAGTTCTAAATAAGTTCTAATTTGTTTTTTGAGGAAATCTTGTTTTTTACCATTCAATTGTCCAAATTGAGTTATAACATGTTTCTTAAACATGTTATGGCTAATCATATGATTGACTCACTTCAAAAGCTACTTGCAAGAATTAGGAAGAACATAAAGTCCACTGATGCCAACGATAAATTTTATGAAGAAAAAAAATTTGGTTATGGGGTAATAGAGCAAGGATAAATTTCCTCAAGTTATCTACCACAAGATCAAGATCAAGCCCAAGAAGATATTCCTTTTTTTGTCATCAAGAAGATTAGTTACAAAGCATATGTGATTAATCTTCCAAATGACATAAGCTATCACTTCCTTTCAACGCCAAGTATGAGAAGAAGAATAACAAGCAAAAATATAATAAAAAGAAAATATAAAATAAACAAGGAATTTGATGGAGTCAATTCAAATTGACCAAGTCACCCTAAATTGAGTCAATGGTGTAGATTTGTCCAAATTAAGTTACAATTGGATTAGAAAGTTGCTATTATGTTTAGAATAGCTTAGGTAAATTATTTTTAGTGTTTTAGAAGGTTTTTAAGTTGTTATGAAGGAGTTATTTTTAGAAAGGAGTTCCAAAATCCAATTCTATAATCATCACCATATTTATAATCTTCTAGCTATTTTTAGTTCTTCGCTTCATCTTCGTAATTTTATTCATTGATTTATAAGCTTCCACTATGTTACCATCCTCAACTTGGGTTATTGTTAGGTGCTCGTTCTTTTATGACTAAGAATTCTTTTCATCATTCAGAATTTTGTTACTTCATTGTTCGAGTCATGGAAACAACCTCTTGTGATGCAAGGTTCGGTTGTGTAAAGTAGACCCAAAAGTGGTCCGACCCTTCTCCAGATCCCTGCGGAATTTGGGAGCTTCGTGCACCGGACTGCCCTTTTTTTTTAATAATTTGATTGTGTTTGTGTATGGGTCCTCAAGTTTTGTCCTTGGAACATGTGATCTTCATCCAACATTACTACCAAGTCCTTCAGTTTTCATTAGGACTTTATGTCCCTAATTTTGGACTATATCCTTGTTTTCTAATACTTGGTTTCAAATCATTTACCAAAAGTGATGCATAAAAGTCTGCTCTATAGTAATGTAAGAGGAAATAGCTAAGTGTATTTATAGAGGAGCACTAGCAATAGAGGTTTTGGATGATCTTGGGTGAAGACACAGATGTAAAGAAATTTGTATTAGTTGGTATCTTTTGCCATTCTTTTAAAAGTCAAAATTTCAGCCATTTTGTTCATTAACCAAAGATGCCTATCTCCATATTTGAGTTGATAATTCAGATGAGTGAGTTAGATATTGCCTAAGCTCTAAAATGTACTTTACACGCTGACTTGGTTTAACTGAACCTGAGAGTTCAACTTTTCCTTTGGTCAAGCTTCTGTTGGCTTTGATTAAATTTATTTTTACTTTATTTTTTGTCATCCCTTGTTCTTTCCTTACACTCTTCCCAACTTCTGTGCACACATATTCTCACTTGCTTCTTGAGGTTTGCTCCACTCTTGTACTAGGTAATTAGATCACAATTTTTCTTGTTTTGGTTTCCCACGCCGTATCCCCGTCCTTCGGGCGAGACTAATCCGCGTTTGAGCACTACAGGGGCATTGGGCAGCTCTCCCCAAGTGGGTGTGACTTAAGGTGGGCACGAGTTTCGATCCTGAGACCTCTACCCCTCTCAACCACCTTTAGCACAGACCCCCGACCATTTTTGCTGCACCACGTTGGGTAATGGGGTGTTAGTTCCTCCCTTTCCTTACCTTCTATCCTTGTCTTCTCCATTGCTTGTTCTTCTCACACTTCCAACTCCTAAGTGTATTGTGTCTTTTTTCTGACCCCTGTTCTTTTCTTTTATTTAGAAACTCCCTTACTTTTGTACTCAAAACTAGGGTAATACTATTTCCTCCTTTTCTTCCATCCTTCAGTTCTTCACCATGTTAGGTGTCACGGGTCCCAAAACCGATTAATATTTCGTGTAAAGATAGCACTCGAGAATTCGTTGTGCTACTGCTAAGGCAGGGTTGAGTTACTAGCAACTGCCAGTAATTTGGGTTGAATTCTTAGCAATTCGCACCGCACACCTTATAGCAGTAATACGCCACTCGGTCACCTGTGATGCACTAGGGTCCGCACCTAGTCTCAACAATCCGACTTCACTCTACCGAGTATTTCCACCACAATTGCACTTTCACTTGGCAATCACTGGGATTTGTTGCTGTATGTACCAATGTATGTGCATACAGCAACAATTGAACTAGTATTGAGTAATAGCACATACACACCAAGTAAATGACACATACCAAGCGAACACGAATTAGGCACCAAGTATTCTCTGTTTTCATTCAAAAATGGGATTACAACACTCTCCATGTGTTTCCCAAGCACATGAGAGTTATATACAACCAACCAGGTAACCAACTAGGTAGTTACGACTACCTAGACACATGTCATTATCTTACATGACCTTTTCTAAGATTCAATCTTGGCTTTACAGCACTTACCACACTGCTTGTAACTTCCCCATCTCAAGAAGCCACTTGTCGTGGTAGTTCTCAAACAACCACTTGGTGCCTAGGTGGCATAACCACCTATAATGCCTAGGTAGTTACTTGTGCTGGGAATTACGCCAACTGCTAGTAATTGTCTCTTTAGCTCAGCCCAAGAAATTCTCTTGGGCTTGGCCCATACTTGCAATTCTCTAGCTGCTTAGGAGTCCAGCACATCCCCAAGTCCACCACAAAGGCCTGCCACTTGGTTACTTGGGCAGAATCACCTTAGCTCCACTGCACTAACGCCTCCTTGAGTTGTTTTTGCTGTCCAAGTCCAGCAATTCTCCTCAGCATCCGATTATGTGTCTAACATTAGGCCTCTTTCTGTATTCTCATAACTTGTGTTTTCCTCACACTTCCAACTCCAATGCAATTTTTCTCTTCTTCTCATCCTTTCTCTGTTCTTTAATTCTTTTATTTTAGGGAATTTTGTTTTCCTTTTCCAATCAGAATCAAGGGATTTGTCATTTCTTCCATGTCCCCAACCCTTCAGATCTTCCCCCACACCCATACCGAGTGCTTATCTCTCTTTATGTAATTTTTCTTTTTCTTCTTCTTTTACTGCTTCTACCTTGGTTCTTATAGTTTCACAGATCTGTTCTTTGTTCCCTTTCAAGCATTAGTCATTACTATTGAACCCATTTGATCCTATATAGGTCCCTTTGGTTGGGCTCGTATTGAAGCTGCATAACTAGAGGTTGGGGTCTTTTAAATCTTCGGTTGATGATTTAGCAGTTTGGGCTTTCATTGACACCACCTTATACTGACCAGCTCAATCTGGTGGTTCAAGTTTAAAACCAGAAGTCCTATCACCTAAGAGTTTTGACCAATCTGAATATTGAAGGTCAAAGATGAATCAAAAAATTTTCTGGTGCAATGAATTCAAAGTGTATTAGCAATATAGCAAAGCACTAGAATTGTTCAAAATCTTTTTTATTTTTCTTCTGGTGCCTTCCCTTTTGGTTATTCCAATTGGAAATCAAGTAGTAAACTTGCTCTATATCACTAGTTATGCTAATTGCCTCATTTGACAGTTCCCAAATTGTCTGAAGTACCTTTCCCTTTATTTACCTATCTTATGAGTTATTCATGAATTCCCTCAAATATCTTTATTCTAAAATTTTATTCCTACTTTTGCTACTCATCCATTCTAACATTGTCATTACGTTGTGCATAATATGCACATTTTTTTGAAACCCAGATTTAGATTGCAAAATAGTGGTGTTCTTATATGTTGTCTCCCATGGTTTGTAATGTAGGAATTGTGAAACCGAATTTTTAGGACATTTATCTTTTACTGAAAGCAATTAATTTCCAGGTGACAAATGACATATTCACCAAAGAGGATGGGGAGTTCCTGGTGAAAAATGGAGCACTTCCCGAAGAAAGGATACGTGCTGTTGAAACAGGAGGCTGCCCACATGCCGCTATTCGTGAAGATATCAGTATCAATCTAGGCCCTCTCGAGGAGCTCTCTAACTTGTACAAAGCAGACTTGCTTCTTTGTGAATCTGGTGGAGGTATTTTCTATTAACTGTTGAATTGTTACCTTGAGTCACCTTATAGCTTATATCACAAAAATGGTATTGTCTATAGAATCAAATAGGTAAACTGGTAAAATTTTATGGAACTAGATTTTACAAATTATGTCTTTGGCATAACTTAATTCTTGAGGGTGCAGATAATTTGGCGGCTAACTTCAGCAGAGAGTTGGCTGATTATATCATATACATAATCGACGTTTCTGGTGGTGACAAAATACCTCGAAAAGGCGGCCCCGGCATTACCCAAGCAGACCTCCTTGTATGAGAATCTTGCATCTCATGTTTACTACTTTTTTGTTTATTTTTTAATCTATTTAGTCTTCAGTCCTCTATGTATGATCAAACCATTTCCTTAAAATGAAGTAATTGCCTAACACTTCTTGGCTTAGGTGGTTTCTTCGGTTCTTCCCTACTTACCCATACTAGAGGGCAAGGATCAAATTTTACTAGGGACTATAAAAGAGGTTATCTTTGGTTTAGGCCCTAGTGCCTATGTTTTGTAGACCTTAGTGCCCAATTTAGTAGGACCTTAGTTCTAAAGTATATAGTAGGCCCTGTGCCTGAGTTGGTAGTGGGGTTTTGGCCTCCCTCAAGTCTCTATGGATTCTTTGGGTCTACTTGTTATTTGTATGGTCGGCATGTGCCACAAGTTTTCTCAAAATTGATCTTGGTTATACCCTTTGTGCATGCTTGTATCTAAGCATTTGTAATGTTGTACTAAAATAAAATAAATTAATTTACATGGACTCATCTTCTTAGATATATATATATGCCTAAACAACATGTTCTTGACTTATAGGTGATAAACAAGACTGACCTCGCAGCGGCTGTTGGAGCTGATTTGGCAGTCATGGAGCGTGATGCACTGCGAATGCGTGATGGAGGACCCTTTGTCTTTGCTCAGGTCCTAACTACAATTTCAATTTCTTCATATTTATACTATTATAATGCAAGAAGTTGGGAAACTCAATGCGTGATCATTTTTGCCAATCTTCACAAAATATTTTTGAAAACCTTGTAGTTATACTTAATTTTAAAATATCGATTAGTGAAATAAAAGGTCCTATAGTAATTTTACAATCTAACTTTTTACACCATTTCCGTATTTCATTCCTTTTTTAAGGCTTTAATTGATATTTCTGAAGATTGCCCTCTACTTCTACAATATTTTACCTTATTTTAAATAAGAAAAACTAACTTTTTTTTTTCAACTTTCATTAAAAGCTGTAAATTTTTTAACAAAAAATAAAAATGCTAAAATTTTATAAAATTTTAAATTTTGTTCAAAGATATTAAAAATCACATGTAATGCACACATGCACACGCATACTACTATTGTAAAATCCATTTAATGAATATGTAGAAAGCTATAGTTCTAATTTATAGTATCTGTGGTGAAATTATTGTTTATTTGTACTCAGTTTTTGGTGCTTTGATTCATGTCTGTTATTTGTTGTAATCTTTTTTAGGTGAAGCATCAAGTTGGAGTAGAGGAGATTGTGAACCACATTCTGCAAGCTTGGGAAGTTGCTACCGGTAAAAAGCGCGTATGAATCAAAGTTTCTGCCATCACCATTGATGCTAATTACTCAGTGGAAGGTATTTCTGTGACCCCATTAACTGTAAAAACCACTTCTGGAATTGAGTGTGTACAACAATCTTTGTTCAATAAGGCATCATGATGAAATGCTTCTACATGGATTGGGGATCTTGTCTATTGTAATGGTTCTACAGGGGTTGCTTTTGACTAGTCTTATCTTGCTTGTAAATATTTTCCATTCATATCAATACAATTATACTTGTTTCTGTTAAAAAAAAAACAAGTTATCACAAAGACTCAAGAATGAAAATCATTGAATCTTGTATGTATGATATTTAGAAAAATGCATTTAATCCAATAATTATAAAATAATGAATCTATACTAATATAAAAAGAATACTTTGACGCACTTAAGAAGAGAGAGAGAGAGAGGTCAACGAGGCATTGACTTAATGTAAAAATAATTCGAATAATTAATGGGTCCTTCTAGTTTGTTCAACTCACCTAATTTTAAAAATTAATTTTACTTCTCTTTACTCCATCAAAATCCCCAAATAACCCTCCTCACCCTACCCACGTCTAAATGTTTGCCTCTTCTTCTCCATTCAAATAATCTCAGACACATCCTAGAAAATCTCTCAAAATCACCTTTTCTTCTTCATCAAATCAATTTTCTTTCTTTTGCTTCAAAATAGTGTTGAAGGAAGAAAATCAAATGGGGTGTAACTCTATTGCTAAAGGGTTTTTGCAACTTTGAGAGTTTGAAGTTTGATTCAAAATTACTACTTCAGTAAGAAAATATGTGCTTTTCATATCATATTTGGTGTTTAGAAGTTCAAAATGATGTTTTTATGATTTTTTTTTTTGGGTGAAAAAACCTTGCGAGAAAATTATTTTTCGATAGCTTGAGGGTACCAATTCTGTCGCACAGGATAGAACCAATGCCCTTCAATTCTGTCAGGTCTACCAGAACTGGGGGCTTTTAGTTCTATCAAGTCTAGCAAACTCGAGGCTTTCGATTCTATCGCACCGAACGAAACCAAGTTTTGTTCTATCTTGTGTGACAAACCCAAGGCTAATTAAACTCATATTCTTTTAGTATGTATGTTGGAACTCACTTTTGTTTGATATTTTATTTATAGGATCTTGTCCAAATATGATGTCCCTTGGTCTCTTTTGCCCAATATAGTGAAGTTGGCGGTGTTAGAGATTAGGGTTTAAGATTTTAAAAAAATAAATAAATAAAAATAAAAAAATTCCAAAATGCATGGTTCTGTCACACATGATCAAACTGAGAGCTACAGTTCCGTCACGTGTGATAGAACCAAAGCTCAAAAGTTCTGTCATATAGGACAGGACAGAACCGAGGACTTTGGTTTAGTATGTGATAGAACAAATAACCGTGGTTTTGTCATGTAGCGACCGAATTAAGGCACAATTTAAAAAATAAATTACAATCCATTCAAAACACCAATAGTGAAGAAGAAAGTTGAAAAATATGAAATGAAAGAATATTAAAATCTTGTTGGAAGTGAGATGAGAACGAACGTGGGCAGAATGATTGAGAAGATGGGAGAAAAGAAAAGTGAAAAAGTTGAAATAGGTAGGGACATTTTGGTAAAATTATATGTGAATATTTTAATCATTAATAATTTAAAATAATTCTAAATGTATCTACCAAAAATACTTATACACCCATTAGTTATGTATCAATATTAATAAATATTTTCCTTTATTAATAAGTTCCAATATTAGTTAAAATATGCTTGACTAAAAATTTACTTTAGCACTAATTAAAACTTACGATTTTATTTATTTATTTATCTAATTATTCACAAAAATGTTTAGTAACTCCTTTTATCAAAAGCAAGCTATTAATAGTAAAATGTCGTGAAAAAAATTTTCGTTCAGACTCATACCTTAGAGAAATGGCATAAATAGATGAGACTCAAACTCGTAACCTCTTGGTTACTTATTTCTTTACCCAACTATTAGGCCAACGCCACTTTGGTAACTAAACACGTTGTTTTGAGTAACATAGTCTTACTAGTATGGTACATATAGTGTACCTAGACTTGATCAATTTTGAGCTTGGACTCCATTCAAACTTGGTTAGCTTTTTTGTCTAAATCTTAAAAATTTGTGTTATATAAAATAATAATAATAATAATAATAATAATAATAATAATAATAATAATAATAATAGTATATATTGGTTAAAAAATTGTTAATAAGTAGCATCCATGCACAAAAATATAAAATAATACAAAAAAAATCATTACTAAATTATGATATCCATGTTTTAGAAAGGTGATGATGCTATTACCAAATGATTTGTACGAGTTGTTTTTTTTTTCTTTTCAACGATTTTTACAAGAAGGAATATGGGCATTGAATCTTTATTGCAAACTTGGTCTAATCTTAATAAAGATGCCAAAATCACACGCGCGCGCGCGCGCGCGCACACACACACACATATATATATTCAGTTGGTTCGGCAATTGTTTCCCTTAAGAAAGGTCGCGGGATCAAACCTCCCTTGTGTATAAAATTTTACTCTGTTGGGAGATCTTTACCATTTTATGTGCCGATCCGGGTTGAATCCAGGTGGATTAGTCTCATTACAAAATAGAGGAGGACACCACGTGGATGCGGCTCAGCGGTAGACCAATATATATATATATATATATATATATATATAACTAATTTCGTATAAGGTTAAAAAAATTGAAAAATGTAAAAATAGCTTAAAAGTAAGAAAATAAAAAGAAGCGGGGATTATGCAAATTACCATATTAACCTCATAATTAATTTTTAAAATAAATTATAAATATAAGTTTATAGGATTAATTTTGGAAGTTTGGTGAAAATGGTCATGCAGTAAACTCTTTCAAGTATTTTTATTATAATAGCGTATATATATCAGACAAAAAAGAGGCTACTCCTAATGTCAAATGGAATTGGAAAAATTAATACATTTTGTTGACTCTGATACAAACTATTAGAATATAAATAGGAGACAAGGTTTGCTTGCAATTTCTTGCTCAACTATGAACAGGTTGCAGCATATAAAACAAGAGATGAAATTACAATAGTGGGATAGAAGACACTTGTCACTATCCTAAGCACCTACAGATGGTCTCCCATGTGGAGCTACAATAAGACTAACAACTTGTGTCAGATAATCAAAACAGTTGCAAACTAACTCTAACAGAAATGATTGTTTGCACGTGATGAAGAAGAGTGTAAAACACCGTAGAGAGCAGATTAATGGCTTTCTCTAACATCCCCCCTTAAACTAGCGGGGAGTTCAACGACCCCTAGTTTGGATCTCAGGAACGTGAATTTTGGAGAGGGAAGCGACTTCATGAAGCAATCAACAGTTTGATCACAGGAGGGAACATAACGGACCACGAATTCATTGCGCAAAACCTTGTCTCGTATGAGGACATCGAGTTCGATGTGCTTCGTATGGGCATGATAGACTGGATTAGCTGTGAGGGCCCCTGCACTCATGTTATCGCACAATAGAACTAGGCACGATGAAATTGGAAAATGCACCTCAGACAATAAAGATTGGAGCCATGCTACCTCTACAGCAACTAGAGCAAGAGCACGATATTCTGTCTCTGTGCTAAAGGACGCCACAACCTGTTGTTTCTTCAATTGCCATGAGACAATAGTGTCACCAAGGTAGACGCAAATAGCCATTGATGGACTTTCAATCCTTTTACATTTTTCACCAAGTTTTGATATGTAAACAATATTCAATTGTGCCTTTGACATAGCTCAACAATCACTTGAGTGCCTACCAGTGAATAAAGGTGGGGTGTTGCTGAATATGGCTTAGACGGTTCACCACAAAATATATGTTTGAACGGATGTAAGTTAAGTACTGTAAACCACCTAGGAGGTTACGATACAAAGTGACATATGCGAATGCAAGGCTGTCAGGAGAGACCATGAGCTTGCCCATGGCACAAGGCGTGGTAACAAGCTTTAAAGAAGGCATGCCAAGCATGTTGGAGCAGAGTATTCACATAGGAGGATTGAGTCAGGAACATGCCAATGCTATCTCGTCTAACCTCAATAACCAAGAAAAACTTGAGATCACCGAGATCTTTCAAAGGAAATGAGTTATGTAAGGCATGAATGAAATCTTCGAGGTTTGAATTGTCATTCGATGTCATCAATGTATACCAAAATGTAGATCAGGGAAGCGCCATCCTTGAGAATAAATAGTGAGTAGTCAGTGCGAGAATTAGTAAATTTCCAAGAGAGCGACATTGAACATAGATGATCAAACCAAGCTCTTGGAGCTTGCTTCGGGCCATACAACGCACGATTCAAACGACAGAAATGATGAGGTTTGGATGTGTCACACCCCAGTACACAGCACACCGCAGTGTCTAGTACCCCCGGGATGTGATGGGTACCTCATAAAGGAGTGTACCCCAGTCGTTACATACCACATAATATTGTCACATCCCAATACACAGCACACCGTAGTGTCTAGTACCCTCGGGATCATTTGTCCATACTATTCACTCATTTTTAAATGGCTCAGTGGTTACTTAAATTGCGAAATCAAACCTTATAAGGAGGTTGTGAGTTCGAATCTGGGGGAGGCCCTACACTATTCACAAAAATGAGTGAATAGTGTGGACAAATGATCTCGGGGGTACTAGACACTGCGGTGTGCTGTGTACAGGGATGTGATAATATTATGTGGTATGTAACGGCTGGGGTACGCTCGGTATGAGGTACCCATCACATCCCGGGGGTACTAGACACTGCGGTGTGCTGTGTACTGGAGTGTGACAGGATAGGTCCACAAACTCCTCAGGCTGAGGCATGTAAACAGTCTCATGAAAGGCACCATGGAGGAAGGCGTTGTTAATGTCTAGTTGTCTGATTGTTCAATTGAAGGAGACAACAAAAATGAGCATAACACACACTGTACTGGCTTTAACAACTGGGCTATATGTCTCAGAAAAATCAATTCCCGAAACTTGATAGAAAGTTTTGGCAACTAGTCTCGTTTTGTAGCGATGTAGATACCCATCTAAGTTATTTTTCACTTTGAATGGGTTATTGCCAACCAAATTTTGATTAGGAGATGAAGGCACAAGTGACCATGTTCTATTTGCTTGAAGAACATCAAGCCAATCGGGGAAATGATCAGAGGACACACACTCCGCGCGCTGAATCATCAAAGGTCCCAAATCGAGACAATAGGGACAATCTAAGGTGTACTTATTGTCAGAAGACTAGACATACAAGGGAGAAGTGTTAGAAACTTAATGGCAAGCCTTCAACTTTCAGTAAAGAATGGGGTTACAACGGAGGACAGCAGAAAACCAGTGGCCAAGCACATCTGTCTACTGAATCAACAGTTGCAGCCTCCCCGGTGACTGCATAGCCTATTTCCACTCTGCAGAGGCAAGATCCTCTTGAACATTAGATGGCTCAGAAGCAATGACATCTAAGTGACCTGTAACAACGAAGTGAATCTTTGGCTTGAAGATACCTACCTTGGCCCTAGTGACCGTGTGATGAGATGGGATTGCAAGAGGAGGTTGGGGAGGAGAAATGAAAGTAGAAGCAACTGGTTGACTGGGAGGAAGGGGAATTGAAGGGTAGGGAGACTCTTAAGACATAGCAGTAATGTGTGGGTGGGGAAGTGAGAGCCAAGTGTAAGGAGTGGAAGGAACTGAAAGAGGAGTAGTAGAGGAAAAAAGGGATAGGTAAGGAAACTTTGTGTCGCGAACTCACGAGTGGCACAGTACCCCAGATGATGCCACTACATGAAAAAATCTGAAATACTGCTAAGCTTCTACGCGAAAAATACCTAAACAATACGTAGATAATCACAAAATACAACTTGTATATGATAAATATAATTAAACCAAAATTCAAAATCCATCGTCCATAAAAATGAGATCAAATCCATCCTGTATATGTACCACAAGGTTCAATATATATAAAAATACATTCACCTGAACTCAAACAAGAGTCCATCATGCAAAAATGTCATATACAGTCCATCTACATTTATACATCTATGTATCTTATGTATATGTACAATGATAGTTATATATACAAATTCCAAAAGAACAAAATAATCAAATAAACCAAAACTGTACCCAAGTCCCCAAAATCAAAACCTACATCCAAAAAGAAGGAGAAGAAGGCCTCGCAGACGATTAAGTTTTGCCTTTCCCTTTCGGATCAGAACCTAAGAAAATAGGGAAATGGGGTTAGCTTAACTAGCTCAATGAATAATTCTCTCAATAATCTCCACATATGCATTTATAAAACATGTATGCGATTGAAATAACATTTATAAACTTAAATGCATTAATGAAGTATATGATACATACTTCCAAACTAAATATATAAATTATGCATCATTTTCATAAAAGATATGCAGAAAAGCCTCAACAGGAGGTCACGTCAGGATAACACATGCCTACACTTCCCCCATTATTATCCATGACAATCCTTCCACCCTGACATTCCTCAGCCAGGAAATGTTTTTTCCCAAAGGACAAGTAAATGGAAAGAAATCAAATGCCAAAGTATTTAATCCTAAATATCTAAGGCCATTCCAATGCATAAAAGCCATGCTCACGATCATAAATACAATGCACATATATAATGGGATGCATATCATTCAACAATTCAATTTCATATAAATACAATGCCATAAATGGAGAAATAAGGTGAGAAATACTCACAACCAATCTAAAAGCCAATTAACCAAGCTAAACACACCCAATTTGATCAATCCAATCTCAATGTCCTGAAATCATCATGAATTTACACCTTCTAGATCAATTTCATGCCCAAACACATTACTTCAGCCTAGCCATGCCCAATTGCTTGATTTTGTAATATCTAGGCCTAGACCATTATAATTCAATTAAAACATACATCATGCTCAATTCATGATCAAATTGATCATAATCCATTTAATTGATATCCATTCATCATAATTATCATCATTCAAACCATAAATAGCAATTATGCCTTGTTAATTGTTATGAGATTAAACTAATAAATAGGCCTATCCAATAATATAGCCAACATTGGGCAAATAATAGCATGAATTATTGTTAAAACAATAAAAGACACAAAGATATAACGTGGTTCGGCTTTATGGCCTACATCCACGGGAGAAGAGAAATGATATTTATTCTTCTATGTTGTCTTAATTGAGGGACTCCATATATATTGACATACTGGGCTATGTACTTATAGCTACATTTACAATTTTAGTAACTGTTATATTCCTTAAAAGAAATAAATCCTTAAGGAAATAAGTCTGTAAAGGAAACAAATCTATACAAGAAATAAATTTGTATAGGAAACAAATCTCAACACTCCCCCTCAAGCTGGTGAATAAAGGTTTACCATTCCCAGCTTGGACACATTTGCTTGAAATGCAGTATGATTTAACCCTTTAGTGAGCATATCAGCGAGCTGATTATTGGTAGACACATATGGAGTACAGATCAACTCACTGTCAAGCTTCTCTTTAATAAAGTGTCTATCAATCTCTATATGCTTGGTTCGATCATGTTGGACTAGGTTATGGGCAATGCTAATTGCAGATTTATTGTCACAATAGAGTCTCATAGGGCCATCCCAGTGTATCTTCAAATCTGTCAAAATTATCTGCAACCATAATAGCTCACAAACCCCTTGTGCCATTGCTCTGAATTCTGCTTCAGCACTAGATCTGACCACTACATTCTATTTTTTACTTCGCCATGTCACCGAATTCCCACCAAGAAACGTACAATATCCAGTAGTTGATCTTCTGTCAACTACTGAACCAGCATAGTCTGAATCAGTATATGCTTCAAGAACCATTCGTGTGTGTCGTTTAAATAAGATGCCCTGTCCTGGAGTGCCTTTAAGATATTGTAGAATGCGATTAGCTGCTTGCAAATGAATATCTTTAGGATTGTGCATGAACTGACTTATTACACTCACTGCATATGCAATATCAGGTCATGTGTGAGAGAGATAGATGAGTCTTCCTACTAGTCTTTGATACATCTCTTTATTAACAGTCAACGCTTCTTCAGCTTCTCCAAGCTTGTGATTAAGATCAATAGGAGTATTCATTGGTTTGCATGCTAGCTTCCCTGTTTCTTTAAGAAGGTCTGTAATGTACTTATGTTGAAAGATAAAGATTCCCTGTTTAGAGTGTGCCACTTCAATCCTTAGGAAGTATTTCAATCTCCTTAGTTCATTGATCTCAAATTCCTCGGTCAAACACCGCTTCAAATTTTGTCTCTCGTTTTCATTATTTCCTGTCATGATGATGCCATCAACATACACTAATAGAGCTGTAACTCCCCCTGAAGTCGAGTGCTTAATATATAGAGTGTGATCTACTTGGCTTTGTTTATATCCCATACTTGTCATTACTTTGGCAAACCGACCAAACCATGCCCTCGGGGATTGTTTAAGTCCATACAGGGCCTTTTATAATTTGCACACTTTATCAGTGGTGCCAAATCCTGGAGGCACTTCCATATAAATTTCTTCCTCTAAATCCCAATGTAAAAATGCATTTTTTACATCAAATTGTTGCAGATCCCAGTCATAATTAGCTGCCAATGACAAAAGAAGTCTCATAGCATTCATTTTTGCAACTGGAGCAAATGTGTCTTGATAGTCCACACCATATGTCTAAGTATATCCTTTGGCTACCAATCTTGCCTTATAGCGCTCTAGGGACCCATCTGCTTTGTATTTTACTGTATAAACCCATTTGCATCCAACAGGTTTCTTTCCTGGAGGCAAGTCTACCAACTCCCATGTTGTATTTTTCTCCAGGGCTTCCATTTCCACATTAATAGCTTGTTTCCAATTTGTATTAGAGAAAGCCTCGGATAATGACGTAGGAATCTGGATATTGTTCAGGATGGTAAGGAAACTCTTATGGGTTGGTGAGAACTTCTCAAAGGATACAACATGAGATAGTGGATACAAGGGATGTTTAATGCATTCTCTTGTGCCCTTTCTAATGGCAATGGGAAGGTCATTGTCAGGTTCAGAGGCTAAAAGATCATTGTTAGTTTCAAGAACGAATGGAATTTGTAAGGAGGGTTCAGAATTTGTTACCTCATTCTCAGATATTGGTTCAGATTTTTGAGCTTGCATCGGTTTAGGAGTTGCGACTTTATTCCTTGAGTACACTTGTCCAGTCATTCGATCCTTAGGTTCGTCATTGGGTACAGGGGGTGTAGGAGATTCAGGTTTGGTTTGTTAGAGGGTAAAGAGGTCAAAAAGATCAAAAGGGTTATCAAGGGAGTTCCGATCCTTATCTTCCATGATGACATTCTCCCCCTGAAGAGGATGAGAGGAAAAATAGGGCTCAGGTTCACAGAAAGTGACATCGGCTGAGACAAAGAATTTCTTTGATGGCGGATGATAGCATTTATATCCCTTTTGAGTGGAAGAGTATCCGACAAAAACACACCTAAGAGCTCTAGGGTCCAACTTTCCCCTGTTGGGTTGGTGAACATGGACAAATGAAACACACCCAAATATTCTAGGTATAAGATTATTGGAGATTTTAAGCTTAGGATAAAATTGACGTAGCTTTTCCATAGGACTTTTGAAATCAAGGGTCCGGGATGGTAGACGGTTAATAAGATGCGTTGCAGTAAGGACAACTTCCCCCCAATAGGACTTAGGCATATTATTCTGAAATAAAAAAGCTCGGGTTGTATCAAGTAGGTGACCGTTTTTTCTTTCAGCAACTCCATTTTGTTGTGGAGTGTGAACACAGGATGATTCATGAAGGATCCCCTCGGTTTGGAAGTAATTGGTCAATGTTTGATTAAAATAGTCCCTAGCATTGTCAGATCGAAATCTCTTGATTTTTGCACCAAACTGGGTGTGTATCATGTTATGGAATGTAGGAAGAATAAAGCTCACATCGGATTTTTGTTTTAATAAGAATATCCACGAGACTCTAGTACAATTATCAATGAAGGACACAAACCATCGCACTCCAGAAACATTAGGTATTGGAGAGGGACCCCAAATATCACTATGAATGATATCAAAAGGATCTGAACTTATGTCATTACTTAGTGGAAAAGATATACGCTTGTGTTTTGCAAGTTCACACACTTCACAATGAAAATCTTCAACATTCAGATATGTAAACAAAAAAGGAAACATGATTTTAAGAGATCGAAAAGAAGGATGGCCAAGGCGGCGATGATGGAGCCATAACTTTTCTTTATTGGAAAGTTTGTGCTCAGAGAGAAATGAAGTGGTACTCTTGATAGGATGTACTGGTGTCTCAAGATAATACAACCCGTCCTGTTCCTTAGCATGTCCAATCATCGTTCCCAAGTCCTGGTCTTGAAATGTACAGTAAGTAGGGAAGAAGGTTACATTACAACTCAGATCATGGGTCAGTTTCTTAATAGAGATAAGATTAGTAGATAATTTTGGAACATGAAGAACGTTTCTGAGTGTAAGGGTGGGGCTGATGTGAACATCACCTATACCAGCTACTGTGGTTAAGGATCCATCAGCTGTGGCTATTTTCCGACTACTAGGACATGGGTTGTAGGTATGAAATATATTGGAAGAATTGGTCATGTGATCAGTAACACCAGAATCTATAACCCAAGAGTTAGAAAAGATTTATCCGAGACGTTAAATCCAATAGAAATAGAAAAATTACCTAAATGGGCCAATGAGTTGGTACCTGAGGGTTTTCTAAGAGTGTCAAGTAGAGTTCTCAATCTCTTGATCTCATCCTGATTGAATCCGACTTGCTTAAGAGAGTGCTCTTCAATTGATTGTACACTGGACATCTTTCTTTTGGCTCACGTACCGGTGGAAGCAGCAACAACAATAACAATGTCTGGTCAAATTCTTCAGTAACAACGATGAACGCCAAACAAGCCTATCTTTGACAATGAAGGCCGAAGATGGAGGTTGATGTTTTTTTTTTGGTTAGTTGCTGAAAATAAGAAAGAAGAAAGAGAGGACAGAAGAAAGAAGATGTAAAGAAGAAGAAGACGAAGAGAAAGAAAGAAGAAAGAGAAAGAAGACGAGTGTTGAACAGAGGTTGCAGTCAGAAAGGCGATTGCGACAAAGGCGACGACGAGAAAGGCGATAAAAAGTTGCAGATGAAAAAATGAAGACGAGGATCTCTGCGGCAAAGAAGAAGACGATTTGCTCGCGATTTGCTCGCGATTTGCAGATAGTGAACAGCATAAGATGACAGTGAAGATATGAGTTGCAGATGACGATGAAGACGAGACGAGATCCATAGTGAAGACGATGAAGATGTTGGAGACGATGAAGACGTTGGAGACGATGAAGATGATGAAGACGGTGAACAGTAATAGAGGCGTTGAAGACGATGAAGATGATGAATAGTAATAGAGGCGTTGAAGACGATGAACAGTAGTTTGAGTTCAGAGGCGATGAAAAAATTGCAGAACAGGAAGCCGAAAGTTAGTCGTTTTGATCGTCAGAGAGCACCGCGTCCGTCGCCACCGTAACACAGAGCATCGTGCGATTCAGTTGCAGCGGCAGCAGCATCAGCGGCACAGACGACGATACCCTGCTGTCGACGACGATACCAGACGACGACGACGACGAAGATGAACCAGTGGCAGTGCTTCCACGTTAGTGATGAAAGCGACGAAGATGAAGACTGCGACGGCGATGTGGTGAAGATTCCGGCAGCGACAACAATTCCGGCGATGAAGGTCGACAATGATGATTTCAACGATGAAGGTCGAAATAGATTTCCCAGTAATAGATACCTAGGGCTCTGATACCATGTTAAAACAATAAAAGACACAAAGATATAACGTGGTTCGACTTTATGACCTACATCCACGGGAGAAGAGAAAGGATATTTATTCGTCTGTGTTGTCTTAATGGAGGGACTCCATATATATAAACATTTACAATTTTAGTAACTGTTATATTCCTTAAAGGAAATAAATCCTTAAGGAAATAAGTCTGTACACGAAACAAATCTATACAGGAAATAAATTTGTATAGGAAACAAATCTCAACAATTATCATAATTCATGTCCAATTAACAATAATTCAACTTAATTTAGGTCCAATTAGTCAAATTCAATGACAATTTGACAACCCCAATTCATTAGGACCAAAAGCCCCAATTTTGGGCAAAATCCAAAAATTAGAACATTGATTAATTTCATACTAATCATAGGGTTCCATCATGAGAAAACATAAATTAGCATGATGATTCATCCATTCTCATCCATTTATTCAACATAATTTACGTGCGACTTAATTAAAGAACCCTAGGTTCATGTTCAAAGCCTAGGTCAAAACATGGAATCCCACCAATTTTACACTAAAAATTAGGAAAAAGGCCTCCACTAGATTCTACAACCCACCAGAATCACATATATAATATGCAAATCAAATACCATACTAAGTTTCATTCACCACTTCAACCAATCATCAAATTATAGCATTCAATAGCTAGAAAACACCATAAGGAAGAGATTCATGGAAAATATTTGCATTTTACTTGCCTAGAAATGAAAATTTGATGCTAACTTTCTCTAGGGTTTACAAAATCCCCTTTTATTCTTTTCTTCTCCCTTTTTCCTCTCTTTTTCTTTTTTCTTTTTTCTTTTTTTTTCTCTTTTTTCTTTTTTCTTTTTTCTTTTTTTTTTTCTCTTTTTTCTTTTTTCTTTTTTTTTTTGTTCTCTCTCTCAACTTTCATACCTTCAAAACGTCCATGGAGAGAGAATGGAGAGTTGAGACACTTAGTTGCTCCCCCATGTTCCAACTTGTCATTTGTTGGCTCAAGCTTCCATGGTTCAACCACTTGTCACCAACTCAATCACATGCTTCCATGTCAATGGTTAATCAATCAAATGAATACAATACTTTTTTTTTTTAATTTTTTTTCATAGTCTCTTACTCATTTATTCAAACCATCATCTCAAATTCTAATCATGGTCCAAATGACCTATATATTATTAATAACACACATATTAGTATTAATATGTAATATGTCACTATTAATATATTATGTTTAGTGATGTGTATTATTATCACTATTAATGTCATTAACACCAAAAATAGCAATATTATTAATGATAATTCTCTAAAGTAGCATGCATTATACACATCATCATCTAAGTAATAAATAAAAATCATACAAATATCACACATATCATACATTATATATATGATCAAAATTCAAGTATGATACACATAAAATACCTACACAAGCATCTAGAGTTGGGCAATCTACGTCACTATGACGTCATGTGCGAATGTGGGTCATTACACTCTATTTCATTGAATAGGACACGACGAGAAATATACACCCTCCCATTAGAGCTCGAACATTTGTACCCTTTATGAACTAAACTATATGTGACGCCCCGAAAATTATTTCATCTAGCCCATAACCCAATTGCATTTTTGCCCAAACTCTATGTGTTGTCTTGATATGTTTGGTGTTTGTTTGATGATTGTTTAATGTTTGTATAGTTGATGCTTGATAATGTATATAAATATATGTATCATAAATTTATATGAGTCATGTTAAATTAAAGTATAATGCATATGTTATGATTTATGCATGGGCTCATTAAACCATGAATTGATATGGGTTAGGATTGATTGAATAAAAGGATAAATGAAATTGAAAATTTGGTGTATTAAATGGATTGGACATTTAAAATACATGTGGTTGGTATGGGTAGTATGAGACCAACACATGTGAAGGTTGGTGCATGAAAGTGGACAAGTGTCCCATGCCCTCAAGGAAGTGCTAGAATGAGTGGAGGGAATCAAGGAGAGAATCAAGGAGGAAAACAAGGAGAGAATCAAGGAGAGAATCAAGGAGGGAATCAAGGAATTGCTAGAAAGAGGTGAGTGGAGAGAAAGGAAAGAAGAAGAGAAAGAAAAGAAGAGAAAGGAAAGAAGAAGAGAAGGAAGGAGAGAGTTGCAGGAGGAAGATCCCTGCGACGTTTCCATCAATGAGGTAGATCTTTGCAATATACGGTCAGATTGAGCTCAAATTTTATCAGCACATTCGTAGCTTATGGTTATTAATGCTGGTCGGTGGAGATCTTGATCAGAGGTTTCGTCTAAGATATCTAAGCTCTCAAACAAAGCTGATCGGAAAGTCTGGATTTCTCGCACCGTTTCGCTCAAACTTATAGATCTCCTAAGTCTACCGTTAGATGGCTACCAAATTTGGGTATGTAGTTTAAACCTGATATTTCTCCATTCTGAACGGTGCCGATCTTAATTTTATGCTTTTTCTAAGAGATATAACCTCTGACACAAAGCTGGTCGGAATTTCTGGGTTTCTCGTGTCGTTTTGGTCAAACTTGTAGAACTCCTCAATCTACCGTTGGATGGATGTCAAATTTTGGTATGTAGTTTATAACCGATATTTCTGTATTCTGAACGGTGAAGATGTTGATACGTTTAGTATGTTGTGTGATATAGCCATCTGAGTTTGGATATTTGCAGCAGGAAAGGAGAAATTGTCTAATTAGAGACTTGTTCATCAAATATACTTATCTTTTCGGTCCACCGTTGGATTGGGCTGGTATTTGGACAGAAGGTTTGTTTCTTCACATACTTCAATATGTACGGTTGATTTTGTGATTACATATTTCTGTTGGTAGATTGATACATCTGAACAGAATAATACATTTGAAGAATTGGTAGGGTTGTTTGTATTAGACCTACATTTAGAATATGAACTTAGACCTTTTCAAATAGCTTGCATGTCAACTATGTTGACCTAGTTGCCATTGTTGATGAACCCATGATGCAAAATCAGTGATATACATGGCTGAACATGGTGACCTAGTGTAAATCGACAATAGGGCCTAAGTATGGAAAATTTCATATTTTAGGGCTTTTGATGCTTTTGGCCTAGAATCATTGAATTGATGCAACTTATGTTTAATTAAGCATGATTAGGGTTGATTATGCTACTGATTTGGTGGTTGTGACCATATCATGGGTTAGGCCTACTTGTGATCAAGTGACCCAATTTGGGCATGTTTATGCCTAAAGGAATTGAAAATTAGTATTTTGATTAATGGAATGGTTTATGTATGAGAACTATGCATTAGAGGCCTAAGTCATGTGATTTGAGTTGAATGATGGGATTAGATGAGATTTAGGCCTATTGTCTATATGTGGGATGATTTAGGGTTGATGTGTAATGTCTATGTGATTGAGCATAGAAATTGATGTATGGTAGGATATTGATGAATGTTTCAGGATCTTGATTTGGGTTGATTCGGTTTGGTGATCGTGTGTGGTTAAGTACTCTCGCGAGGCTTGGTTGTGAGTAGACTTCACTTATGATTATATCATTTATGTCATCATATCACTTATATATATTGTATGTTGAAAGCATGAATGTGTTCTAATGTTTTGAATGATGCATTGATTTGAGAAAACCTTATGACTTTGGTTGGACCCATCTATCTGGCTAATAGGGGGACTTAACCTTGTTATAAGAGGGTTTTAAGAAAGGAAATGATTGGGATCAACGGCACGGTGAAATAGACGTGTACTAGTAACCCAAATAAAAATGATTGGGATCAACGGCACGGTGAAATATACGTGTACTAGTAACCCAAATAAACATGATTGGGATCAACGGCACGGTGAAATAGACGTGTACTAGTAACCCAAGGCATGTGGAATGTGGATTCAAATTGATAAGCTTTTACTTGCATCGAACTTATTATAAATGCTTGATATCTATATGTTATGAGCTTTTAATCATGCTACGCATTGACATGCATACATGGTTTTTATTGATGAGTATTGATAGCATATTTGAATTCTATTCACTGGGCATCGTTGGCTCACCCTCATTTTCCTCTTTCAGGTCCTTCTGTCCCGAATAAGGGCAAAGGAGTAGTCATATCTTAAGGGCCTTGCCTGCGAGAGAATCCAATGCCTCGATGTGAGTTGAGAGGCATTTTGATTGAATTGTGTTTTAAATTATTAAGTATTATGTTTTGGATTATGTAATTATAACACTTACCACATTGTAGTATGGGTGAGTTGGGACTTGTTAGATAGACTATGTGGGCATATGAAGGTTTTATTTGTACCCACAATTTTGGACTTTATGAGTATGTCAATTTTAATGGACTGTAGGGATTATGATTATTATTTATGGTTCATTTTTTATGGATTATCTCTTGTCTTGGATGATTAATACGGTGGGTAGTTTTGTTTAATACCTTTTGATATCATATCGTTGTTTGGGATAAGGCTTGTAGGGTCTCAACCACCTCACGGGGGTTGAGGAGTGGTCGGAGATGCCTACGCCGGGCGTCCCGCCCCGGCATTCCGCACGCCATTCCCTGCGGGGTTGGTGGTCCGGGGTGCGGGGTCGCCACAGTTGGTATCAGAGCCTGATTTTACTAGGTTTGGTCTATGTATTGGACTTAGATGACTTTGACCTAGGAATTTGGTGAGAGATTTAGGTGATTAAAAAGCTTAAAGGAATTAACTTAAAAGCCTTAGTATCATATTTTCTGTGTGTATTATATGATATGGGTAGTTATAAGGCGGGCACTAGTGGGGCTGAGGCTAGTGGAGCTGCAGGGGCAGCAGGACCTCAAATGGTTGTACCTCAGCCTATGCCTACACCTGCTCCTATTGTTGTGGAGAACCCCACTAATCGGCAGATCAAACTGCTAGAGAAGTTCATAAAACTAAAGGCTAAGGAATTCACTGGTGGAGTTGACTTAAAAAAGGCCGAAGATTGGCTGAAGAATGTCTAGAAGATCAGTCGCTCTTTAGAGCTTGATGAGGAGTCTCAGGTCCTATGTGCTGCTCACACACTGGAGAGTGATGCAGAGGACTGGTGGCTTTCAGTGTTGGTATGTCTACACGGGCAGCTCCAGGTGAACAGACTTCACAAGCAGAGTCTGGGGGGCAGTTCCAGACTCCGTGGAAGAAGGGAAGATGGGAAAGGAAGAGAAAGTTTTATGGAGGAGCACAGTCCGAGGGTACTGAGAGTAAGACATCCCAGGTTCAGACTGGTATGATGGCCTCACCAGTGGTTTCCTCTCCTGTCCCGATTCCTATTCAGGCACCGAGTGCACCGAGACCCCATTCCCACAGACTGCTGGCCGAGGCAGAGGTAGAGGCCGAGGAAGCTATGTGACGACATCTCAGACTGGCTCATCTGCGCCCAGGGCT
Organism: Paratinospora sagittata; assembly: GCA_035771175.1. Classification (NCBI taxonomy): domain Eukaryota; kingdom Viridiplantae; phylum Streptophyta; class Magnoliopsida; order Ranunculales; family Menispermaceae; genus Paratinospora; species Paratinospora sagittata. The sequence goes on along the minus strand of CM069600.1, from coordinate 12,177,599 downwards.
CCATTTTTATGTTATCAATGTGGGCAGGCTGGGCATAGGAAGTCCGAGTGTCCAAATTTTCAGAGAGCTCAGGGATTTGTGCAGCAGTCCAGTGCCAGAGAGACAGTGAAGGCAGCTACTGAGCCAGACCCGACAGCATCCAAGACTTTGGTGGAAGGTACTCTTATTATTTGTGGTACTTCTATGCATGTATTATCTGATGCTGGGTCTACATTATCATTCATATCTGGACGTATGGTTGATAATTTGCATTTGACTCCCATTATGGCTAGTACGTGGTTAGTGGTGAGTACTGTAGCTGGGGAGAGGATCTACCCGAACATGATCTGTAGCCAGTGTGTGGTTCAGATTGGTGATGTTAAGATGCCTATTGACTTTCGAGTCCTAGAGTTTTTAGAGTTTGATGCAATTCTAGGAATGGATTGGCTCACGGCATATCATGCAGTTGTCGACTGTTTCGCAAAGAGAATCATTTTTCAAATCCCCGGACACCCAGTGTTTACACTACAGGGTAAAGCTTCAGACCAGACAGTCACGAGGGGTAGATTTGTGACTGATGGAGATAGGGAGATTTTGGTTGGGTTAGTGCCTGAAGAGGAAGAGACTAGTGAGGTGATACTTGAGGATATTGCCATTGTTAGGGACTTTTCAGATGTGTTCCCTGCAGATCATCCAGGATTACCACCGAAGCGAGAGATCGATTTCATTATTGAACTAGTCCCTGGCACGAAGCCTATCTCCATGGCACCATATAGAATGGCGCCAGCCGAGTTGAAAGAGTTGCAAAAACAGCTCGAGGAGTTATTGGCTAAGGGCTTTATTTGCCCGAGCGTGTCACCCTGGGGAGCTCCAGTTCTTTTTGTGAAAAAGAAAGATGGGAGCTTGCGGTTGTGCATCGACTATCGCCAATTGAACAGGGTGACCATCAAGAACAAATATCCTCTCCCAAGGATTAATGACTTGTTTGATCAGTTGAGGGGAGCGAAGTATTTTTCGAAGATTGATTTGCGCTCCGGGTATCATCAGCTGAGGATCAGGGAGGAAGATGTGCCTAAGACAACATTCAGAACCCGCTATGGACATTATGAGTTCCTTGTGATGCCATTTGGTGTGACTAATGCACCGGCGATGTTCATGGACCTGATGCAGAGGGTCTTTAGGCAGTATCTGGATAAGTTTGTCATCGTCTTCATTGATGACATATTGGTGTATTCCAAGACTCAAGCTGAGCATGAAGAACACCTTAGAGTGACCTTGCAAACTCTGAGAGAGCATAGGCTATATGCAAAGCTGAGCAAGTGCGAGTTTTGGATCACCGAAGTGAAGTTCTTAGGTCATGTGGTGAGTTCTGAGGGGATTTTAGTTGATCCGTCTAAGGTTGAAGCCATTATCACTTGCCTAGGCCTACCACAGTGACCGAGATCAGAAGCTTTCTTGGGTTAGCTGGTTACTATAGGAGATTCGTTCAGGGATTCTCCAAGATAGCTACGCCTATGACTAGGCTCACCCAGAAATATGTGTCCTTTGTATGGACCGAGGAGTGTGAGAATGCCTTTTTAGAGCTGAAGAAAAGATTGACATCTACGCCAGTGTTGATTTTGCCAGAGCCTGATCAGGAGTTAGTTATCTATACTGATGCCTCTCGTATCGGCTTGGGTTGCATGCTGATGCAGAAGGATAGGGTCATTGCTTATGCATCGAGGCAGTTGAAGGTGCATGAAAAAAAAACTACCCTGTTCATGACTTAGAACTGGCCGCAGTGGTTTTTGCTTTGAAGATTTGGAGGCATTATCTCTATGGTGAGAGATTCACTTTGTATTCTGACCATAAGAGCCTCAAGTACTTGTTCTCTCAGAAGGAATTGAACATGAGGCAGAGAAGGTGGTTAGAGCTCCTCAAAGACTATGATTTTACATTGGAATACCACCCAGGTAAAGCCAATGTAGTGGCTGATGCGTTGAGCAGGAAGCGGGTAGAGACAGTTATGGTAGCACGCCAGATGTCTCATGAGTGGAGACTACTTGAGGCGGCTACGGTTATGAGTATATGTGCTACCCCTTCAGATCAGATTGTGATATGTGCTCAAATGAGAGCTCAGCCTACACAAGTCCAGGAGGTTATTGACCAACAGAGACTTGACGTTGATTATGGGATATACAAGTCTTGGGCTGAGAGCAGTGATTTTACTGATTGGCACTTGTCATCTGATGGTGCCTTGAGATTTAGGGGACGTTTATGGGTTCCCGCAGATCCACGACTTAGGCAGAGTGTTCTCCAAGAGGCTCACAGATCTCATTATGCTATTCATCCTGGCGGAACCAAGATGTATCATGATATGAAAAGAATGTATTGGTGGCCCGACATGAAGAGAGAAATAGCTCAGTTCATTCAGAGGTGTGAGATCTGTCAAAGAGTCAAAGCTGAGCATCAGAGGCCTGGAGGGCAGATGCAACCGCTTGCCATTCCTGAGTGGAAATGGGAGCATGTCACTATGGACTTTGTTGTGGGATTACCCAACACCCCGAGGAGACATAATGCTATTTGGGTTATTATTGATCGCTTGACCAAGTCCGCTCACTTTCTACCGGTGAACACTAGGGATTCTATGGACAAGCTGAGCAGACTCTATATGCGGGAGATAGTCAGATTACATGGAGTGCCTGTTTGGATTGTGTCAGATAGGGATCCGAGGTTTACATCGGTATTCTGGCAGGGGTTGCAGAGGCAGCTCGGCACTAGACTAGATCTCAGTACCGTTTTTCACCCCCAGACGGATGGCCAGTCTGAGAGGTTGATATCGATTTTAGAGGATATGCTTCGAGCTTGTGTCCTTGAGTCCAGTGGTAACTGGGAGGAGTACATACATCTGTGTGAGTTCGCGTACAACAACAGCTATCAGTCCAGTATTGGCATGGCTCCTTTTGAGGCATTGTATGGTCGACCCTGTAGATCTCCGATCTGTTAGACGGAGGTAGGGGATGTTGCGGTGATGGGACCAGAGTTTGTACATGAACACACAGAGAAGATTAAGAGGATCAAGCATAATATAAAGGTAGCCCAAGACAGGCAGAAGAGTTACACTAATGCCAAGCGGAAGACCGTAGAGTTCGAGGTGGGTGACCAAGTTTTATTGAAGGTCTCACCTCAGAAGGGCCAAACTAGATTTGGGATAAAAGGCAAGCTCGCTCCGAGATTTATTGGGCCGTTCGAGGTTTTAGAACGAATTGGCCCCGTCGCTTACCGATTAGCCTTGCCACCTCAGTTAGCAGCAGTCCACAATGTCTTTCATGTGTCAATGCTGAGAGCGTACAAGAGTGATTTTAATCACGTCTTGGACTGGAGGAACATTGAACTGAGGCAGGATGGGACTTATGATGAGGAACCTATTCAGATACTTGACCGGAAGGTCCAGAGGTTACGTAATCGCGAGATTCCGATGGTTAAGGTGAGATGGCAGTTCCACGGCGAGGAACAGGTTACTTGGGAGCGTGAGGACTACATGATGGAGCACTTTGCCGAGTTCATGGGCTTAGGTAATTCTTAACCTTAAAACTTCGAGGACGAAGTTCATTCTAAGGTGGGTGTGACGTGACGCCCCGAAAATTATTTCATCTAGCCCATAACCCAATTGCATTTTTGCCCAAACTCTATGTGTTGTCTTGATATGTTTGGTGTTTGTTTGATGATTGTTTAATGTTTGTATAGTTGATGCTTGATAATGTATATAAATATATGTATCATAAATTTATATGAGTCATGTTAAATTAAAGTATAATGCATATGTTATGATTTATGCATGGGCTCATTAAACCATGAATTGATATGGGTTAGGATTGATTGAATAAAAGGATAAATGAAATTGAAAATTTGGTGTATTAAATGGATTGGACATTTAAAATACATGTGGTTGGTATGGGTAGTATGAGACCAACACATGTGAAGGTTGGTGCATGAAAGTGGACAAGTGTCCCATGCCCTCAAGGAAGTGCTAGAATGAGTGGAGGGAATCAAGGAGAGAATCAAGGAGGAAAACAAGGAGAGAATCAAGGAGGAAAACAAGGAGAGAATCAAGGAGAGAATCAAGGAGGAAAACAAGGAGAGAATCAAGGAGAGAATCAAGGAGGGAATCCAGGAATTGCTAGAAAGAGGTGAGTGGAGAGAAAGGAAAGAAGAAGAGAAAGAAAAGAAGAGAAAGGAAAGAAGAAGAGAAGGAAGGAGAGAGTTGCAGGAGGAAGATCCCTGCGACGTTTCCATCAATGAGGTAGATCTTTCCAATATACGGTCAGATTCAGCTCAAATTTTATCAGCACATTCGTAGCTTATGGTTCTTCATTCTGAACGGTGGAGATCTTGATCAGAGGTTTCGTCTAAGAGATCTAAGCTCTCAAACAAAGCTGATAGGAAAGTCTGGATTTCTCGCACCGTTTCGCTCAAATTTATAGATCTCCTAAGTCTACCGTTAGATGGCTACCAAATTTTGGTATGTAGTTTAAAACTGATATTTCTACATTCGGAACGGTGGCGATCTTAATTGTATGCTTTTTCTAAGAGATATAACCTCTGACACAAAGCTGGTCGGAATTTCTGGGTTTCTCGTGCCGTTTTGGTCAAACTTGTAGAACTCCTCAATCTACCGTTGGATGGATGTCAAATTTGGGTATGTAGTTTATAACCGATATTTATGTATTATAAACGGTGAAGATGTTGATACGTTTAGTATGTTGTGTGATATAGCCATCTGAGTTTGGATATTTGCAGCAGGAAAGGAGAAATTGTCTAATTAGAGACTTGTTCATCAAATATACTTATCTTTTCGGTCCACCGTTGGATTGGGCTGGTATTTGGACAGAAGGTTTGTTTCTTCACATACTTCAATATGTACGGTTGATTTTGTGATTACATATTTCTGTTGGTAGATTGATACATCTGAACAGAATAATACATTTGAAGAATTGGTAGGGTTGTTTGTATTAGACCTACATTTAGAATATGAACTTAGACCTTTTCAAATAGCTTGCATGTCAACTATGTTGACCTAGTTGCCATTGTTGATGAACCCATGATGCAAAATCAGTGATATACATGGCTGAACATGGTGACCTAGTGTAAATCGACAATAGGGCCTAAGTATGGAAAATTTCATATTTTAGGGCTTTTGATGCTTTTGGCCTAGAATCATTGAATTGATGCAACTTATGTTTAATTAAGCATGATTAGGGTTGATTATGCTACTGATTTGGTGGTTGTGACCATATCATGGGTTAGGCCTACTTGTGATCAAGTGACCCAATTTGGGCATGTTTATGCCTAAAGGAATTGAAAATTAGTATTTTGATTAATGGAATGGTTTATGTATGAGAACTATGCATTAGAGGCCTAAGTCATGTGATTTGAGTTGAATGATGGGATTAGATGAGATTTAGGCCTATTGTCTATATGTGGGATGATTTAGGGTTGATGTGTAATGTCTATGTGATTGAGCATAGAAATTGATGTATGGTAGGATATTGATGAATGTTTCAGGATCTTGATTTGGGTTGATTCGGTTTGGTGATCGTGTGTGGTTAAGTACTCTCGCGAGGCTTGGTTGTGAGTAGACTTCACTTATGATTATATCATTTATGTCATCATATCACTTATATATATTGTATGTTGAAAGCATGAATGTGTTCTAATGTTTTGAATGATGCATTGATTTGAGAAAACCTTATGACTTTGGTTGGACCCATCTATCTGGCTAATAGGGGGACTTAACCTTGTTATAAGAGGGTTTTAAGAAAGGAAATGATTGGGATCAACGGCACGGTGAAATAGACGTGTACTAGTAACCCAAATAAAAATGATTGGGATCAACGGCACGGTGAAATAGACGTGTACTAGTAACCCAAATAAACATGATTGGGATCAACGGCACGGTGAAATAGACGTGTACTAGTAACCCAAGGCATGTGGAATGTGGATTCAAATTGATAAGCTTTTACTTGCATCGAACTTATTATAAATGCTTGATATCTATATGTTATGAGCTTTTAATCATGCTACGCATTGACATGCATACATGGTTTTTATTGATGAGTATTGATAGCATATTTGAATTCTATTCACTGGGCATCGTTGGCTCACCCTCATTTTCCTCTTTCAGGTCCTTCTGTCCCGAATAAGGGCAAAGGAGTAGTCATATCTTAAGGGCCTTGCCTGCGAGAGAATCCAATGCCTCGATGTGAGTTGAGAGGCATTTTGATTGAATTGTGTTTTAAATTATTAAGTATTATGTTTTGGATTATGTAATTATAACACTTACCACATTGTAGTATGGGTGAGTTGGGACTTGTTAGATAGACTATGTGGGCATATGAAGGTTTTATTTGTACCCACAATTTTGGACTTTATGAGTATGTCAATTTTAATGGACTGTAGGGATTATGATTATTATTTATGGTTCATTTTTTATGGATTATCTCTTGTCTTGGATGATTAATACGGTGGGTAGTTTTGTTTAATACCTTTTGATATCATATCGTTGTTTGGGATAAGGCTTGTAGGGTCTCAACCACCTCACGGGGGTTGAGGAGTGGTCGGAGATGCCTACGCCGGGCGTCCCGCCCCGGCATTCCGCACGCCATTCCCTGCGGGGTTGGTGGTCCGGGGTGCGGGGTCGCCACAGTTGGTATCAGAGCCTGATTTTACTAGGTTTGGTCTATGTATTGGACTTAGATGACTTTGACCTAGGAATTTGGTGAGAGATTTAGGTGATTAAAAAGCTTAAAGGAATTAACTTAAAAGCCTTAGTATCATATTTTCTGTGTGTATTATATGATATGGGTAGTTATAAGGCGGGCACTAGTGGGGCTGAGGCTAGTGGAGCTGCAGGGGCAGCAGGACCTCAAATGGTTGTACCTCAGCCTATGCCTACACCTGCTCCTATTGTTGTGGAGAACCCCACTAATCGGCAGATCAAACTGCTAGAGAAGTTCATGAAACTAAAGGCTAAGGAATTCACTGGTGGAGTTGACTTAAAAAAGGCCGAAGATTGGCTGAAGAATGTCTAGAAGATCAGTCGCTCTTTAGAGCTTGATGAGGAGTCTCAGGTCCTATGTGCTGCTCACACACTGGAGAGTGATGCAGAGGACTGGTGGCTTTCAGTGTTGGTATGTCTACACGGGCAGCTCCAGGTGAACAGACTTCACAAGCAGAGTCTGGGGGGCAGTTCCAGACTCCGTGGAAGAAGGGAAGATGGGAAAGGAAGAGAAAGTTTTATGGAGGAGCACAGTCCGAGGGTACTGAGAGTAAGACATCCCAGGTTCAGACTGGTATGATGGCCTCACCAGTGGTTTCCTCTCCTGTCCCGATTCCTATTCAGGCACCGAGTGCACCGAGACCCCATTCCCACAGACTGCTGGCCGAGGCAGAGGTAGAGGCCGAGGAAGCTATGTGACGACATCTCAGACTGGCTCATCTGCGCCCAGGGCTCCATTTTTATGTTATCAATGTGGGCAGGCTGGGCATAGGAAGTCCGAGTGTCCAAATTTTCAGAGAGCTCAGGGATTTGTGCAGCAGTCCAGTGCCAGAGAGACAGTGAAGGCAGCTACTGAGCCAGACCCGACAGCATCCAAGACTTTGGTGGAAGGTACTCTTATTATTTGTGGTACTTCTATGCATGTATTATCTGATGCTGGGTCTACATTATCATTCATATCTGGACGTATGGTTGATAATTTGCATTTGACTCCCATTATGGCTAGTACGTGGTTAGTGGTGAGTACTGTAGCTGGGGAGAGGATCTACCCGAACATGATCTGTAGCCAGTGTGTGGTTCAGATTGGTGATGTTAAGATGCCTATTGACTTTCGAGTCCTAGAGTTTTTAGAGTTTGATGCAATTCTAGGAATGGATTGGCTCACGGCATATCATGCAGTTGTCGACTGTTTCGCAAAGAGAATCATTTTTCAAATCCCCGGACACCCAGTGTTTACACTACAGGGTAAAGCTTCAGACCAGACAGTCACGAGGGGTAGATTTGTGACTGATGGAGATAGGGAGATTTTGGTTGGGTTAGTGCCTGAAGAGGAAGAGACTAGTGAGGTGATACTTGAGGATATTGCCATTGTTAGGGACTTTTCAGATGTGTTCCCTGCAGATCATCCAGGATTACCACCGAAGCGAGAGATCGATTTCATTATTGAACTAGTCCCTGGCACGAAGCCTATCTCCATGGCACCATATAGAATGGCGCCAGCCGAGTTGAAAGAGTTGCAAAAACAGCTCGAGGAGTTATTGGCTAAGGGCTTTATTTGCCCGAGCGTGTCACCCTGGGGAGCTCCAGTTCTTTTTGTGAAAAAGAAAGATGGGAGCTTGCGGTTGTGCATCGACTATCGCCAATTGAACAGGGTGACCATCAAGAACAAATATCCTCTCCCAAGGATTAATGACTTGTTTGATCAGTTGAGGGGAGCGAAGTATTTTTCGAAGATTGATTTGCGCTCCGGGTATCATCAGCTGAGGATCAGGGAGGAAGATGTGCCTAAGACAGCATTCAGAACCCGCTATGGACATTATGAGTTCCTTGTGATGCCATTTGGTGTGACTAATGCACCGGCGATGTTCATGGACCTGATGCAGAGGGTCTTTAGGCAGTATCTGGATAAGTTTGTCATCGTCTTCATTGATGACATATTGGTGTATTCCAAGACTCAAGCTGAGCATGAAGAACACCTTAGAGTGACCTTGCAAACTCTGAGAGAGCATAGGCTATATGCAAAGCTGAGCAAGTGCGAGTTTTGGATCACCGAAGTGAAGTTCTTAGGTCATGTGGTGAGTTCTGAGGGGATTTTAGTTGATCCGTCTAAGGTTGAAGCCATTATCACTTGCCTAGGCCTACCACAGTGACCGAGATCAGAAGCTTTCTTGGGTTAGCTGGTTACTATAGGAGATTCGTTCAGGGATTCTCCAAGATAGCTACGCCTATGACTAGGCTCACCCAGAAATATGTGTCCTTTGTATGGACCGAGGAGTGTGAGAATGCCTTTTTAGAGCTGAAGAAAAGATTGACATCTACGCCAGTGTTGATTTTGCCAGAGCCTGATCAGGAGTTAGTTATCTATACTGATGCCTCTCGTATCGGCTTGGGTTGCATGCTGATGCAGAAGGATAGGGTCATTGCTTATGCATCGAGGCAGTTGAAGGTGCATGAAAAAAAAACTACCCTGTTCATGACTTAGAACTGGCCGCAGTGGTTTTTGCTTTGAAGATTTGGAGGCATTATCTCTATGGTGAGAGATTCACTTTGTATTCTGACCATAAGAGCCTCAAGTACTTGTTCTCTCAGAAGGAATTGAACATGAGGCAGAGAAGGTGGTTAGAGCTCCTCAAAGACTATGATTTTACATTGGAATACCACCCAGGTAAAGCCAATGTAGTGGCTGATGCGTTGAGCAGGAAGCGGGTAGAGACAGTTATGGTAGCACGCCAGATGTCTCATGAGTGGAGACTACTTGAGGCGGCTACGGTTATGAGTATATGTGCTACCCCTTCAGATCAGATTGTGATATGTGCTCAAATGAGAGCTCAGCCTACACAAGTCCAGGAGGTTATTGACCAACAGAGACTTGACGTTGATTATGGGATATACAAGTCTTGGGCTGAGAGCAGTGATTTTACTGATTGGCACTTGTCATCTGATGGTGCCTTGAGATTTAGGGGACGTTTATGGGTTCCCGCAGATCCACGACTTAGGCAGAGTGTTCTCCAAGAGGCTCACAGATCTCATTATGCTATTCATCCTGGCGGAACCAAGATGTATCATGATATGAAAAGAATGTATTGGTGGCCCGACATGAAGAGAGAAATAGCTCAGTTCATTCAGAGGTGTGAGATCTGTCAAAGAGTCAAAGCTGAGCATCAGAGGCCTGGAGGGCAGATGCAACCGCTTGCCATTCCTGAGTGGAAATGGGAGCATGTCACTATGGACTTTGTTGTGGGATTACCCAACACCCCGAGGAGACATAATGCTATTTGGGTTATTATTGATCGCTTGACCAAGTCCGCTCACTTTCTACCGGTGAACACTAGGGATTCTATGGACAAGCTGAGCAGACTCTATATGCGGGAGATAGTCAGATTACATGGAGTGCCTGTTTGGATTGTGTCAGATAGGGATCCGAGGTTTACATCGGTATTCTGGCAGGGGTTGCAGAGGCAGCTCGGCACTAGACTAGATCTCAGTACCGTTTTTCACCCCCAGACGGATGGCCAGTCTGAGAGGTTGATATCGATTTTAGAGGATATGCTTCGAGCTTGTGTCCTTGAGTCCAGTGGTAACTGGGAGGAGTACATACATCTGTGTGAGTTCGCGTACAACAACAGCTATCAGTCCAGTATTGGCATGGCTCCTTTTGAGGCATTGTATGGTCGACCCTGTAGATCTCCGATCTGTTAGACGGAGGTAGGGGATGTTGCGGTGATGGGACCAGAGTTTGTACATGAACACACAGAGAAGATTAAGAGGATCAAGCATAATATAAAGGTAGCCCAAGACAGGCAGAAGAGTTACACTAATGCCAAGCGGAAGACCGTAGAGTTCGAGGTGGGTGACCAAGTTTTATTGAAGGTCTCACCTCAGAAGGGCCAAACTAGATTTGGGATAAAAGGCAAGCTCGCTCCGAGATTTATTGGGCCGTTCGAGGTTTTAGAACGAATTGGCCCCGTCGCTTACCGATTAGCCTTGCCACCTCAGTTAGCAGCAGTCCACAATGTCTTTCATGTGTCAATGCTGAGAGCGTACAAGAGTGATTTTAATCACGTCTTGGACTGGAGGAACATTGAACTGAGGCAGGATGGGACTTATGATGAGGAACCTATTCAGATACTTGACCGGAAGGTCCAGAGGTTACGTAATCGCGAGATTCCGATGGTTAAGGTGAGATGGCAGTTCCACGGCGAGGAACAGGTTACTTGGGAGCGTGAGGACTACATGATGGAGCACTTTGCCGAGTTCATGGGCTTAGGTAATTCTTAACCTTAAAACTTCGAGGACGAAGTTCATTCTAAGGTGGGTGTGACGTGACGCCCCGAAAATTATTTCATCTAGCCCATAACCCAATTGCATTTTTGCCCAAACTCTATGTGTTGTCTTGATATGTTTGGTGTTTGTTTGATGATTGTTTAATGTTTGTATAGTTGATGCTTGATAATGTATATAAATATATGTATCATAAATTTATATGAGTCATGTTAAATTAAAGTATAATGCATATGTTATGATTTATGCATGGGCTCATTAAACCATGAATTGATATGGGTTAGGATTGATTGAATAAAAGGATAAATGAAATTGAAAATTTGGTGTATTAAATGGATTGGACATTTAAAATACATGTGGTTGGTATGGGTAGTATGAGACCAACACATGTGAAGGTTGGTGCATGAAAGTGGACAAGTGTCCCATGCCCTCAAGGAAGTGCTAGAATGAGTGGAGGGAATCAAGGAGAGAATCAAGGAGGAAAACAAGGAGAGAATCAAGGAGGAAAACAAGGAGAGAATCAAGGAGAGAATCAAGGAGGAAAACAAGGAGAGAATCAAGGAGAGAATCAAGGAGGGAATCAAGGAATTGCTAGAAAGAGGTGAGTGGAGAGAAAGGAAAGAAGAAGAGAAAGAAAAGAAGAGAAAGGAAAGAAGAAGAGAAGGAAGGAGAGAGTTGCAGGAGGAAGATCCCTGCGACGTTTCCATCAATGAGGTAGATCTTTCCAATATACGGTCAGATTCAGCTCAAATTTTATCAGCACATTCGTAGCTTATGGTTCTTCATTCTGAACGGTGGAGATCTTGATCAGAGGTTTCGTCTAAGAGATCTAAGCTCTCAAACAAAGCTGATAGGAAAGTCTGGATTTCTCGCACCGTTTCGCTCAAATTTATAGATCTCCTAAGTCTACCGTTAGATGGCTACCAAATTTTGGTATGTAGTTTAAAACTGATATTTCTACATTCTGAACGGTGGCGATCTTAATTGTATGCTTTTTCTAAGAGATATAACCTCTGACACAAAGCTGGTCGGAATTTCTGGGTTTCTCGTGCCGTTTTGGTCAAACTTGTAGAACTCCTCAATCTACCGTTGGATGGATGTCAAATTTGGGTATGTAGTTTATAACCGATATTTATGTATTCTAAACGGTGAAGATGTTGATACGTTTAGTATGTTGTGTGATATAGCCATCTGAGTTTGGATATTTGCAGCAGGAAAGGAGAAATTGTCTAATTAGAGACTTGTTCATCAAATATACTTATCTTTTCGGTCCACCGTTGGATTGGGCTGGTATTTGGACAGAAGGTTTGTTTCTTCACATACTTCAATATGTACGGTTGATTTTGTGATTACATATTTCTGTTGGTAGATTGATACATCTGAACAGAATAATACATTTGAAGAATTGGTAGGGTTGTTTGTATTAGACCTACATTTAGAATATGAACTTAGACCTTTTCAAATAGCTTGCATGTCAACTATGTTGACCTAGTTGCCATTGTTGATGAACCCATGATGCAAAATCAGTGATATACATGGCTGAACATGGTGACCTAGTGTAAATCGACAATAGGGCCTAAGTATGGAAAATTTCATATTTTAGGGCTTTTGATGCTTTTGGCCTAGAATCATTGAATTGATGCAACTTATGTTTAATTAAGCATGATTAGGGTTGATTATGCTACTGATTTGGTGGTTGTGACCATATCATGGGTTAGGCCTACTTGTGATCAAGTGACCCAATTTGGGCATGTTTATGCCTAAAGGAATTGAAAATTAGTATTTTGATTAATGGAATGGTTTATGTATGAGAACTATGCATTAGAGGCCTAAGTCATGTGATTTGAGTTGAATGATGGGATTAGATGAGATTTAGGCCTATTGTCTATATGTGGGATGATTTAGGGTTGATGTGTAATGTCTATGTGATTGAGCATAGAAATTGATGTATGGTAGGATATTGATGAATGTTTCAGGATCTTGATTTGGGTTGATTCGGTTTGGTGATCGTGTGTGGTTAAGTACTCTCGCGAGGCTTGGTTGTGAGTAGACTTCACTTATGATTATATCATTTATGTCATCATATCACTTATATATATTGTATGTTGAAAGCATGAATGTGTTCTAATGTTTTGAATGATGCATTGATTTGAGAAAACCTTATGACTTTGGTTGGACCCATCTATCTGGCTAATAGGGGGACTTAACCTTGTTATAAGAGGGTTTTAAGAAAGGAAATGATTGGGATCAACGGCACGGTGAAATAGACGTGTACTAGTAACCCAAATAAAAATGATTGGGATCAACGGCACGGTGAAATAGACGTGTACTAGTAACCCAAATAAACATGATTGGGATCAACGGCACGGTGAAATAGACGTGTACTAGTAACCCAAGGCATGTGGAATGTGGATTCAAATTGATAAGCTTTTACTTGCATCGAACTTATTATAAATGCTTGATATCTATATGTTATGAGCTTTTAATCATGCTACGCATTGACATGCATACATGGTTTTTATTGATGAGTATTGATAGCATATTTGAATTCTATTCACTGGGCATCGTTGGCTCACCCTCATTTTCCTCTTTCAGGTCCTTCTGTCCCGAATAAGGGCAAAGGAGTAGTCATATCTTAAGGGCCTTGCCTGCGAGAGAATCCAACGCCTCGATGTGAGTTGAGAGGCATTTTGATTGAATTGTGTTTTAAATTATTAAGTATTATGTTTTGGATTATGTAATTATAACACTTACCACATTGTAGTATGGGTGAGTTGGGACTTGTTAGATAGACTATGTGGGCATATGAAGGTTTTATTTGTACCCACAATTTTGGACTTTATGAGTATGTCAATTTTAATGGACTGTAGGGATTATGATTATTATTTATGGTTCATTTTTTATGGATTATCTCTTGTCTTGGATGATTAATACGGTGGGTAGTTTTGTTTAATACCTTTTGATATCATATCGTTGTTTGGGATAAGGCTTGTAGGGTCTCAACCACCTCACGGGGGTTGAGGAGTGGTCGGAGATGCCTACGCCGGGCGTCCCGCCCCGGCATTCCGCACGCCATTCCCTGCGGGGTTGGTGGTCCGGGGTGCGGGGTCGCCACAGTTGGTATCAGAGCCTGATTTTACTAGGTTTGGTCTATGTATTGGACTTAGATGACTTTGACCTAGGAATTTGGTGAGAGATTTAGGTGATTAAAAAGCTGAAAGGAATTAACTTAAAAGCCTTAGTATCATATTTTCTGTGTGTATTATATGATATGGGTAGTTATAAGGCGGGCACTAGTGGGGCTGAGGCTAGTGGAGCTGCAGGGGCAGCAGGACCTCAAATGGTTGTACCTCAGCCTATGCCTACACCTGCTCCTATTGTTGTGGAGAACCCCACTAATCGGCAGATCAAACTGCTAGAGAAGTTCATGAAACTAAAGGCTAAGGAATTCACTGGTGGAGTTGACTTAAAAAAGGCCGAAGATTGGCTGAAGAATGTCTAGAAGATCAGTCGCTCTTTAGAGCTTGATGAGGAGTCTCAGGTCCTATGTGCTGCTCACACACTGGAGAGTGATGCAGAGGACTGGTGGCTTTCAGTGTTGGTATGTCTACACGGGCAGCTCCAGGTGAACAGACTTCACAAGCAGAGTCTGGGGGGCAGTTCCAGACTCCGTGGAAGAAGGGAAGATGGGAAAGGAAGAGAAAGTTTTATGGAGGAGCACAGTCCGAGGGTACTGAGAGTAAGACATCCCAGGTTCAGACTGGTATGATGGCCTCACCAGTGGTTTCCTCTCCTGTCCCGATTCCTATTCAGGCACCGAGTGCACCGAGACCCCATTCCCACAGACTGCTGGCCGAGGCAGAGGTAGAGGCCGAGGAAGCTATGTGACGACATCTCAGACTGGCTCATCTGCGCCCAGGGCTCCATTTTTATGTTATCAATGTGGGCAGGCTGGGCATAGGAAGTCCGAGTGTCCAAATTTTCAGAGAGCTCAGGGATTTGTGCAGCAGTCCAGTGCCAGAGAGACAGTGAAGGCAGCTACTGAGCCAGACCCGACAGCATCCAAGACTTTGGTGGAAGGTACTCTTATTATTTGTGGTACTTCTATGCATGTATTATCTGATGCTGGGTCTACATTATCATTCATATCTGGACGTATGGTTGATAATTTGCATTTGACTCCCATTATGGCTAGTACGTGGTTAGTGGTGAGTACTGTAGCTGGGGAGAGGATCTACCCGAACATGATCTGTAGCCAGTGTGTGGTTCAGATTGGTGATGTTAAGATGCCTATTGACTTTCGAGTCCTAGAGTTTTTAGAGTTTGATGCAATTCTAGGAATGGATTGGCTCACGGCATATCATGCAGTTGTCGACTGTTTCGCAAAGAGAATCATTTTTCAAATCCCCGGACACCCAGTGTTTACACTACAGGGTAAAGCTTCAGACCAGACAGTCACGAGGGGTAGATTTGTGACTGATGGAGATAGGGAGATTTTGGTTGGGTTAGTGCCTGAAGAGGAAGAGACTAGTGAGGTGATACTTGAGGATATTGCCATTGTTAGGGACTTTTCAGATGTGTTCCCTGCAGATCATCCAGGATTACCACCGAAGCGAGAGATCGATTTCATTATTGAACTAGTCCCTGGCACGAAGCCTATCTCCATGGCACCATATAGAATGGCGCCAGCCGAGTTGAAAGAGTTGCAAAAACAGCTCGAGGAGTTATTGGCTAAGGGCTTTATTTGCCCGAGCGTGTCACCCTGGGGAGCTCCAGTTCTTTTTGTGAAAAAGAAAGATGGGAGCTTGCGGTTGTGCATCGACTATCGCCAATTGAACAGGGTGACCATCAAGAACAAATATCCTCTCCCAAGGATTAATGACTTGTTTGATCAGTTGAGGGGAGCGAAGTATTTTTCGAAGATTGATTTGCGCTCCGGGTATCATCAGCTGAGGATCAGGGAGGAAGATGTGCCTAAGACAGCATTCAGAACCCGCTATGGACATTATGAGTTCCTTGTGATGCCATTTGGTGTGACTAATGCACCGGCGATGTTCATGGACCTGATGCAGAGGGTCTTTAGGCAGTATCTGGATAAGTTTGTCATCGTCTTCATTGATGACATATTGGTGTATTCCAAGACTCAAGCTGAGCATGAAGAACACCTTAGAGTGACCTTGCAAACTCTGAGAGAGCATAGGCTATATGCAAAGCTGAGCAAGTGCGAGTTTTGGATCACCGAAGTGAAGTTCTTAGGTCATGTGGTGAGTTCTGAGGGGATTTTAGTTGATCCGTCTAAGGTTGAAGCCATTATCACTTGCCTAGGCCTACCACAGTGACCGAGATCAGAAGCTTTCTTGGGTTAGCTGGTTACTATAGGAGATTCGTTCAGGGATTCTCCAAGATAGCTACGCCTATGACTAGGCTCACCCAGAAATATGTGTCCTTTGTATGGACCGAGGAGTGTGAGAATGCCTTTTTAGAGCTGAAGAAAAGATTGACATCTACGCCAGTGTTGATTTTGCCAGAGCCTGATCAGGAGTTAGTTATCTATACTGATGCCTCTCGTATCGGCTTGGGTTGCATGCTGATGCAGAAGGATAGGGTCATTGCTTATGCATCGAGGCAGTTGAAGGTGCATGAAAAAAAAACTACCCTGTTCATGACTTAGAACTGGCCGCAGTGGTTTTTGCTTTGAAGATTTGGAGGCATTATCTCTATGGTGAGAGATTCACTTTGTATTCTGACCATAAGAGCCTCAAGTACTTGTTCTCTCAGAAGGAATTGAACATGAGGCAGAGAAGGTGGTTAGAGCTCCTCAAAGACTATGATTTTACATTGGAATACCACTCAGGTAAAGCCAATGTAGTGGCTGATGCGTTGAGCAGGAAGCGGGTAGAGACAGTTATGGTAGCACGCCAGATGTCTCATGAGTGGAGACTACTTGAGGCGGCTACGGTTATGAGTATATGTGCTACCCCTTCAGATCAGATTGTGATATGTGCTCAAATGAGAGCTCAGCCTACACAAGTCCAGGAGGTTATTGACCAACAGAGACTTGACGTTGATTATGGGATATACAAGTCTTGGGCTGAGAGCAGTGATTTTACTGATTGGCACTTGTCATCTGATGGTGCCTTGAGATTTAGGGGACGTTTATGGGTTCCCGCAGATCCACGACTTAGGCAGAGTGTTCTCCAAGAGGCTCACAGATCTCATTATGCTATTCATCCTGGCGGAACCAAGATGTATCATGATATGAAAAGAATGTATTGGTGGCCCGACATGAAGAGAGAAATAGCTCAGTTCATTCAGAGGTGTGAGATCTGTCAAAGAGTCAAAGCTGAGCATCAGAGGCCTGGAGGGCAGATGCAACCGCTTGCCATTCCTGAGTGGAAATGGGAGCATGTCACTATGGACTTTGTTGTGGGATTACCCAACACCCCGAGGAGACATAATGCTATTTGGGTTATTATTGATCGCTTGACCAAGTCCGCTCACTTTCTACCGGTGAACACTAGGGATTCTATGGACAAGCTGAGCAGACTCTATATGCGGGAGATAGTCAGATTACATGGAGTGCCTGTTTGGATTGTGTCAGATAGGGATCCGAGGTTTACATCGGTATTCTGGCAGGGGTTGCAGAGGCAGCTCGGCACTAGACTAGATCTCAGTACCGTTTTTCACCCCCAGACGGATGGCCAGTCTGAGAGGTTGATATCGATTTTAGAGGATATGCTTCGAGCTTGTGTCCTTGAGTCCAGTGGTAACTGGGAGGAGTACATACATCTGTGTGAGTTCGCGTACAACAACAGCTATCAGTCCAGTATTGGCATGGCTCCTTTTGAGGCATTGTATGGTCGACCCTGTAGATCTCCGATCTGTTAGACGGAGGTAGGGGATGTTGCGGTGATGGGACCAGAGTTTGTACATGAACACACAGAGAAGATTAAGAGGATCAAGCATAATATAAAGGTAGCCCAAGACAGGCAGAAGAGTTACACTAATGCCAAGCGGAAGACCGTAGAGTTCGAGGTGGGTGACCAAGTTTTATTGAAGGTCTCACCTCAGAAGGGCCAAACTAGATTTGGGATAAAAGGCAAGCTCGCTCCGAGATTTATTGGGCCGTTCGAGGTTTTAGAACGAATTGGCCCCGTCGCTTACCGATTAGCCTTGCCACCTCAGTTAGCAGCAGTCCACAATGTCTTTCATGTGTCAATGCTGAGAGCGTACAAGAGTGATTTTAATCACGTCTTGGACTGGAGGAACATTGAACTGAGGCAGGATGGGACTTATGATGAGGAACCTATTCAGATACTTGACCGGAAGGTCCAGAGGTTACGTAATCGCGAGATTCCGATGGTTAAGGTGAGATGGCAGTTCCACGGCGAGGAACAGGTTACTTGGGAGCGTGAGGACTACATGATGGAGCACTTTGCCGAGTTCATGGGCTTAGGTAATTCTTAACCTTAAAACTTCGAGGACGAAGTTCATTCTAAGGTGGGTGTGACGTGACGCCCCGAAAATTATTTCATCTAGCCCATAACCCAATTGCATTTTTGCCCAAACTCTATGTGTTGTCTTGATATGTTTGGTGTTTGTTTGATGATTGTTTAATGTTTGTATAGTTGATGCTTGATAATGTATATAAATATATGTATCATAAATTTATATGAGTCATGTTAAATTAAAGTATAATGCATATGTTATGATTTATGCATGGGCTCATTAAACCATGAATTGATATGGGTTAGGATTGATTGAATAAAAGGATAAATGAAATTGAAAATTTGGTGTATTAAATGGATTGGACATTTAAAATACATGTGGTTGGTATGGGTAGTATGAGACCAACACATGTGAAGGTTGGTGCATGAAAGTGGACAAGTGTCCCATGCCCTCAAGGAAGTGCTAGAATGAGTGGAGGGAATCAAGGAGAGAATCAAGGAGGAAAACAAGGAGAGAATCAAGGAGGAAAACAAGGAGAGAATCAAGGAGAGAATCAAGGAGGAAAACAAGGAGAGAATCAAGGAGAGAATCAAGGAGGGAATCAAGGAATTGCTAGAAAGAGGTGAGTGGAGAGAAAGGAAAGAAGAAGAGAAAGAAAAGAAGAGAAAGGAAAGAAGAAGAGAAGGAAGGAGAGAGTTGCAGGAGGAAGATCCCTGCGACGTTTCCATCAATGAGGTAGATCTTTCCAATATACGGTCAGATTCAGCTCAAATTTTATCAGCACATTCGTAGCTTATGGTTCTTCATTCTGAACGGTGGAGATCTTGATCAGAGGTTTCGTCTAAGAGATCTAAGCTCTCAAACAAAGCTGATAGGAAAGTCTGGATTTCTCGCACCGTTTCGCTCAAATTTATAGATCTCCTAAGTCTACCGTTAGATGGCTACCAAATTTTGGTATGTAGTTTAAAACTGATATTTCTACATTCTGAACGGTGGCGATCTTAATTGTATGCTTTTTCTAAGAGATATAACCTCTGACACAAAGCTGGTCGGAATTTCTGGGTTTCTCGTGCCGTTTTGGTCAAACTTGTAGAACTCCTCAATCTACCGTTGGATGGATGTCAAATTTGGGTATGTAGTTTATAACCGATATTTATGTATTCTAAACGGTGAAGATGTTGATACGTTTAGTATGTTGTGTGATATAGCCATCTGAGTTTGGATATTTGCAGCAGGAAAGGAGAAATTGTCTAATTAGAGACTTG
Source organism: Paratinospora sagittata (assembly GCA_035771175.1). NCBI lineage: Eukaryota > Viridiplantae > Streptophyta > Magnoliopsida > Ranunculales > Menispermaceae > Paratinospora > Paratinospora sagittata. Next base: position 12,157,868 of record CM069600.1, on the reverse strand, counting down.
TTCATCAAATATACTTATCTTTTCGGTCCACCGTTGGATTGGGCTGGTATTTGGACAGAAGGTTTGTTTCTTCACATACTTCAATATGTACGGTTGATTTTGTGATTACATATTTCTGTTGGTAGATTGATACATCTGAACAGAATAATACATTTGAAGAATTGGTAGGGTTGTTTGTATTAGACCTACATTTAGAATATGAACTTAGACCTTTTCAAATAGCTTGCATGTCAACTATGTTGACCTAGTTGCCATTGTTGATGAACCCATGATGCAAAATCAGTGATATACATGGCTGAACATGGTGACCTAGTGTAAATCGACAATAGGGCCTAAGTATGGAAAATTTCATATTTTAGGGCTTTTGATGCTTTTGGCCTAGAATCATTGAATTGATGCAACTTATGTTTAATTAAGCATGATTAGGGTTGATTATGCTACTGATTTGGTGGTTGTGACCATATCATGGGTTAGGCCTACTTGTGATCAAGTGACCCAATTTGGGCATGTTTATGCCTAAAGGAATTGAAAATTAGTATTTTGATTAATGGAATGGTTTATGTATGAGAACTATGCATTAGAGGCCTAAGTCATGTGATTTGAGTTGAATGATGGGATTAGATGAGATTTAGGCCTATTGTCTATATGTGGGATGATTTAGGGTTGATGTGTAATGTCTATGTGATTGAGCATAGAAATTGATGTATGGTAGGATATTGATGAATGTTTCAGGATCTTGATTTGGGTTGATTCGGTTTGGTGATCGTGTGTGGTTAAGTACTCTCGCGAGGCTTGGTTGTGAGTAGACTTCACTTATGATTATATCATTTATGTCATCATATCACTTATATATATTGTATGTTGAAAGCATGAATGTGTTCTAATGTTTTGAATGATGCATTGATTTGAGAAAACCTTATGACTTTGGTTGGACCCATCTATCTGGCTAATAGGGGGACTTAACCTTGTTATAAGAGGGTTTTAAGAAAGGAAATGATTGGGATCAACGGCACGGTGAAATAGACGTGTACTAGTAACCCAAATAAAAATGATTGGGATCAACGGCACGGTGAAATAGACGTGTACTAGTAACCCAAATAAACATGATTGGGATCAACGGCACGGTGAAATAGACGTGTACTAGTAACCCAAGGCATGTGGAATGTGGATTCAAATTGATAAGCTTTTACTTGCATCGAACTTATTATAAATGCTTGATATCTATATGTTATGAGCTTTTAATCATGCTACGCATTGACATGCATACATGGTTTTTATTGATGAGTATTGATAGCATATTTGAATTCTATTCACTGGGCATCGTTGGCTCACCCTCATTTTCCTCTTTCAGGTCCTTCTGTCCCGAATAAGGGCAAAGGAGTAGTCATATCTTAAGGGCCTTGCCTGCGAGAGAATCCAACGCCTCGATGTGAGTTGAGAGGCATTTTGATTGAATTGTGTTTTAAATTATTAAGTATTATGTTTTGGATTATGTAATTATAACACTTACCACATTGTAGTATGGGTGAGTTGGGACTTGTTAGATAGACTATGTGGGCATATGAAGGTTTTATTTGTACCCACAATTTTGGACTTTATGAGTATGTCAATTTTAATGGACTGTAGGGATTATGATTATTATTTATGGTTCATTTTTTATGGATTATCTCTTGTCTTGGATGATTAATACGGTGGGTAGTTTTGTTTAATACCTTTTGATATCATATCGTTGTTTGGGATAAGGCTTGTAGGGTCTCAACCACCTCACGGGGGTTGAGGAGTGGTCGGAGATGCCTACGCCGGGCGTCCCGCCCCGGCATTCCGTACGCCATTCCCTGCGGGGTTGGTGGTCCGGGGCCCGGGGTCGCCACACTATATCCCATAAATATGCACTTTTGATAACGAAACTGAAACTTGTGTTTCTTATAAGGGAGTAAGTGAGGAAAACAGGCACACCCAAATAGTTGCTAATAAGGAGAGACACCCTGGAGAACTGGAGTAGGTAATCAGTTTATCGTAAACACAGCTGCCTGGGCAGCCTCCCACCAAAAAAAGAGAGGAAGATGGGCTTGAGCTAGCAAAGTGAGGGTCATTTCTGTAATGTGTTTGTGTTTACGCTCATCTCTCTCGTGTTATTCATGTGTGTGAGGGCAGGGGTGCATGAATGTAATCCCCTGTTGGGAGAGGACAGTGGTGAATGGGTGGTATTTTCCTTCCCAATTGGTCTGGATACTTTTGATTGTTGTAGAAAACTTGTTCTCTATTAATGACTTGAATTGAATAAACATAGATAGTGCTAAGTTTTCCGTGGAGATGGACAACCTAAGTTCGAGAATAAAATATATATAATGAATAAAAAAAATTAAGAAATTATTTTTGTGAAAACCACAAAATATGCAGTCGCCTGAACGGATGATAAACAAGCGAAGGCGTGATGAAAGGAAAACTTTTTCTGTTTTGGGAGAGAATTAGGATCCTATACTTTTGGATGAAGAGTTTCAAACTCTACTCCTTTGCTCCTGTATGAAAAAGTGCACCCCGACTTTCGTGTTAACTTTTAGTATGCAAATGGCGTCAAAGGCTCAAAGCTTTTATTGAATATTGTAAAAATAGCTTAAAAGTAGGAAAAGTGAGGATTATGCGCATTTGAAAATTACCATATTAACCTCATAATTATTTTTTAAAATAAATTATAAATATAAGTTTGTAGGATTAATTTTGGAAGTTTGGTGAAAATGGTCATGTGGTGAACTTTTTCAAGTATTCTTATTATAATAACGTATATATATCAGACAAAAAAAAGGCTACTCCTAATGTCAAATGGGACTGGGAAAATTAATATATTTTGTTAACTCAAATACAAACTATTAGAATATAAACAGGAGACAAGGTTTGCTTGCAAGTTCTTACTCAACCATGAACAAGTTGCAGCTTATAAAACAAGACATGGAATTACAACAGTGGGATAGAAGACACTTGTCACTATTCCTAGCACCTACAGATGTTCTCCCATGTGGAGCTACAACAAGACTAACAACTTGTGTCAGAGAATCAAAACAGTTGCAAACTAACTCTAATAGAAATGATTGTTTGTTTGCACGTGATGAAGAAGATTGTAAAACATCGCAGAGAGTGGATTAATGGTTTTCTCTAACATCCCCCTCAAACTAGCGGGGAGTTCAATGACCCCTAGTTTGGATCTCAGGAACGTGAATTTTGGAGAGGGAAACAACTTCATGAGGAAATCAACAGTTTGATCACATGAGGGAACATAGCGGACCTCGAGTTCATTGCACAGAACCTTGTCTCATATGAAATGGACATCGAGTTCGATGTGCTTCGTACGAGCATGATAGACTGGATTAGCTGCGACGGCCCCTGCACTCATGTTATTGCACCATAGAACTGGGTGCGATGAAATTGGAAAATGCACCTCAGACAGTACAAATTGGAGCCATGTTGCCTCTATAGGAACTAGAGCAAGAACACGATATTCTGACTCTATGCTAGAGGGCGCCACAGCCTGTTGTTTCTTTGATTGCTATGAGACAATAGTGTCAACAAGGTAAACGCAATAGCCACTGATGGACTTTCATTCCTTTGGAGATGAGGCCCAGTTTGCGTTAGAGAAACTAGTGAAATGCAGATGATTGGTAGGTTTGATATGTAATCCATATTCAATTGTGCCTTTGACATAGCTCAACAATCGTTTGAGTGCCTGCCAGTGAATTAAGGTGGGGTGTTGCTGAAATTTGCTCAAACGGTTCACCACAAAATATATGTTTGGACGGGTGTAATTTAAGTATTGTAAACCACCTAGGAGGCTGCGATGCAAAGTGACATCTAAGAATGCAAGGTTGTTAGGATATACCGTGAGCTTGCCCATGGCATAAGGCGTGGTAACAAGATTTAAAGAAGGCATGTCAGCGCGTTGGAGCAGAGTATTCACATAGGAGGATTGAGTCAGGAACATGTCAGTGATATCTCGCCTAACCTCAATACCCAAGAAAAACTTGAGACCACTGAGATCTTTCAAAGCAAATGAGTTATGAAAGGCATGAATGAAATGTTCGAAATTTGAATTGGCATTCCCAGTTATAATGATGTCATCAACGTATACCAAAATGTAGATTAGGGAAGCACCATCTTTGAGAATAAACAGTGAGGAGTCAATGCGAGAATTAGTAAACTTCCAAGATAGTAGAATAACATGCATTGTACTGGCTTTAACAAATGGGTTATACGTCTCAAAAAAATCAATTCACTGAACTTGATAAAAAGTTTTGGCAACTAGTATTGCTTTGTAGCGATGTAAAGACCCATTTTGTGACGCCCCGAAAATTATTTCATCTAGCCCATAGCTCAATTGCACTTTGCCCCAACTCTATGTGTTGCCTTGATATGGTTGGTGTTTGTTTGATGGTTGTTTAATGTTTGTATAGTTGATGCTTGATAATGTATATAAATATGTGTATTATAAATTGTATATGGGTCATGTTAAATTAAAGAATAATGCATATGTTATTATTTATGCATGGGTCCCTTAAACCATGAATTGATATGGGTTAGGATTGATTGAATAAAAGGATAAATGAGAATGAAAATTTGGTGTATTAAATGGATTGGACATTTAAAATACATGGAAGCATGAGATTGGTTAAAGTACATGTGGTTGGTATGGGTAGTATGAAACCAACACATGTGAAGGTTGGTGCATAAAAGTGGACAAGTGTCCCATGCCCACTTCTCTTCTCCAAGAATGTGCTAAAAAGTGAGGTGAGTGGAGGGAATCTAAGAATGTGCTAAAAAGTGAGGTGAGTGGAGATAAAGGAAAAAAATAAAAGAAAAGAAGAGAAAGGAAAGAAGAAGAGAAAGAAAGAGGGAGTTGCAGGAGGAAAATCTCTGCGACGTTTTCATCAAAAAGGTGGATCTTCGGGATATATGGTCAAATTAAGATCCAAGTTTGTCAGCAAGTTCGTAGCTTATGGTTCTGCATTCTGAACGGTGGAGATCTTGATTTGAGGTTTCTTCTAAGAGATCTAACCTCTCAAACCAAGCTGGTCGGAAAGTCTAGATTTATCGCACCGTTTCGCTCAAACTTATAGATCTCCTCAATCTACTGTTGGATGGATATCAAATTTGGGTATGTAGTTTAAAATCGATATTTCTGCATTCTGAACGGTGGAGATCTTGATTACAGGTTTTTTCTAAGAGATCTAACCTCTCAAACAAAGCTGGTCGGAAAGTCTGGATTTCTCGCGCCATTTCTCTCAAACTTATAGATCTCCTCAATCTACCGTTGGATGGATATCAAATTTGGGTATGTGGTTTACAACTGATATTTCTGAATTCAGAACGGTGGAGATGTTTATGAGTTAAGTATGTTGTGTGATATAGTCATCTGAGTTTGAGTATTTGCAGCAGGAAAGGAGAAATTGTCTGATTAGAGACTTGTTCATCAAATATACTTATCTTTTCGGTCCACCGTTGGATTGGGCTGATATTTGGACAGAAGGTTTGTTTCTTCACATACTTCAATCTGTACGGTTGATTTTGTGATTACATATTTCTGTTGGTAGATTGATACATCTGAACAGAATATTAAATGAAGAATTTGTAGGGTTGCTTGTATTAGACCCAAATTTAGAATATGAACTTAGACCTTTCCAAATAGCTTGCATGTCAACTATGTTGACCTAGTTTCCATAGTTTATGAATCCATGATGCAAAATCAGTGATATACATGGCTGAACATGGTGACCTAGTGTAAATCGACAATATGACCTAAGTATGAAAAATTTCATATTTTAGGGCTTTTGATGCTTTTGGCCTAGAATCATTGAATTGATGCAACTTATGTTTAATTAAGCATGATTAGGGTTGATTATGCTACTGATTTGGTGGTTGTGACCATATCATGGGTTAGGCCTACTTGTGATCAAGTGACCCAATTTGGGCATGTTTATGCCTAAGGTATTGAAAATCAGTATTTTTGATTAATAGAATGGTTTATGTATGAGAACTATGCATTAGAGGCCTAAGTCATGTGATTTGAGTTGAATGATGGGATTATATGGGATTTAGGCCTATTGTCTATATGTGGGTTGATTTAGGGTTGATGTGTAATGTCTATGTGATTGAGCATAGAAATTGATGTATGGTAGGATATTGATGAATGTTTCAGGATCTTGATTGGGTTGATTCGGTTTGGTGGTCATGTGTGGTTAAATACTCTCGCGAGGCTTGGTTGTGAGTAGACTTCATTTATGATTATATCTTTTATGTCATCATATCACTTATATATATTGTATGTTGAAAGCATGAATGTATTCTAATGTTTTGAATGATGCATTGATTTGAGAAAACCTTATGACTTTGGTTGGGCCCATCTATCTGGCTAATAGGGGGACTTAACCTTGTCATAGGAGGGTTTTAGGAAAGGAAATGATTGGGGTCAACGGTACGGTGAAATAGACGTGCACTAGTAACCCAATGCATGTAGAATGTGGATCCAAATTGATAAGCTTTTACTTGCATCGAACTTATTATAAATGTTTGATATCTATATGTTATGAGTTTTTAATCATGCTACACATTGACATGCATACATGATATTTATTGATGAGTATTGATAGCATATTTGAATTCTATTCACTGGGCACCGTTGGCTCACCCTCATTTTCCTCTTTCAGGTCATTCTGTCCCTAATAAGGGCAAAGGAGTAGTCATATCTTGAGGGCTTTGCCTGCGAGAGAATCCAAAGCCTCGATGTGAGTTGAGAGGCATTTTGATTGAACTGTGTTTTAAATTATGAAATATTATATTTTGGATTATGTAATTATAACACTTACCACATTGTAGTATGGGTGAGTTGGGACTTGTTAGATAGACCATATGGGCATATGACGATTTTTATTTGTACCCACAATTTTGGACTTTATGTGTATGTCAATTTTAATGGACTGTAGGGATTATGATTTTATTTATGGTTCATTTTTATGGATTATCTCTTGTCTTTGATGATTAATACGGTGGGTAGTTTTGTTTAGTACCTTTTGATATTATGTCGTTGTTTGAGATAAGGCTCGTAGGGTCTCAACCACCTCACGGGAGTTGAGGAGTGGTCGGAGATGCCTACGCCAGGCGTCCCGCCCCGGCATTCCGCACGCCATTCCCTGCGGGGTTGGTGGTCCGGGGTGCGGGGTCGCCACACATTTGAGTTCTTCTTCACTTTGAATACCCACTTGTTGCCAACCCTATTTTGATTAAGAGATGAAGGCACAAGTGACCATGTTCCATTTGCTTGAAGGACATCAAATTCCTATTGCATTGCCTGTTTCAACTCAGCTGAGGCAAGAACCTCTTGAACATTAGATGGCTCAAAAGCAATGACATTTGAGGGTCCTGTAACAGCGAAGAGAACTTTTGGCTTGAAGATACCTGCCTTAGCCTTGGTGACCATGTGATGAGATGGGATTGGAGGAGGAGGTTAGGGAAGAGAAATGATAGTCTGGTTGGCTGGGAAGAAGGGGAATTGGGGGGTAGGGAGACTCTGAAGACATAGCAGTAGTGTGTGGGGGGAAGTGAGAGCCAAGTGTAAAGAGTGCAAGGAACTAGAAGAGAAGGAACAGTGGAGGAAAAAAAGGATAGGTAAGGAAACTCTATTTTATTGAATAAAACATGACAAAAAATATACACCCTCTCATTAGAGCTCAAACATCTATACCCCTTATGAACTGAACTATATCCAATAAATAGGTTTTTTTGATACCGGAACTGAAACTTGTATTTGTTGTAGGGGCGTAAGTGGGGAAAACAGGCACACCCAAATACCCTAAGGATAAAAAAATCTAGTGGTTTTCGAAATAGCTGCTAATAAGGAGAGACACCCTGGAGAACTGGAATAGGTAATCGGTTTATCGTAAAAACAGCTGCCTGGGCAACCACCCACCAAAAAGAAAAAGGAAGATGGGCTTGAGCTAGCAAAGTAAGGGGTCATTTATGTAATGTGTTTGTGTTTACGCTTAGCTCTCCCATGTGTGTGAGGGCAGGGGTGTTGGAATGTAATCCCATGTTAGAAGAGGAAAGTGGTGAATAGCCAATATCCCCCCCCCCCGGGCCCTAGTCAGTCTGGAGACTTTTGATTGTTGTAGAAAACTTGTTCTCTACTAATGACTTGAATTGAATAAACACAGATAGTGCCTCTAATTTATGTGTCAAAGGGTAGACCCAAGTAAATCTTGAGAAATCATCAATGAAGTGAATGTAGTAGAGAAATCCTTTTTTAGATTGCATAAGTGCAGGCACCCAAAGATCCGAATGAATTAGTTCAAGAATAGAAAAGGTGCGAGACATAGATGAATGAAATGGCAATACATAAGACTTTCTCAGACAACAAGTTGCACAAAAATGTAAAGTTTTATTCAGATTGAAATATTTATTACAAACTTTGAGACCATTTGACAAAATCTTGCGAGAAGGATGTCCCGAAAGCATATGCCAAACATAACTGGCAAAAGGTAAAATATCAAAAGTAGTAGCCCTTGGTGCAGACACTCGAGAAAAGAGTGACTGAGGCTAAGGTAAATGAGACTGATAAGAATGTTGGTAAGGAAGAAATTGGTAAAGTTCATATTTAAGTTTCTTGTCGAGAAGGACAGCCTTTGTTTGAGAATCATTCACAAAACACTAGTTAGAATGAAATTTAAAAAACACAAGGTTGTCATTAGTGAGCTTTGAGATACTTATAAGGTTTTTCTTAATGGATGGAACGCAGAGAGTATTAAGAAATCGCAAATTATGATGTAATGAGGGACATAATTTCTAGCCAACGGACGTGATAGGTAAGGATGTTCCATTACCAACAACAAAATATTGAGTACTGTAGTATTCTGATTTGTTGTACAACTGAGTAGGATCGCCAGTAACATGAGATGTAGCCCCACAGTCAGCATACCACGCGGTGTCAGCAACAGATTATGGTGGGGCAATGTAGACGTTGGGGGAGGAAGCAGATGGCTGAGATGAAAAGGAGCCCATGTAATCCATATCTGCTCTGTAGTAGCAGACTGCAGTAGAGTGGCCAAATTTGCCACATATTTGGCAAGTTCGCTGGTTGGATGACCCCTGTCTACCACCATCGCGACCACTGCGATAAGAACCAGATAGAAAATGATTGTTTGACATGTTCTAACATGAGGAATGTTGTCCTGATGGTGTTGATGTAGAAAATCCACCCGATCGAGCATTATTGTGCTAATCTTGTTGAAGACAACATTGGTAAAAGGGGAACTGTTGAGATTAAGATTTTTTATTCCATTTATGGCATGTAGTTGTTGTAACTTCGCTTCAAAACTCAACAGAGACGCTCGCGTTTCAGGCTTAGTGAGATCTGGCTTCTCTTGCAGCAGTGTGGTGATAAGGAGAAACTCAACATCTAAGCCTGCAAGTGTGCAGGATATCAAATCGGGGGTTGAATATGCATGTCCAGCAGCAGCTAAATTGTGTGCGAAATCTTTCATGGTTGTAAGGTATTGAACCATTGTCTGAGTCCCTTTTCTTGTCGTCTGAATGCCTGTGTGACAGACTTGAATTCGAGCGCGATTGTGTGCTCCACAGAGTTGTTCGATAGCTTTCCAAGTGGATTGAGAAGTGTGGCTAATCATCTATAATGCCACTGATTCAGTAAGAGAGTTGAGTAACCAACCTAAGAGTAACCGATCACAACTCATCCAATCCTCATAGTCAGGATTGATGGTGGTTGATCCTTCAAGAAAAGGAGGAGGACATGGCTTCATTCCAAACTAATACCCTTATAGCTTGTAGCCTCTGATTATCGGAAGGATAAGAGACTTCCAGAGCAGAAAATTTCCACGATCAAGTTTGATCGATATGCTCTTACTGAGAGAATGCCCAAACGATGGTATCACTGTGGTCTGAGATGAGCCTATGGGCAACATTGTTGACGATGATGGAGAACTAGGACCTAATGAGCTTGTCATCACAGCTTGAGCCTTTGTGGCTCTAATACCATATTAGAATATAAACAAGAGACAAGATTTGCTTGTAAGTTCTTATTCAACCATGAACAAGTTGTAGCACTCAATTTATAGAACAAGATATGGAATTACAACTGTAGGATAGAAAACACTTGTCACTATCCTGAGCACTTACAGATGCTCTCCCATGTGGAGCTACATCAAGACTAACTACTTGTGTCGGGGAATCAAAACAGTTGCAAACTAACTCTAACAGAAACAATTGTCTGCACGTGATGAAGAAGAGTGTAGAACACTGTGGAGAGCGGATTAATGGCTTTCTCTAGCACAAACCAACCCAAGAAGTGAATTGGGCTCTATTGTTGAATATGAGTATAAATAAAATACTAGGAAATGAACAAATGAAGATAGTTATTTTATGTGATTTGGTAAATCCACCATACGTCAATATAGACCGTCCAAATTAAAAGGGGTTATCATTATAATTGCCATACTTTAAGACTGAGAATTAACCTTTACAATGATCGATATATATATATATATATATATATATATATATATCATCCTACTTAGATCCTTTTAGGGGTTGGGGATCAAACCTAATTGATTTTTTTATGAGCTAGCAAGAATTAAACCTTACAACAATTTGAGGAGGAAATCTTGGACCAGAAATCCGAGGATGAATATATCCTTATACAAATTATAATGACAAATATAAAGAAACCATGATCACTATAATATATATGTTGCTATGAACTTTCTTAATTATGTAGCTCAAAATTTTCTAACCTAGTTAGAGGGTTGTGCATGGATTAGGCGTTAAATGTGAGGTTTCAAACATCATAACTTTTAAGACCAAAAAACCAAAAAAAAAAAAAAAATGTTTTAACTAGGAAGGAAACATATGCCACGCCTACATAGCAATCCAAAAGGTGGTTGATGTAAAGTTTGGCCAACACCAATTACTGAGAACAAGCTAACTCCTATCTAACCACCTCTACAGATTTATTCACCTTAGCTAATTATATTTGAACTCTTACCTGTAAACTTGTAGGGGTGAGAACAAAGCTAACCTATTGTGAGGAATACTGGTGTAGTGCTGACCTAATACCCTCTGATGCTTAAGTTAGAGTTGGCTTATGTATAATTGGAATAAACAAATCTATAGATACTATAAAAACTAACTTTTACGGTAGAATATGGATGGAATTTACATTGGAGAGACCATCGGCCACGTCTCAAGATACATAGCAATTAGTTGTACCTTCAAAGGAAGTGTGTCCCCATGGAGGTGTTTGATAGTTAGTGCTAGCCTACACATTGTACCCATGTTGGTAGTACCAACCTAGCCTTATTGTGTCTTACGTGGTTGAAGTCGCATTTTGAGATTACCATTAGCTAGATATTTCGAGCTAATGGTGTTTACCAAAATTTTCTCCCCTCGCCTACCGATACATGCTCAAATAGCTAGTAAGTACCAAGCTAACGGTGTTTGGGAGATTTCCCCTCATGTTTGTAACTTTTGTGTTTTATAACTAATAAGATATACCAAACTTGTAGTCAACATCTACTCCCCGAAGCCTTGAGGAGGTTTCATTATATCAGTGTTTTAGTTTTAGCTGGATACCATAACGGTTCCTACTATGCGATAATCATCGAGACTCACACTATTGTTGATCTTTAGATTGACGCTACTTATGTGATCCGTTTGTTTACATTCTTTAGCTCAAGTCAATCAAATCAACCTCAGGATACACACCATAGGAATTGGAAAGTTCTGAGCACCCCATGCTTCAACTATAAATAGAAGACTTCATCGTTTACTGGAGTTCATGTGATAATCTTGTTCAGTTCTTTTCTATTGTTTTTATCTTTAGTTGTTCAATGTTGCAAAATTTGTGATTAGGAAGTATTTGGATTAGAAGAAGAAGAAGAAGAAGAAGAGGAATCAATAGCGAGAGTGGCGGGAACGAAGAGGATGAAGAAAAGGATCGTGGTAGAATCACTAGGATGGCTTTCAGAATCATCGATAATGCCAAAAAAGCACAAAGCAACAGAAGGCGTTGGCTCGAAGTCACGGCACAGCATTCACAAATCCCAAGTTTATGCCAAGAAGTCCAAAAATCTTCCTTTCAATCTCAAATTCAAAGGACAAGTTTTTTTTTTTGAAACAGTAAGGACAAGTTGATGAATATGTTTTTATCACTGTCAACAAGAAATGTTCCTTTTTTTTCAGTTTTGTTAGCATTACCCTTAGAGACATTTAATCGAATGTAAACTAGAAACAAATCAAAAAAGTATCAGAAGAAAATTGAATGGCCAAAACTATTTCAAGGCCTCACAATTATCTTCAACCAATGCGTGTACCTGATCATCATCATGACAGCATTGTTATAGAAAAGGTCGTACTATAAGAACTCAGCTAATACACACATGCGCCTGAATCTATTGGATCATTTAATACAAACAAGTTGATGATGATCTAATGCAACAAGTCAACATCCGACTTGACCTAAACCCCATAAGTCAATTTATGGTAAGTCATATAAATCATTGATTTTGTTAATCATTTTCATTAAATTTATTTTTTGAGAATTTTGATCTTAAACACGAATCATATGTTAGTGTTGTTGGGCACAAGTTTTTAATAGAAGTGATTATGAAATAAGTGATTCCGAACGCTTCATATAATATACCTATATTAATATGTAAGAAAGGTTTATACAAGCCTTATATTTATGCAAACTGTAACAACACTTTGAGCTGCAAGAGCTTCTTTTATTAAGGGCAATATAAAGCTAACTTCAAGTTAGAAACATCAGAAGTTAATGATTCATCTTGTCGATCATGACTTATATTATTATCTTAATATAATCTAAATTTAATTGATAACAAGGCTTTAACTCAAAAGCAACTCCATTCAGGATTGTGACTTACTTCTCATGCCTGGATGGGAGAGTTTTTCCAAAAGCGCTTCTACAAAAAGCATTTTTAAAAAAAATTGGTCCGTCCCAACTTTTTTTAAAATCTGAAAACTACTTTTTTCTACTGCAATTTAACTAGAAGCAGGCCAAACACTTCCAAAACTTCAAAAGCTCTTCCAAATGGGACCTCAATCTTAAATCTTCATCTTTTATCAAGAAGCAGCCATCATCATCAATAAGGCTTTATTGGGTATGATAACAGAAAATGTATGAGAATAACTCATTAAAGCATATTGAGTAGAAGATGTCAGAGAAACACAAGTGCAAACATTCATGGTCAAAACGTCTCAAATGTTATTGAATATCAGAAATTTCATTGATACACATTTGACAATAATGTTCAAAGAACATTTGTTTTCTTTTTTTCTGAAAGAGGCTTTCTTACAGCCTTCAAATTGAGAGGGAAAACGTCCGAGGCAAGGAAATCAGCCTCGAGTAGCCAGATGGAGTTAACAACACTATTCATTTTTTTTTTTTTTCTCTTTTTTCTTCTTTGGGTTCTCTTCTCAAAGAAATAATAAACAATAGGAGGGAAAGGAGTTTGCTTTCTCATACCACAATCAGAATCTGTAATCAGGATCAACATCCATTGCCCACGCGAATTTTGCCAAAAGTGACTTATTGAATATCTGTTATATGTGAGGGAACAACAATCAGAAATATGCAACCACAAGAACTTTTCAAATGGGATCAACATCTTATCACCATCAATTTAGAGAAAAACTATGGTACCAACATATCTAGTGATCAGTCTCGTTCATTTTCAAGTATTGGGATATGAGAACTCAATTAAAACGTGTCCAAAATTTGGATATAAGTACTTGAACAGGCTTATGTTCATTACTAGGCCTATATTCTTTTTTTTTTTTTTATTTCTATCTTTTCTTCAATCGCTTATTAGCCTTTTTTTCACTATAGTATATTGTCCTCTATTAATCATTCTCTTATTCTCTAATTTATCTTCTTCTTTGGAGAATCTACATAGTAGTATTCCAAAGTGTGAAACACACTTCCACACCCATGTTGGTACCATGAAATATCAACATGAGTACGTTAGGCTAAAGTAAAGAATTCAGGTAACATAGGAGGAAAACATAGACATGTACATGCATAGGAGTTCAATGGCTAATACTGATAAGGTGCTCTTTGAATAAAATGATCTTTACCCTTTCTTTTTTTTTTTTGCAAGTAAAATGATATTTACCTTCTCAATGGGGACTTCATGCCGTTTGCACCAAGCAACTGATATCCTAGGATCAAGATAGTTGATCTTTGACGTGCCAAGAGCCACAGTCTTCAAATCCTCTTTGGTCTTCATGTCACGTTCCATTTTCTCAATCTTTGCAGTTGTCTGAGCAATTTTCTTCTCAAACCTGTAGACCATTAAAACAACAAAATTAGTGTGGATGGTAGACAAATTGGACATGTATCGCAAATTTAAGGAAGGACACGAGTCTTAATACGAGTCAGGGTTTATGTTTTTCTTTGGCTTTCCATCAGCACCCTTCAATGGTGGCTTCCCTTTCTTTACCCTAGCAAGATCTGTTTTGAATCCATCCAAAACAGCCTACACAAAACAATGAAAACGACAAATCATACAAAGCAGAATATGCAATTACGCACCATGCTCCACCATTTATTTTTATTTTTTTTAAAGAAACTATAAGGTATTTTATATATGTATTGGTAAGGGCGAAGAATACTGTACAGAAACAACACTCCTACATAGATACAAAATTACCCATGCTCCATCATTTATAATACACGTAGAACATCCGCATTGCTTCTAATGAATGGATGCTGAAGAATTGTAATGTATAAAAGACATAAAAGGGCTTTTATACCTTCAATTCATCCATCTTCTCACTCAATCTTGACATTTGAGCAGTGTGAGACTTTGAGACACTACGTTGATGATTGCATATTATTGCAACCTGTATAATAGAAGTCAACAACACTAGAGATCATAAAACAAATCAAGAAAAGCTTCTTACAAACAAAAAGGAAATCATCATTACCTCCTTGTTGGCATGTTGATACACAACAATTTTTTCTGCAACATCCCCACCCTTGGTACCCCTGTTCAACTGCACCGTAATAGTATTATGAATTTATGAGAATGCGGCATTCAAAGTAGCATAACATAACAACAGCATTAACGCAAAGAAAAATGAAACTATAATATAAGCAAGTGCAAACAAAAATATCCCCAATATGCAAAGGGATTCCCCTCCACACCCGTTCAGCCAAAAAGATTGAAAATATGTTTTTCACATCCAACAGCATTCAAACCATTTAAGATGCTTCATTTGATAGGAGACAATCATTTCACAGTATGAGCTTAACTTCCAATGCTCAATTTCCTACAGGCAAAGCAAGAATGGACCATCAACCAGAAAAATGATTCCAGTCATATAAGATGACCAACACTACATTGCACCATGTACTATTTTATAAAATACACATATTAACGCTGGCATGTTATGGCATCACAAACTTTTCAAAGTCACGACCTCAAACACTTCATACCCATATCACATGCCAAAAATGTTTGTATCCTAACAATCTAGACGAGGAGCACAATCTAGAACTATGAGGAGCATTTGTATGAAAGTAATATTCCAACTCCCCTATATGCTTTAGCATGCACACTTTATAGACTTCAAGCTATGCAACTCAGCTTAGTCTAATTAATGCACTATAGTTATCACATCACAAGCCCCTGAAATGCATACAAGAAAACTAATAAAAACTAATTCAAGAGGCTTCCCTCCAGAAAGACTCTGTAGTTGCATCTTACCATCTCATCCAAAGTAATGGATGCATTGTATGTACGAAAAACCTTTGCTGTGAGCCCAGGCATGAGTTCTTTCAGGTGAGCATTCAATTTATTTGTATCCAACTTATCAAAAAGATCGTCTCCATCCTTTTTTCCTACAGAAATAAAGATTTACATAATCTGGCATCCAATCTAAACAAGGGTAAAAAAAATTAAAAAAATAATAATTGCTAGCAAGGGTAACAAACTCACCAGTTCGGAATTGACCTATTGCTTTGTAGACGGGAAGCTCAACTTCTACAGTGTTAAAATATCTAATAGAATCTTTACCAAGGAAGTCAAACTGGGTGACAGGAAAACCAGAAGTCAAAATATATCACCAGCAAAAGATAACCACAAAGAGATGAATTATCAAAAACCCTGATCTCGTCCAGCACTCTACCTGTAACTTGTTTGGTGGTACTAATGTAACATTTTCCACTTTTAGCGTGCAACAGCCAACTGTATCAGCCTCGTCATCATCCTGGGAAGGGAAATCAATTAAGAAAAAAAAAAGGTGAGAAATGCAGATAACTTCATCAGCAATCAGAACAGCATCAGTGGCCTGTCTTCCCTTAACAAAGACCATTTGGTTTTCTATGATTTTTTTGTACCTTAGTCTAGCCGTCAGGGTTTTAGCAATAATCATGTAGAGGTTTGTTGTTAGGCTAATTGGCCGATAATACCTTTTGGAGTTGGCCAAAATGCAAATAACTTGCTAGAACATTTAAGCAACTATATACAGAATGAATTGTCTTCATGACTAAATAGAAACCTAACATTTTTTTTTTTGACAGGAAACATAGGATTATATTAAATATTAAAAGTAGACCAGTAACAGTAACCAAAAACCTAGCATTCTTATGAAAATGGATCCAAGTAAGAGAGTGTAGAAGCATACTAAAAAACCAATGGATATATACAACGTAAATTAACAAAAAAGAAGCAGAAGAAGAGTGAGAGAGAGCCGAAAATGGATAAAACGATGCATCTTCAAAGTATCCACCAACAGATTACCTTTTCATTGCCTGCCCTGAGAGCCAACTTATCAATAAGGTATGTCGCAACTGCTATTTGCCGCTTCATTACATCTTTATGTACAAAATCTTTTGTGTAGTTTGCTCTAATATTATGGATGTAGTCCTGCATTCACAGCAGTAGGCAATAGCCATTATATAACAGGAAGAACTAAAGTTAATTCTTATTAGCAGTACCAGAATATGATTTAAAGTTTGTAAGTTTTGTTGACACTTGACAGTTTTACCTTCAATAGCCTTGCCTTCTCATATTTCTCCTTGTCACTTTGCCCTTTCAATGAGCTGCTAGCTGCCAAGAAGACATACTTGAATTCTTTTGGATTTATTGGGTCATTCCAAAATGCTAACCATGTAACAGTGTTATCATGTTTTACTTCTTTCCACCTGCAAAAGCGCTCCGAATGTTCAGCACCTTAAAGACAAGCAGCCTTTAATCCTCATATTAACACAAAACAAATTTAAGTACAATATCCATGCCAGAGAACCTTTCACCAGGAATTGGACACTCAGGAATTGGAGCATTTTTTCCAATATTTATTGTAATGTCACTTGGGCAAATACGCTTTTTCAGCTTCCCCATCTGGAATTTCAACAACCAAAGCTCAAAAGAAATTTGAGATAGAAGATTAATTCACTACCACATAAAAAGCGCTTCACAAAGGCTAAGCTTTTTAATCATGAAACTTTCAAATGTGGACACCATTTGCACACATCACTGACAAACCTTTGGGTGCTCTCCACGGCCACGAAATAACCCAGGTGGTTCAACTCTGAAGTTCCCAACCTGAGATTGAGATATAATAAACCAAAAGTCAGTGGAAATCACTTGAAAGTTTAAGTAAACATTCTATATGAGGGCGATAATCAAAATGTAAAAGAAATTATGCATCAAAACAAATGGAACAGCAGTACACTGGGAAGAGATATCAGTAGCCATTGAACTTGACAACAGTGTACAATTCAATAAGACAGCTACAAGATGTCGATTATAATTTATAAAGGGAGAAGTTAATCATTATTACTAGATAGCTACAAAAGACAATTAAAGGAATTAGAGGCCTAATTTCCTGCAGTGAATACTGAAAATGGGTGTATGATATAACACAATTCTATCAGAAATAGGTTTTATTGTTTTAACTTGCAGCCAATGATGCTGTCATCAACTGAAGGTAGTACTTTTTCTTAATCAAGTAGAAGAACCATGTGCATGAAAGCTTCAAAACTTGGTCCAAGTGATAACCCTTCTTGACAAGCAACGATGACAATTCACAAAAAGGAATAGTTCAATAAAGTTTTAGTAAAAAGCTATTTTGCAGATGGAGCATCCTGAAATTCATGCCTTAAAACTGCAGGTGCTTGATATTGGGGCCCAGAGTTTGAAGATTTACCTCTATGTAAAATCCTCAATACTTTCAACTTTAGCCTTCCTTACAGATGGAAGCCAAAATAATAACTCTTTTCCTTAATCAAAGCGGCAGCAGGACTTCAATGTGATTAAAAAAATAAATAAATAAAATAACGAGCATCCAAAGCTTTGAGATTAAGTGAAAACAAATAACTCCATAACTGTCTGTCAAATCCTTTCTCACAACCAGAGATCACAACTTGGACCATACTGAAGGAAAAATGTACAGTGTAAAGGAATATTGCATGTAGAATATAAGTAAAATATACAGGTTTGCTGCAATCCTATTTGAAACAGATATACAAGCAAGTATATTTGAGATCCACAAACATGGCATTAAGTCGCATAAGATATTCATCAAGACATGAAACTTGTAATGTAACAATTAAAAACAAAAAATAAAATAAAATAAAACAAAAAAAAATAGTAACTCTTTAAAAACCAAGTTCCCAGGTAACCTTCTCTTTGACACCGTCGACAGTGGCCCACATATATTTCTCCTCTTGAGTCAGTTTTTCCTCTTTCAAGGCCTTTTTCTCCTGCAGAATAGTGTAATTATTAAGTCAAAAGAAACAGAAGTTGAATTAAACTGAAATCCTTTTTTGATGAACAATAAATAATAGACGACATGTCAGCTTTACCATACATAGCATTGGTGTCAGATATCAGGAATTGACAATTGCAAGATTGTGTTGATTTCAAAATCACAAGGAAAATAACAAACCCAAACACATAAGAATTTATAGAGATAGATGCAGGAATGTATGTTTAGATCATAAGAAATAGATGCAACATTTGAAACTCAACTCAACTAAGCCCTTTCCCAACTACATGGGGTCGGCTACATGAATCTTTTTCCTCCATTCCACTCTATTGAGGGCTAAGTCAGCATTCAAATTACAAAAATAGATGCAACATTTGAAGTTTCATCAAATTACAATGTTCCAACTTCCAGCTGTTTCACTTGACATAAAAACAAATAGCCCAAACCTTATCATCATCTTTGTGAACCATACAGCTTGTTACCTTAATGGCACACAAATAATGCTACATAGATTTTCTACAAAATCCTAGATCTAAACAAATTCTGATTTTAAAATTGGCACAAGGTGTGTACGCTTGAAATTTCCCAATACCAATATCTCACTTAAATTAGTATCAGAATTGAGTCATTTTTATCCATTTCCTACCTTGATAAATTATAAATAATGAGAGGTGAACCAACTCACTTCAGTACTCATTTGCTTTTTCTTCTCCTTCTCCATCTGGTGCCATTCATAGATTGGGGTGAAATCGCAAAGCTCAAATTTCTTAATTACATGATTTTTCCCTAGTATCTGTCTCCAGTCAGTCATGAAGTTCTCTATAAATTTTGGCTTTGTTGCATAGTCTGTATCTTTCATGACTGAAAACATTGTTGCGACCTGCATCAAGGAAACGTTAACAAAATAACTGAGCAGCTATTAACATATAAAGAGTAAGGATAGCATATCCAATTATGTTGCAAGGATAGACAGAAAGATGTCCTTTAACGCAAGTGGAAATCAACTGATCTACCTCCTCTTGTTCAGGTGTTAGGTTAACTGGCTGTCCATTGTAGAGCATCTTCACACCATGAGGCTTGTATGGAGGGGGGAAAATAACGCCATTGTGCACCAAGGTAGTCCATTTCTGCCCTTCTCCAGAACCAGGTGGCACTTTCGTGGATTTAGAATATTTAGAGTTCTTCATAGCTTTCTTTGACTTCTTGTTTGTTTTCTTGACTGAAGAACTGATGGTTTTTGATGTTGTTTTCTTTATAGATAATGATTTATTATCTGATGCAGCTGGTTTCTTCATTCTCTGGCTAATAGGTAGATGATCATCATCATTTGTCTTTGGTTCTGCTTTGATCGATACTTGCTTAACTTTGGCAGCAACAGATCCATCTGACAGCTTTGGTTTTTTCACTGAAGACTGACCTGAGCTATTGATATCACTTAGGGATCTCTTATTCAAAACTTTAGACTTCATCATTTCATTATTCTTGTTGGAACCATTTTGCGGGAATCTAGAGGCCAAAGGTTTCTCCTCATCAGAATCGATGGACTTTTTAACCAGCGATGCCCCACTAGACTTGACATGGAACCTTGATGATAATGGAACCTCATCCTCTGAGTCTTCAGAAGATTTCTTAATGTCCACTCTCAATTTTTCAGACCCTGATGAGCTAGAAACAGAAGGCTTAAGACCCTTTGAAGCAAGGGAAGAGTTGCTTTTAGCTGATGCAAAAGAAAGTTTGACACTCAAAGGCTTATCATCATCAGAATCCTCTGAATCAGCATCTGGTCCAACAGAAGGCTTATTCAAAGGCTTCTTCTCCATATCACTGATTCTGGAGCTTTCTCCTGTTGATCGCTTTGAATTTTCAGCTGCTGAAGGTGGCACCTTTGAATTAGTTACAGTTGACTTTATCCTTGATGCATTAGCAGGTGAAACAGCATTCCGCTTTTGTGAACTTGAGTTTTGACCTTTAGGAGAAGGTGCCCCAGGAACATGCCTCTGGGATGATCCATCATGTCTTGGAGAAGTCAAGTTGTTCATTTCCGATTTCAGTTGGCATTGCTTAGGTGAAATCTTATTTCTTTTGAAAATTGTAGGCCCCTCATCTTCATCATCACAATCACCTGGAAATTTTGGTTTGATGCAAGCATCAACAGCCATTGCCTTACTAGGTACAGAGTTGCATGTAATCACTGTGTCACACAATTCTCTGCAAGATGTACACATCCAAAAACCTACAACTGTCAGAAACATCCAAACCAAAAATTGCAATACAAAACACTCTCGATTCAATGAACTAAACAAAAATGGTAACAGCTAGGATGATGATCTGCAGTTAGAACAGAAGATTTAAGATTATAAAATGCAAATGAAGAACTTAAGCTCATATGTTATGCAAATTTTGAAAAACAAACCCAAATAAAGAAATAGCATCTCAAGACCCTAAAGAAATAATGTAAATTGCAACTAACCTAAGCCCAGCTAAAGTCCAAAGAAAGATGTATCAGGGAAAACAGTTGTTGTGCAAAGTTATCACACATTCTTAGGAAAGTAAAGAACATGAGAAAGAGACTCATACCAAGAAGAAAAGAGACAATGATCATAAAACACCTTTGAGCTTCCTTTTCGCTGTGTTTCTCGTTGTTTTGATAGTCAAATGAACAAGAAGCAATCAGAACAAAGATGAGGTAAGGAATGAACGAAGACGATGTTAGAGAGCTATAAGACTTTCGGCAATTAATGCATTTTTGCCTAACAATGGAAAGAAAACGAGAGAGAGAAAGACAAAAGGGGAAGGAACGCACATGCTCCATAGGAGATATGAGAACCGGCTCTCTTTTATACATTTTTCTGGTCTTGGTGGGAGAAAAAACTATAGCGTTTGATGGTTTTCGATATTCATATGGCAAAACAAAAGGCATCATCACCACCACATCATTTTCTTTCAACAAAAGCCAAGGGGATGCTCAACAAAAGTACCGGTATTATCATTTCAAAAAGCTCATCAATGAGTGGTATCATTATGAAAGTGCAAGGCTAATGCTTATCCAAAAGCACCCCCAACAAACCCAACCCATCAACCTAGCAATCCAGCATGGAACTAATGATTTAGGAATAATAATTCTCCACATCCTGAATCTAATACCTTAATCAATGATCGAAAATTCGATTTCGACTTGACTTCAGTCACTTAAAAATTGGAATTAATTCGGAGAAATTTAATTTGACATGGAGAATTTTTGTAAAAATTCGCTAAATTAAAGAAGCTAAGAGAATTTTTGTATATATGCTTAAATATCTAGATTTATTGTAGTATAAGCTAAAAACTAATATAAGTAAACACTTTTAATGCATAAAAATACCAATAAGTGACCTCACAAAATCAATCTTGTTAAGTGGGTTAATGAATTTGAAATGGTGGCTTTTGGTCTTAATTCCTTTTCTTTGTTTTGATATTTAATTTTGTAGTAGCTTACTTCTCAACCATATACTTTGCTAGTTTGAATTCCATCATGCTTAATTTATTAATTTATTATTTAAATGTATTTTTTTAATCTCGTTTTATAAGAGGTAACTAAAAGAAGATGGCTTTGGGAACTCTTTTAATTTATTTTTAAATTTTTATCTTATTTCAACTTTATTTATTTATTTTTGCTTCTTTTCTTCTCTTTTTGGTAAAGGATATCCCATAAACTACATAATTTGTGAGCTTGTTAAATTATTTTTTAAAATTTATATTGCTATATTGGTTGATGAAGTTGAAAATAATACATAATTATTGGTATTTTTTTGTTTTCTATTAATGAAATAAT
Source organism: Paratinospora sagittata (assembly GCA_035771175.1). NCBI lineage: Eukaryota > Viridiplantae > Streptophyta > Magnoliopsida > Ranunculales > Menispermaceae > Paratinospora > Paratinospora sagittata. The sequence goes on along the minus strand of CM069600.1, from coordinate 12,135,271 downwards.
ATTTTTTTACTTCTCTATCGAATATCATCGAATTTTATCAAATTTTGTTGAGTTTTTTGAATTTTATCAAATTATTTCGGCAATTTTTTGCATTTTTTATTTTACATCCACTTCACACTTCGATGGTAAAAAAAAGGGAAATAATTCGTGAAAGTTGGTCGAATTTTGGGAAATTTTTGAATCATGACCTTAATTGGAAACATCTCAAGCATTTCAATTATTTCAAAAATGCAGAAATCCAAAATTAGCAATAAAGATTAAGTGTTACAAGACTTGTGCCAAAAGAGAAAGAAAAAAAAGACGCATTACAACAAAGGCAAGGACAGACCTAAGCCTATCACCAGGTCCAATAACAGAATCCAACTCAAAGCAAGGAATTAAAACCAAATAAAAATATCAACAAATGCCACACACAATACCCAGCCCCTCAACCCATTTGTAAAAAACCAACAAAAAAGTGAAATTTTGGAACCAAAAGCAATAACAAACAACAAAATTGTAATCATCATGCATTACCCCTTTCAACTCAACCACAAAGAAACCTAGATTCTCAGAAAATAAGAATAGCAACCTAATAATACAAAATAACACATTCAAATTAGCTCAATAGAACCCAACACCCATCAAATTTGTTTTGGAAAAAAAGAAATCGAACACTCCCACAACCCAATATCCCATCAAAGCAATTTTTATAAACAAAATCCATTAAAGATACGTACGAAAAACTAAAAAAAAAGGGTGAGTTGAACACCAATCAATATCACATATTACCATATTTAACCTCATTAATACAATACCTTCTTAAGAACAAAAGAACAAGGGGATGAAACGGAGCTAGGGCAAGAGAAGTGGAGATCTTTTTTGCATTCTATGGATTTAGGGTTTGATTTCTTGTTTTGGTTGACTTTATTGAAATTTGCATAAAGAACGGAACTGAGATAGAATGACACAAGAGAGAAGCTTCTTAATACCTAAGACTGATTTTTAAATTTTAGTGCTCTCATTATTTTGTTTTTTCTCTTTTCTTCTTTCTCTACTACTCCTTTCCTTTGTTTTGATCTTCCTTCCCTTTTCTACCAAAGGAGGGTGTTTCTTATCGTAGTCACTTCTTTTCTCAAAACACCTACATTACACTTTTTTAATCACAAAAAGACCCATTTCTCCAATAGACATAACTAACAAAAAATTAACTTATATTACAACCTTAAACATTTTCTCCTCTTTTTTGTTTTTTTCTCGCACTCAATAGATTGGTCTTTCTAGTACTGTGATTTATTACTTTCCTGTTTAAAAATTCTAAATGTCAAAAGAAAAAAAAACAAAGTTTTTTGTTACATGCATTGTGAGATTTGAGGTGATTGACAAGGGAAATTAAAAAGGTCCAAGAAAAATGGGTTTTGATGAAGGCGATGACGAAGGTTGTGCCCTATGGGAGTATTGAGATTGATGGGCAGAGATGGAAATGTGGTGGATGTAGAAGAATTTTTTTTTTTTTTTAGCAGAAACAAGAACGTATGTATTAATAATAAAGTAAACAAATGTACAAAAAATGTATCTGTGGATGTAGAAGAAATTGGTGGGTATGAAAATATGCTCTACAACCAAAGGAAGGCATGTATATCACTATATCTTTTCTGCGGATTGACCGAAATGTTTCGTATGTATCATCAAATTTATAGAGACTACCTCATTTTTTGTTATTATAAATCATTGAACAAAGAAACAGCGTCTAAAGAGGGGGGGATTGGGCTTGGGGACAATATGTTCTTGGGCAGTTGGGCTTAACAAACCTAAACCGTAACCCGATTCTCATGGACTTCAACTTGCTATGAGTAGTTGGGTCTTCCAATATACTTGGAGAAACCCAACTATCAGGAGAATTGGGTGCTGGGCTAGGTTTGTCAAGCCCAAGACCATATTATCCCCAAGCCCAATCCCACCTCTCTAGACACTATCTCTTTCCTCAATGAATTTTATGATAACAAAAAAAAAAGTCTATATAAATTCGATGATACACAAGGCACATTTTGATCAATCCGCAAAACACACACATATATATTCCTTCCTTTGGTTGTAAAGCATCTTTTCTTACCCACCAATTTCTACTACACCCACCACATTTCCATCTTTGCCCGTCGATCTCAACGCTCTTGTAGGCCACAGCCTTGTCATCGCCTTCCTCAAAATCCCTTATTCAGAAATCTGCTTCTTAGTTTTCCACGTCAATCACCTCAAATCTCACAAGCCATGTAATAAAAGACCTTTTGTCCCCTTGACATTTAAAAATTTTAAAAAGGAAATTAATAAATTGTAGCGCTAGAATAGTCAATCTACTATGAAAAGAAAAGAAAAAGGGAAAAATGGTTCAAACAATAATATAAGTCAACTTTTAATTAGTTATGTCTATTGAAGTAATTTGACATATGGGTACTTTCATTATTTAGAAATAGCGTAATGTAGGTGTTTTGATAAAAGAAGTGGTTGCAATAAGAAGCACCCTCCCTTGGTAGAAAGGGGGAGGAAGATCAAAACGAAAGAAAGGAGCAGTAACGGGAAGAAGGAAGAAAAGAGAAAAACGATAACGAGAGAGGGAAAACCTAAAAATCGGTCTAGGTATTGTGAACCTTCTCTCTCTCTTACCATTATATTTCAGTTTCGTTCTTTATAGAGATTTCAATATAGTCGGCCAGAATGAGAAATCAAACCCTAAATCTATATAATGCAAAAAAGATCTCTATTTTTGCTGCTCTAGCTCCATTTCATCCCTTTTTTCTTTTGTCCTTTAGACGGTATTGTCATTAATGAGGTTATATGTGGTAATATGTGATATTGGTTGGTCTTCAACTCACCATTTTTTTTCAATCTTTCTTATGTATCTTCAATGAATTTTGTTAAAAAATCTTATTGTTTGTTATTGTTCTTAGTTCCAAAATTTTACCTTTTTGTTGCTTTTCACAAGTGGGTTGTGGAATTGGGTATTGTCTAGCAATTGTTGATATTTTTATTTGATTTTAATTCCTCTCTTTTTTTGGTTTTAAATCCTTTTTTTTTTGACAAGAAACGAAATTTGTATTGTATTAACTATAAGTGTTATACAAGAATATAAACTCGAACCGAAGTCCGGATCTATAAATCAAAACTATCCAAAATTGGTTTTCATCCCCTCAACCACTCCCCCAAGGAAAAGCCCCTTGCTACCTTACTAGCACTGACCCAAAGAGAAGCCAAGACGAAGGAATTATCCCAAACAGCCCCAATTTCCTTCTCTTGGTCATCAAAAATGCAAGAGTTTCATTCTTTCCATATAGACCATATTACTGCAAAGACAACAACACGCCAATAATCTCTAAGACGCCTTGCCAAGACGGAATCTTCTGGAAAGGCCCATAAAGCAGGATCATTGGGGAGCCTCTCCCACTGAAGATGGGCTTCCCATCTCTTCCGCACGCCTTTAGAGAACTCACAATCCACAAAGATATGTTGATTAGTTTCTCCACTAGTCTTACACAAACAGCACCAATTCGGGGAGAGGGTCCAATTCTTGAAACACCTTTGGAGTATATCAACACAATTCAACCTGTCATGAGCAATAGTTTATCCCAAAAATTTGGCTTTTGAAATAACATGAGCTTTCCAGATAAAATCACGAGGAAAATTGGGAAGAACTGGGCTAGAGTCATGGTTAGAACAAAGATGATGAAGGAAAGATTTTGAAGAGAACTCCTCGAATGATTCTAAAGGCCAAGACACTCTATCACTCTCATACGATAGATGAACTCCCTCAAGAATCTCAAGAAGAGATGAGGCTTCTACACACTCTGATAGGGATCCCTTCTCTAAGGTGAAGACACCACGAAGGCCTATCCCTACAACTTGACATTTCTCCAAATTTAGCTTCATACCTGATATCCAGCAAAAGTCATGGATGATCCTCAAGGTAGATAAAAGGTTGGACCCATCATTCTCCACCATGAAATTTATCCTTCCCAACTATAAATCCCTTCACCACTCCAGACTCCTTAGCCTTATCCAACATGCTTCCTGCACATCTGCCACTAAAATGAAGAGAAAAGGTGACAAAAGATCACTCTATGGGTCTACCATTAATAAAGATAGAACATGATACTAAAGATAGAATCCACCTCCTCCAACAAACTCCAAAACCTTTCATACGAAGAACGTAGTCGAGAAAGTCCCACTAAACCATATCATATGCCTTTTCGAAGTCCGTTTTGAAAACAATGCCTTCTCTTTTAGTGGATCTATAATCTTCGACCGCCTCATTAGCAATTAAAATGGCATTGGGAATTTGTCTTCTTTTAACAAAAGCCATTTGATTTTCAAGTTCAGCTATTGTGTGCAGGGCCAATCTCAATCTAGCAGCTAGAATTTTGCAATGTTTTCAAGGCTTCACCTTGGTGGTCGCCTAGGCTCTGTGCTAGGCAGGCAGTGGGGGTTTGTGCAAATATTTAAAAATTTTTGAGGGGTCTCTCTAATTTAAAAAAAAAGCTTAAAAAACATAAACGCCTCCTTTAGTAAACCCTCGAATCTCTCTCTCCCTAAGCCTATCTTTTCCATTTGCTCCGACCAAGAAACGTCGTCGAAATCTCCAACAACCGTCGACGACCCTCCGGCGATAGATATTTTAGTTTTGTACTTTTGAACCTTTTGGATAATATGTATTATGGCATGAATTAATGTTTTGTGGACATGATTTTAATTAATATGAAGTGTTTTTTATCATTTTATGAAAATTTAACATTTATTATAGAATATAGTTAGAAATATATAATTTTGTATATGAATAGTCCAAGGACCTGTAAATAATTAATTAATTATCGACGAACCTATAAATAAATATTTTTCTTATTGCCTAGACATCGCCTTGGCGCCTTGAAAACACTGGAATTTTGGCTATAATTTATAGAGGCTGGTGGTGAGACATATGGGCCTGAAATCCTTCATCTTTTTGGAATGAACTTTCTAGGGGATTAAAAGAATGTATGTCTCATTGACAGACTTGTTTATCACCCCACGATTGAAGAATTCATCCATAATTAATTTAAGATCCATCTTCAAGGTTTCCCAAAATTCTTGATAAAAGGTTAAGGTAAAGCCATCAGGGCATGGGGTTTTATCTCTTTCACAGTTGAAGACCGCCTCTCAGATCTCCTCCATCTCAAAGGGGTGCTCCAGCCAAACACTATCCACTCTTGGCAATTCCTTCCAAGTAATCCCTCACAAGCCACGATCGTCTGTCGTGAAGATCTGGCGATAGTAATCCACTACCTCCCCCACTATACCATCCTCCATCTCCACCAAGGCACCATCTTCTTTCTCAAGTTTTGTAATAAAATTCCCCAATCAACGGTTGCTCAAAATCCTGTGGAAAAATTTGGAATTGACATCACCCTCCTTAACCCATTTAATCTTTGCTTTTTGAGCTGCCAATAGATCCTCTTGAAGTAGAATCGCCTGAAGGTCCTCTTTACCTTTCCTTCTCTCTCGAAATTTGTCATCAAACCAACCTGCAGTACCTTCAGCTTGGTCCAACACTTTAATAGTTGTCTCCAATTCCTTCTTCCTAAACAGGTCCCTGGCAGCAAAGTTTTTGCTCCAAGTTTTCAGACGAACTTTCAAGCCACTTAATTTTTTACAAAACTTATAGCCTTCCCAACCTGAAGCCACCTCTTCCTTCAACCACTCCTTAATAAGATGAGGGAAATTTGAATACGAGAGCCAAATATTCTCAAACCTAAATGGAGTAAGTCCCCATTTGGCTTGATTGGTGTAAGAGTAATAGGCCAATGGTCTAAAACCAGCCTGACATGTGCTTCCTGTCTCACCTCGGGGTAACACAAAGTCCACTATTTGCCAAGCAAGAACCTATCTAGTCTACAACAGATGGGGTTAGCTAGCAAGTTAGACCTAGGTTTCCTTGCTTAGAGTTGGATTTCATTATTGGACTGTTTGGACTATGGTGATAGACCTAGGTGTGTCCTTGCCTTTGGTGTAATGCTCTTTTTTGGGGGGCATAACACCTAATCTTTGTGGCTGATTTTGGATTTTTGCATTTTTGAAATAATTGAAACGCTTGAGGAGTTTCCAATTAAAATATTAGATTTAGGATGTGGAAACATATTACTAAATCATTAGTTCCATACTAGATTGCTAGGTGGATGGGTCGGGTTTGTTGGGAGTGCTTTTGGATAAGCATTTTCCTTGCACTTTCAAAATGATACCATTCCTTGATAAGCTCATTTGAGATGATACTACAATACTTACTTTTGATTAATGGGTATGGGTTGGTGAAATTAGTCTTCGGCTTTTGTTAAGCATCCCTTTGCTATTGTCGAAAGAAAATGATGTAGGGTGACGATGCTCGTTTTTGAGCTAGATATAGTTTTGCATGTTAAAAATTAAAACCATCAAACTATTTATATTTCTCTCCCACCAAAACTAGCAAACTGAGTAAAAGAGAGTTGACTATCATGTTTCTATGGAACATGTGTTTCCCTTTCATCTTTGTTCTTCACTTTCTTATTTCTTTCCATTGTTAGGGAAAAATGTACTAATTTCTGAAAGTCTTATAGCTTTTAGCATCATCTTCATTCATTCCTTCCCTCTTCATTGTCCTTATTGTTTCTTGTTCATTTGACTATCAACACAAAGGGAAACACAACAACAAGTCAACAACAAGGAAGCTCAACGGTGCCTTATGATCAGTACTATATTGTTGAAGCAAATGCTGTGATGTAATTTTAATTTTAGTAATCAACAATTCAACAATGGTGTCATCATAAACACAATTGAAACAATACTTCACATATTCCAATTTGTACCTAGAACCCAAGACAATTGCAATAAATAACAAGCAATTAATGTTTTTCACATTTCCCCAATATCTATCATACTTATCTTTCATACTTGCAGCCATATTACCCAACAATGGATCTCCATTTTCACAAAATTCAATTAATTAACCTTGGATTTCACAAAGTTCATAATAATAGGAGTTTGAAGTGACATACATAGATGCATTATACTTCAATATTACATTGTAAAAATTCCTCAAAAATATCATAGAAACCCTTGCATTCTCCCAATCATCAATTTAGGTGGCCCTATCCTTTTCTTCCCACCTTCAACTTCCAAAAAGTAGTCAACAAATTGCATATTCTCTCCATCCAATCTTTCAAATGCCCTTTAAAATTTCAAAGGTGATTCCAACATCATATAGGCGGAATTCTACCGAGTAGAAACATCTGCGACCAAGAGGCCTTGGTACTCAACTTTTTTATGCTCCATACATGCTTTAAATTTTAGTAATCTTGACGGTGATAATGTCACATACCTTACAACTTTTTTTGTTTGAGTAATATGATTCCACAAACTACTAGTGCCAGATGTTTTTGTATCACAAGCATAAACTTGACCACAATAGTTACACGTACACGTACACGTAGGGTTCTTTGAATCAAAATCTTCAATTCTAGTGAAATGACTCCAAACAAAGGAAGGTGGGCTACATGATCTTTTTTTTACTCAATGTAACAGCTTCAATAGTACCCTAAGTTACTAATGTTGAACTGTCATCCAATGCATTAATTGTCCCAAGTGTTTCAATTCATTCGGGTAATCCAACGTATACTAAAATAGTAAAATATACAGAATTAAAGATAAAGATTGAATATTTACACTTGTATCTCTAAAAGGAAAACACGATTGAATGATTCAAACAATTAAAAATAAATTTAAAAAACAAGACTGACCACACCCCAGTAACATTACGAGTCATGCCTAGCTCTAAATGAATCAGTTGTTCACATAATTATATATACACCACAAAAGTAACCAATGCAATAATCATTAAAAAAAAACAGCATTTACTGTAAATATAATCTTGCAATTTTACAGCTAGGTTGAGCAAGAAAGTAAAAAACTTGCCAAGACACTTCACTCACAACCAAAACAATAAATTTGCAGCAAAGCCTGCAGTAAATAAGCAAAATTCACAGCTAAGTTGAGCAACATGTACCTTTCCAAAACACAACCAGAAATGAAGAACCCACAAACAGAGTCTTCACCAACAATCTGCAACAATGAAAGATTCAATGAGAAATAAGAAAAAACAAAGAGATGAGCTACAATGAAGAGAGAGAGGTCTGAAAGACGAACGAAGAAAAAGAAGAAGAAGATGGAAGCGAAATCGTGAAGGACCTGTTTGAAATTGTACGATTAGGGTTGAGAATCTGCGGTGATTGGATTTGATTTTTTTGGGGTTGTGATTTGGAGGTTGAGCTTAAGAGTTTCGATTCTCACCAAGTGGAAGCAGCTGCAGAGTTGCGATGCCAACAACAACGATTGGGGTTTGGGTTTGTGTCTGAGATTGGGGTTCGGAAGAACGGCCATGTATGCAAAAGCTCGTGCAAGAAAATAGATTTTCAAAGTACAGAAAACGTGTCGGATTGGGCTTCATCTAAAAATAATACAAAAACCTTTAGTCTTTGGATGCTTACGCTGTGTATGGTATTTAATTTTAAAAACAAATGTGATTTTTTTTTTAAAACTTTTTGTTTTTTTGACAAGAGTAATTTTATTTCCAATTAATTTATAAATTTTAAAAATATGTTTGGTATTATATTTAAAAAATATAAAAAACTTATTTAATTGTTCTAAGATTTTATATAAATTAAGTAAAAAAAAAACTTATTTGGGTCCTATCAAATTAAAGAAAAACTCAAAAAATAATTTTTTTATATTCACTAAAAATAATTATTTTTCTTAACTTTTTTCTAAAAACATTTTTTTAATCGCAATGAGCCAAACAAGTTTTTTGTAACTTGTCAATTACATGAATTGAGGCAATGCAACAACTGTTAACAAACACAAGTTTTTTGTAACTTGTCAAATACAGAAAATTAGATTTAAAAATAATACAAAACGCAGCCTTAGCAAACACATACATTTTTTTTTTATGTTGTCCTGTGGTATTGTTGAATTGTCCAGAATCACATGTTAATTACATGAATTGAGGCAATGCAACAACTCAGGACAATGTTGAAAGTGTATGTCAAAAAATATGTTTTCAAAGCATTTCTTATGACCCACCGGGGCTTGGTGTAAGTGCATGAGGTAGGAAGTTCAACTTTCCTAGAGGGAGAGTAAATATAATACGGTTGCAAGCCTTAAGCTCTAGTTGCGGGCTTTGGTTCTTATTGTCCGAGTTCATCTTGATCTCATATGATAGTTATCATCGCTTAGGCAGACTCCTGGTTGTTCCGCCTACGAGCTAATTGTACTTAACAAAAAAAAAACATTTCTCATAGGAGAATTAAAAATATATATATATACGACATTTTATTATAAATCTACATTCAATTTATAATTAATCATTTTCAAAAAATAATCTATTTTCTAGCTGAAGTCTTGAAAATTTGTTTTTTGAATTACCTAACCAAACTTGTTTTTTGTATGTTTTGTATTTTTTTTTACAAAATTGTATATGAATCACAAACCAAATTATTTTCTTAGGTAGCGATTTGGTTGGAGATTCAAAAACTAAAATATAGTTCAAAAAGAAAAAAATTAGGAAATAATTTTTTTTGTTGTTTTCTAAAAACAACCTATTTTCTTTGTTAAATCTCAAAAAATTATTTTCCAATCTAGCCAACCAAACAAATTTTTTATATTGTTTAAATTTTAAATACAAAAAATAATTTTTAAATTCTAAACCGGACAGGCTAACTGAAAGACTATTTTCAAAATCATGAACCAAATGCATTTTTAGTGTTATCTGATTTTTGTTACAGTATCCAAATCATGAACCAATTAAGCCTAATGATTTGAAAAAAAAAATAGAAAATTCAAGATTCAAGTCAAATGTTTCTAAACTTAGAAGTTATCTTTATGATGCATGTAATAAAAGAAGCTCTAGCAGTTTACATATAAAGCTTGTACAAACGTTTCTATAGTTTGACGAGAGTGACTTCACTACTAATTTTTTTAGGTATATTATAAGAAGTGCTTGGAAGCATCTATTTCATCATTACTACTATTTAAGAATTATACCCAAAATTTTTAGATTAGTAGGTATTTGAAACTTACGTTTCCACTAATACTTTTAGAGTACGAGCACAAATACTTAAGGATGTCGTTAGCCAACAAGTGGTGAGAAGTAAGTAAAACTTGAAACCTTCAGGGTAGATGCGCTTGCACCTAACTACTTCCATTAAACCAACCCACTATTAGTTCCATATAGTTTATTGTGATAAAATCTCCTTTTCCACTAATACTTTTGGAGTACGAGCACAAATACTTAAGGATGTCGTTAGCCAACAAGTGGTGAGAAGTAAGTAGAACTTGAAACCTTCAGGGTAGATGCGCTTGCACCTAACTACTTCCATTAAACCAACCCACTATTAGTTCCATATAGTTTATTGTGATAAAATCTCCTTTGTGTATGAAATTTTGCCTCGTTAAGAAACATTTATCACTTTGTGTGCCAACCCTGTTAAAATTTAGGTGGAATAGTCTAGCCGTAAAACAGAGGAAAATACCACCTAAGTGCTGCTCAACGGTAAATTAAAAATAAATTTAATTAAAATGATAGACAAAATCAAGGTATTTATATGACTTGGATCCACAAATTGACTTATTTAATTAAAATGATAGACAAAATCAAGGTATTTATATGACTTGGATCCACAAATTGACTTTGGGGGGGGGGGCGAAACATGTGTGGTATTGTTGTAGCATTAGATTATATTTGAATCGTGAGTGTTGAATAACTCCATAATAATAAAAAAGATTCAGGGGCACATGTATATTAGCTGTGAGTCCATATAGTACGACCCTTCCTAATATAAGATTACTTCAATATAAACGATGTCATGTTGATTATTTCTAAAAAAAAATAAAAAAAATAAAAAAAACCACAATGTCATGTTAATGATAAAGTACTAGTTGGTTGAGGTTAACTGTGAGGCCTTGGACTAGTCCTTGCCATCCAATTTAATTTTGATGGTTTGCATATGATAAGATGTGTTTAAGGGTAATGCTACAAAAACACACAAAAAAAAAAAAAAAAAAAAAAAAAAAAATCCATTCAAAACACAAAACACAAAACACATTTGATGTGGCAACATCTACACCTTTTATAGAATGATGTACCATTCAAACTCAAAAAAATAAAAATAAAAATAAATAAATAAATAATCATAAGGGTAAATGTTGCCACATCATATGAGTTCGTGGTTTGTATTTTTGTTTTTGTGTGTGTTTTTTAGCATTATCCTCTTTTTTAAGAAGAAAGAACCCAAAGCAATTCTACCCTAGATGACAAGACTTTAACTCTGCAGCAACGTCATTTAGAATTATGACTTAAAGAGGAGAAAAAAAATCTTTCTCAATCTTAATCTTACTTGTCTTAATCCGGTCTTTTGTCTATAAAAAAAAATCCTGTCTTTTATGTAAGAGAAGCAACCATCATCATCAACTAGGCTCTATTGGGTATAATAGTCCTGTTTGGGAGAACCTTTTTAAAGTATTTTGAAGCAAAAATACTTTTGAAGATGTTTGACAACACTTACTTCTAGCTAAATTACGGTGGAAAAAAATAATTTTTTTCTTTTAAAAGAAGCTGAGAGTGACTAGCTTTTCCTAAAAGCATTTTTTCTAGAAGCGCTTATCAAAAAAACGTTTTTGCAAAAGCTCTTCCAAACAACGCCAATAACAACAAATGCATGAGAATAACACAGTAAATCATATATATTGAGTACAAGATGTTCAGGAATATACAAGTGCAAACATTCATGGTCAAAACATCTCAAATGTCTTTAAATATATGAAATTTCATTAATACACATTTGACAATAATGTTCAAAGAACATTTTGTTGGCCTAGATAAAGTCCAAAGGGGTTGAATTAAACTCTTGCAGGATTTTTAAAACTTTTCAAATAATAAAAACTTGCAGGTAATAAAAAGAAAAACAACAGGAAATGTAAAGTGAACAATGATTTAGCGTGGTTCGGCTCTTAAAACTTACGTCCACTACTTGATCTCCTCGATCAAGATTTTCAAACCAAACACTATAAGATCCTACTTCAATGGTGAGGATCAAAACTAGTTACACACTTACTCGTCAGGTGTGAAGAACCTTTTTACAAGCACCGTTTTTGATAAAAGAACTTCCAAGTAACTAATAAGCCACTTGAAATACAAAAGATGAATGATGAGAATATTCCTTACCAGAAAACCTAAGAAATTCTTACAGCAACTCTTTAAACCTTACTCAAGAATGCTCAGATAATGTAAAAGATGAAGAGCAAGAGCAACAGTGAAGGGCTTCTTCGACAATACTCTTTGGATGATTTGAAGATAAAAAATAAAGCTTGTTCAATCCAAAGTTTGATCACAAAAACAAAGTTTTTGACTTAGAGAAAACTTAGAACACTTAGAAAACAATTTAACTTGCAAATAGTTCGTTGGTTGTGTTGAGCAAAGAACACAACTATGCTTTTATACAAAAAAAGAGTATGAGCATAAATTAAGGTTTCAATCTCAAAGACAAACAATGATTCGAGTTTGAAATTCAAATGTAACTTTCAGAGTCTTTCACACAACAGAATTAGGCAAAAATACGTGCGAAAATCTGTGCAAAAGGACATATAATCAAAGACGAAAGAGTGTGTTGAATGCCATTTTCGTTGCCCAGGAATGACAGTTCATCCTTGACACACAAAGCAACGCACTGCTTCAGGGGGGAGTGCGTTGGTGCAGGAAAAACACCACACCTTGTCTCGAAGCTGCCCAAAAGGCAGCGCGCTGCTCCAACCAGGAGCGCATTGTTGGCAACAAACTGAGATGGGTGTTTTGTCAGGGTCTCAAAAGAGCATGTTGGTCCAGGAAGGAGTGTGTTGGTCTGATCCAAACTAGAGACTTGTCATTTTCTGGGTCCACAACAGCACACTGCTCTAAGAGGGAGCGCGCTAAGGACTTGTCAATTCCCATAAGTGAATTGACCACGCAAGGAGTGCATATTACACTCAAACATGATTTTTTTTTTCGAAAAACTTTGCACAAACGCATTTAAATCAAATCAGACACTTTAAACATCAAATTGGAGATTCGAAAACACTTGAAACCTTTTCCAATGAAGATGAAAATATGATTGAAATCATTTTCGAAAACATTTGAAGATTATGCTCATTATGAAAACATAGAGAATGGACATTATCTGAGCAAGTCTAAAGTAGGTCCTACAACCTAAAATCACCTAGAAAAAAATAAATTAAAAATTACATTCACTGTCTTGATTTTGAAGTGTCTTCAAGCTTGAATCCATATACTTGAATTGTAGTGGTTTTTTAAGCTAAAACTGCTCAAGTAGATAATTAGTACATGACACATGTTGTTTGTAATCATCAAAACGAATGCCATCATAAGGGTCATTGAATCAACAATCTCCCATTTTTCATGATTTCAAACATTTAATATAGGCCTAGAAGCAAATATGATTCTAGCATCTATGCATCAAGTTTTGCAAAAGTCTTGGTTTTGCTTAAAATATGGATTATGCACATATTACAAACAATCTCAAATAGGATTCACAACTTGTAAAGTCCATTTCCATGACACATATATCCAAGAAACATCCATGTAAAAAATAATAACAGTCCCCAACATACATAAAAGATAATCCATCCATCCATGTATAAAAATAACTAAGTACAATGTATGAAAATACAATCATAAGTATAAGAAATATACATCCAATACATGATACATCCATGCAAACACTCCCCCTATCAACACCATCCCTACACACCCCCCACAACATCCCATACACACTCCCCCTGCCTGTATGAACCCTTATATCTAGAGAATTCTCCTTCTTTTGAAACATAAAAAAGAGGGGAACCTCATCATGAAGATTCAGGTGTCGAAAGAGTTGTAGAAGGATTGGTGGTAAGTCGAACAAAGTGACGAGGAGAGAAAATCCCCATATTATCATCATAAGCAGCAACAACTCGAGGAGCATGAGTGATATCCGAATTGACCTCCCCATCATTAGACTCAGATAACTCAGACTCATTTGATACATCTATAGGAGCTGATGGGGGTCTCTCTGTTGTAGTCCTTGAACGAGCAAACGCAAAAGCTAATGGCGTCGGTTAGGGGTGAAATCGGGTTGGGTCGGGTTTTTGCCCCCTAACCCACCCGACCCGATGAGGTCGGGTGGTAGCCGGCTGGACCCGATGCCACCCGACCTAAGGTCAAGTCGGGTCGGTCGGGTCAGGCCCCCATTAAATAGTTTAATTTTTTTAAAGCTTAATAACTACTATTTAAGCTCATATTAGTAATAAAATATGTTGGATTATCATGTATCGAGCTTATTAAACTACTATTTAAGCTTTAAAAAATGAGATTTCTCTTTTTGGGGAGAACTCATATATGTACAAGCCAAGCTACTCTTAAACTTGACTTATGAAAATGAGGATGAATAAGAAGTTGATGTGCTTTTATAGAGAATGAGAGTCTCTCATTCTTCCCAACAAGCAATGTGGGACTAAAATGAGAACTTTTCTCTTTTAGTCTCAAACACCCATTTTATCTTATTCTTCTTACCATCTAACCCAACAACTCAAGAAAGGTAGTTGAGGGTTATGAGCCTTCTTAATTAGAGACCTTGTATGTAATAATTTTTTAGTATTTTTATTATACATACATACATACATATATATATATATAAATTTAAGAGGTCGGGTCGGGTGGGGTCGGTCGGGTTGCTTACACCCCTAGTGTCGGTGGAACCTCAAGACCGCGAGACGTAGAAGTGCATCAACCACACTGAATCATCGCATATGGCCAAGAAAGAACCACACTGATGATGTAAGCCGCCTCGAAAATCTCGAACAACCTATCTAAGAAAGATACGCCAGCCTTGACCCGATTTACAGTGAGAGTCACTGCGGTGGAAAGGCTCTGGACATGTGTGGACAAGATAGTCATACGAGCATCCATCGCTGTGATCTTAGAGGAAGTCACATTCACTGCTGCACGAAATGACTTCTCTATGGTCTCAACCTCCTTAATCAAAGTAGTGATCTGGCTCGAGGAAGTGGGAACATGAGTAGGAGCTGGAGCGAATGTAGAAGGCATGGATGCAATTGCAGAAGAAATGTCCTCCATATGGCCAAGAATGATGGGGCAGGCTTCGAAATGTGGTCATCTCGAGGAGGAGCAGAAGTAACACCCATCTCATCATGGGGGTCATCATCATGTTGAGCATCAGGCTGAGGACTAACCTGAGAACCCTTGGGAGCTCTGACATTAGACTGGGTGGCCCCAGAATCGATAGGAGGGGGATCACCCGTGTAAGAGCTCTTGAAGAAGTTATCCTTCAAGCCAGCAGGAAGCTTAATCTTTGGAATCCGCTTCCTCCTAGCCTTATAGTACACATAATGCTTGTGCTTGAGGGCAGTGGGTCCACTGCGGCCACTAGGAGTAAGAGAACAAGTCTCTTCGTCGGTGAAGTCTATGCTTACTACCTCAAAGAGGCGTGTCAAGTGCATGGCAAATGAGATATTCCTAGATGTAGGTCTAGTGGACAACTACATAGTCCATCAAAATATGAGACAATTGACCAGTGTCTTGGAAAACACACACCAGGTCAAGAATAAGTCTAGGGGTTTGACAAGACCCCGACTACCAGTCCTCGGTTGAATGCAATGAGAGATAATATTATGCACAACCTTGGGGACGAGATGAAAAGTGGAATTAACCAGATTATCAAGGAAACCATCTAGCCAATCTTTCTGTGCATAACACATCAGGAGTGTGACCATCCTATCATAGCCAGGGAAGACATGCTTGTTATCAACTATTTGAACGTGTGTCGAAATGTTAGGGATAGAGAAATAAAGCTCAAAGATGGCTGGAGAAATGTCAAATGTCCTTACCTAGGACAGTTGTGCTACACGTGTAGCTTTGGTTGGAAGTTTTCTTAAGGCCTGAGTAAAAAAATTTAACTAAAATTGGGTACCATTTGTTTTGGTAGGTCAAGAAAGGGACCCAACCTTGGTGATCAAAGAGCTCAAATATACGGATTCCTACCTTAGTGAAGAAATCAAAATCCACATATGCTCCATTTGTCACATTGCTTTTGGCAAAGGTAGGAAGAATTTCCTAATGATTGGGGTTGGGTTTGGTACCCTTCATTCTCGCTCTGGAGAAGGTGGAACAACCCATTTTTGTGATGAGCGAGTGGGCATCTTAGCGTGGGGCAACATTGTGCTAGCAACCTAGGGTTTTGAGTGATAAACGAAGAACTAGGGCACAAAGATGCAAAAAACCTGAGGAAACGAGGTTAGGGTAGTGATTGATTACCTAGACGCCAACAAATAGCGTGAAAAACAATTGGAGAATGGCTGGAATAGCTTGAGCATGCTAGGGTGACGAAGAAGCTCGCTGCTAGGGCGCGAAGAGAAGAATAAATGAGGGAGAAAAGTTTGTGGGCCCTTTTATAGGTGTCGCCCAGAAACAAGCAGCAACGCGCTGCTCTAGCTAACCAGAGAAAGGGGTTTCCGAGTCTACAGACGCCAGTGTGCTGCTCTCCTCGGGAGCGGGCTGGTCTGGTGAACCTAAGACCCGCTTTTTCCAGACTGTAGGTTCCAACGCATTGCTCCTTCAGGGAGCGCACTACTTAGCCCAACCCAGAAAATTCTAGGTTTCTGCCATCACCAAGAGCACATTGCCCAGCCAGTGCACTGGTGAACTGATAGAAAATCAAAGATGATTTTCTACAATTCAAACTAACACCAATAATCAAATATCATTAAATCAACATTTAACACTCAATCATCAAAGATTTGACACATTTGACTCACTAAACATGCCTAACTCTCTCCTAATATGAACAAATTGATCTTTTGTCGATGCCTTAGTGAAAATATCCATCAATTGATCCTTTGTTCCTATATGAGTGAGCTTAACATCTCCTTTTTGCACAATATCTCTAAGGAAATGATGTATAATCTCAATGTGTTTAGTCCTTGAGTGCAAAACAGGATTCTTGGAAATGTTGATGGCACTGTATTATCACAAAATATTTTAGCACAATAAACGTAAATTTGGTAATCCTCAAGTTGTTGCTTCATATAGAGAATTTGTGCACAACAACTACCAGCTGCAACACATTCAGCTTCAACAGTGGATAATGCCACTGAGTTTTTGTTTCTTGTTGAACCAAGAAATCAAAAAATTTCCCAAAAAATGGCAAAATCCAGAGGTATTCTTCATATCAATGAAACTACCAGCATAGTCTGAGTCTTCAAAACTTCTAAGCTCAAAGGAAGTACCTTTCGGATACCAAATTCCCAAACTGTTGTCCCACTAATATATTTAAAGATTCTTTTAACACACTTAAGGTGGGATTCCCTAGGACTTGACTGAAACTGAGCACTGTTAGCCCAGATGTGTCTAAGACGGGGGTGAATTGGACACTCAACAGATTTTAACCTTTCTTTAGAATCGTTTAAAGAAATAAAAGCAAATTAAATAAAGTAAAGCAGACATATTCAATAATAGTGATAAAAACAATGCACACAAGATTTAGAGTGGTTCGGCCTCGCCTACATCTACTACCTAACCTCCTCAGTTAAGATTTATCCAAACTCGACTAAGAATATTCTTATGGGTGAAGACCTAACCCGTACACCTTCTCAATTTACGGGCTTGAGAATAACTATTTCTCAACTTTCGGGTGTGAGAATGACCGTTACAACTTGAGCAACACTTGCTCTAAACCAGTGATTATCCAGTCACACAAACCAAGGTATACGATGAGATATGATTCCCTTTACTTAGAATCAAATTGATACTTACAAAGCTTTGGATTGAACCCTCTGTTATCACAGATTCAACAAGATATGTATGATAGAGTTTAGCTGAAAACTGGTTCAAAAGGTTTTCGTCTTCTTCAATGGATTATTTGAAAAGATATAAATGAAGATCAACTAATCCAGAAGACTCAACGTATTTTAGAAAAAGATTGAGAGTTTAAGCAATGAGTAGAAGATTAACTTTCAAAAGTTTTTGCACAAGTGAAAACTGTTAAACGTTTTGAAATAGGCTTTCAGTTTTCATATTTGATTATTGGTTATTTTATCTGCTCCAAGGCAACATGTATATAGAAACAACAGTGGCGCAATAAACTTGAAGTTAAGTAATTTTGACGCACAAAGTTATTTCAAAAACAATAAACACATTCTTTCCCAAAAAAGGATTTGATTCATTCGGTGCAACTACGACAACAACATCTGAATCATTTGATCATTCATGAGAATGAAATGTTTTGATAAAGTATTTGAACGTTTTGAAAAAACTCAAAAGTTTTGAAAAAGTTTTGCTCAGTTTTGAAAAGGTTCTTCTGAAAAGTGCAGGTGTCAGCTTTGTGACAGTGTTGGATTAGCGTCTTAACACATAATGTCAACTTTGCCGTTTTGTTCCTTGAGGGCGCTTATGGATTATAAGCACCCTACTGAACTAAGAAGTGAGGGTGCTGCAAAAACTTAAGCATCCTGACTTACTTAATGATTAAAGCTGACTAAAGCTGTGAGGGCACTAATCAAAAGTTAGCGTCCTGACACGTTTAAAACATGTAAAGCATAAGGGCGCTGCTAAGGTTATGAGCGTCTTGATATTTTTAACGTGTTTAAATTCATAAAACGACAAGTATGCTGAAGAACTATCAATATCCTAAGAGTTATTAAGTTGGTTCTTAAGTGAGGGCGCTTCGTGTTCAAGTAGCGTCCTGAAAGTTTTCCAACTTATAACTGTCAGCGTCCTTAAAGATTTAAATCATTAAAAACTCGAAAAACAGTCCACGAGCTGATATTGAATCAGCGTCCTGACAAGTTCATTACTTGACTCAATGAGGGCGCTACTGATGAAGTAAGCGTCCTGATGGATATGAACGTTTCAACCTTGAACTTTATCAGCGTCCCAATGTTTCATCAGCGTCCTGACTTACTAAGTCAAAGAGGGCGTTGTTGAGACATTAACGTCCTAAAAAACATATTAGCGTCCTTATGGACACTTAAAAACAATTTTGATTTTCTATTTAAACCTCGATAATCATGATTAAAGTCTTGGTACTTTTGGATCAAATCAAACATAGAAAATTCAATGTAAATGATCGAAAACCAACTCGACTAAATCATGCATATTGCTGAATCATATGATAATAGATGTTCTACAACATAAACATACTCTAATCTTAAAAAAATGTCTTCAAACGATCGTGGCCTTCAAATAGATCTTGATAGCACATTCACCATGCATCATTGAATCTTCAAAATCTTCATGTAAGATTTTATGTGCTATGCATACAATATTATTATAAACAGAATGTGGTTTGTAATCATCAAAATATCGTTCATATAAGGGGAATACTCTTGTAAGGGACATGAGGATAATTGGTTCAACAAGCACATAAACACACACTAAACATGATATCCGGTCTACTTGTTGTTAAGTACAACAAGCTACCTATTATGCCTTTATAAAGCTTAGTGTCAACAGGTTTGCCCTTTTCATCCTTATCCATCTTAACAGTTGAGTTGCATGGGGTATCAATGGTTTTCAAGTTTTCAAACTTAAACTTCTTTATCATGTCCTTAGCATACTTATTTTGGCTTAAGAATGTGACATTTGACATTTGTTTAATTTGAAGGCCAAGAAAGTATGTAAGTTCCCCCATTATACTCATTTCGAATTCATCTTGCATAATTTTAGAAAATTCTTTGCAAAGATGAGTGTTTGAAGCACTAAAGATGATATCATCAACATAGATTTGAACTAAAAACATATCAAAATCTTTGTGCTTAATGAATGAGGTATGACCCAATTTTCTTTTCTTAAACTCATGCTCTAGAAGAAAAACACTAAGCCTATCATACCAAGCACTAGGAGCATGTTTCAATCCATACAAGGCTTTATAAAGTCTATACACATAATATGGATTTTAAGAATCCTCAAACCCAGGTGGTTGTTCCACATATACATCTTTATTGATGTACCCATTTAGAAATACATTTTTGACATCCATTTGGTATAGTAAAAAGTCTCTATAGCATATATAGGCTAGTAGCATTCTAATTCTCTCTAATCTTGCAACTAGTACAAAAACTTTTTCATAGTCTATTTCTTCTTCTTGATTGTATCCTTGGGCAACTAATCTTGCTTTGTTTCCAACATATTGGCCTAGTATTATAGTCCAAGAGGGGGGGGGGGGGGTGAATTAGACTTGGCAGATTTTCGTGTTACCGTTCGGTTAATTAATTTAAACAGAATATGGGCAGTAGGTAACAAGCTAAATAATCAAGTGTAGGAAAAAAATAAATGGACACAATGATTTATAGTGGTTCGGTTCCCCTTGAACCTACTCTACTACCCGATCAACAGAGTCATCCGCTTCACTGTCTTCCATAGCAGGTGTCAAGGATCTTTTAACACAACTAGGTTCCTTCAAACCATTGGAATCACATGGATGTTTAGATTGCTCCTTACCACTCTTGAGGTGACGATTGAGTTGAGGGTCATATTGTTCACTTGTGTTCTTCTCGGCAAATTCATCAGATGGTCCACAGCCTAATGCTTTAACATACTTTACCAGTCTAACTGCCTGGTTCACTTCACTTTTTTGGGATTTCGAGTTTGACTCATTGTCATATAAATCCATGAGAATGAATGTCTTTTAGCAATTGGGATATTTGGGCACTTAGCTTTGTAATCAGGGGAACTACCCAAGATTTCCACAAAACTATCTTCCATTTCTTCCTCTACATGCTCATATCTACTATCACGACCTTTCTTTCTATAGTTCTTAGTATATGATGGTTCACACTCTAATGCTCTATCAGAGACAGAGGAAATTCCTGCAAGTTATCTTACGTCCCAAGCAATTAGCACACCACCTGCGGAGCCCAAGAAGAAAGAAAGATCTGCTTTAGATCCTTAAATCTAGACTACCAAATAAACCCGATCAGCACCCTTGAGACAACTTCTTACTTGACTTCCTAAAGAATGAGGATGTCTGAATTAAGCTTACCAACAACTCTTTTAATGGCCCTACACTTGTCATTGGACCCACAACTCCTTATATGTTCTAAAAAACTATCTTCATGATCAAAGTGAAAACCCCAGCCAACCCACCCAACCTTGAGCTCAAACTGAGTTGTCACCCTGTTCACCCCATGAATTTATCTTTGGTTTGCCATGCTTCATCCCACTACCCACATTAAATAACATAATATAAGATAAGTGTACGCAATTAATAAAATATGATAATTGTAAAAAATAATGCATCTCTCCATCTATTTTTGCGTGTACATACTAGATTCCAAGAGGGAGTAATGGAACTCCATCTCTAATGGGATTTGAATTCCCAAGTACACCTCTATATATGCAACAAAGAGTCGTTGTTTGAAATAGAACACTTTGAGATTCATTGCGCCAAAAAGTGCTCTTTGAAAGTTAGTCATATTTCTTTTTGAACAAGATAACAAACACTTTCAAATATTCTTTGATCTTAAAAAGCTTTCCTGGATTTGCCGTTCATCATTTTCAATCATTTCAAGAAATCCAAAGGAAGCAAAGAGCTACTTCACTCTTCAGTCGAGCTTAGTCTTTATCATCTTGTTGAACATATTTTAGTGAAGTTCATTCTGCTCTGTAAGTATTTTTAATTGATTCTAGGTAAGAGAATCAAAGATACAAAGTTTATGTTAAAAGGTGACAAGGAGTCACTTGGTTATTGAGCTGATGTAAGCTCATTGTAACGGTTATTCTCACACCCGTGAAGTTGATAAAAATGTAAGGGTTTGATCCTCACCTGTGAAGAGGTATCAATAGTGGAGTTTGACAAATCCTAATCTGAAAAATTAAGCAGTGGATGTAGGCAAAGGCCGAATCACTCTAAATTTGTTGTGTTCATAACTTTATTTCCGTTGCACTTCATTTCTGTCATTATTTATTTTTGAAAGGTATAACCTACAAATTTGTCCAATTCACCCCCCTTTTGGACACTTATATGGGTCAACAAGTGGTATCAGAGCAAGTTAACCATCAAAGTATATAACAATCTTTGATTATTTATGGTAGGACAAAGTTCTAAGGATAACATTTTTGGAGAAGGTCGCTCTACAAATAGACAACCACTCTTCAAGGGTGAAAACTACCTTCATTGGAAAACTAGGGTCAAATTTTACCTTAGTGCCCACGACTTAGAAATGTGGGATGTTGTGACAAATGGTTGTCCTAAACCCACTAAAGTTGTAGATGGTAAAGTAGTTCCTAAAGAGTTAGACGAGTGGAAAGGAAGGAAAAAAGAGCTTTTAAACAATCAAGTTGTCAACATTTTGTTTTGTAGTCCGTCTAGTGACAAATTCAATAGAATAAGTGCTTGTGAAATAGCAAAAGAAATTTGAGAAAGACTTGAAGTAACCCATGAGAGAACCTTGCAAGTCAAAAAGGCCAAACTCCAAATGCTTATAGAGACTTGTGAAACCTATAGGATGGAAGAAACATAAACAATTGCTGATGCAATAACTAGATTTACCAAGAATGTTAATGAGATGGAAACCTTAAGGGAAGGTCTATGATCAAGAGGAGACCCTTAGGAAGTTTTTGAGAGGTCTACCCAAGATATGGGAACCCAAAGCTACAGCTATAAAGAAAGCCAAAAACTTGGCTGAGTACACTTTTGATGAACTATGTGGTTTATTAATGATTCATGAACTAAAGTTAAAAAACAACCCAGTCCAACCCAAAGTAGATGATAAAAGAAAGAAAAACATTGCCTTGAATGTCAACACTGATTCAAAATGCTCATCGGAAGATGAAAATACTAATGAAGATGTTGCAATGTTTACTAGAAAATTTAATCGACTTATTAGGAGAAAGGGAAAAACTAGCTCAAACCAAAGATTCCATAAAGAAAAAATGTTTGGGGCAAAGCCTAGTGAACTCATATGTTTTGGTTACAACAAACCTGGTCATGTCAAGAGTGATAGTCCTAACAAGTACAAGAAAAGTTTCATCTCAAAGAAGAAGGACAAGAAGGTACTAAAATCCACTTGGGATGATACAAGCTCAAGTGAGAGTGATTCTGTCACACCCTGGGTTGCACAGCGTGCCCCCTACCCAGGTGCGGGCGCACCCCCTCGGGGCGAACGCCTAGCCATTATGGATCCATAATATTGTCCCATCTCGGCCAGCCACGCCACACAAGGACGCCGGACACCGAGATCATTTATCCCCCTGCACAATCCACAGCACAGGGAGGGCCTCCCCCAAGTTCGAACTCGCAACCTCTTCCTCATAAGGTTAGATTTCGCAACTTGAGTACCCATTGAACCATTTGGCTTAATGGATACTCAAGTTGCGAAATCTAACCTTATGAGGAAGAGGTTGCGAGTTCGAACTTGGGGGAGGCCCTCCCTGTGCTGTGGATTGTGCAAGGGGATAAATGATCTCGGTGTCCGGCGTCCTTGTGTGGCGTGGCTGGCCGAGATGGGACAATATTATGGATCCATAATGGCTAGGCGTTCGCCCCGAGGGGGTGCGCCCGCACCTGGGTAGGGGGCACGCTGTGCAACCCAGGGTGTGACAGATTCAGATCTGATAACAACAAAGCTGCCATTTGTCTCATAATGCCGAGGTAAAGTCTAAACCATATGATGAATTTGATGATCTTTTTAATTCTCACGACTATGATATTGTTAAGACCAATCTTGATAGAGAAATTAGGAAAAATGCCAAGGTCAAAAAAAGCTTAATGGAATCTCTTGAAGAGGTTGAATCTAAACAAGAGAACCTTGATGAACTCTCCTTAGACAATGAACAAATGAAAAAGGAAATTGAGAGGTTAAAAAGTGAGAATGAGACACTCAAAAAGAGTGTTGAAGACTTGACCAATGTAGTCCTTAAATTCACCAATGGGTAAAAGATGTTTGATATGATGATAGGTGCCCAAAGATGTGCTTTTGATAATGCCGGGAGAGGATTCACTCAAGGGTGAAAACAAAAGGATTATAGTACCCTACTAACCAAAAGGCTTACTTGCCATCACTGTAATAGGCAAGGCCACACTGTGCTAAGGTGCCCACTCAAAAAAATAAAAAAAAAAGAAACTAGCATGGGTAGAAAAGGATGTTTTTATTGATGCTAACATGAATTGACCCAAGGAAACATGGGTACCAAAATCAAAGGTGCTCTATGTTGTGTAGATGAACACAAATAGAGACACTTGGTACCTCAATAGTGGATGCTCAAGGCACATGACTGGAGACAAGTCAAAATTTATGTGCTTGGAGAAGAAGAAAGGAAAAGGTGAAATTTATGGTATTGGCACCATTGGTAATGACTCTCTTTCCATACATGAAGTTTTTTATGTTAAGGGCCTTAAACATAATCTCTTGAACATAAGTCAATTATGCGACAAAGGTTATAGAATATCTTTTGAAGCAAATAGATGCATTGTTAGGCATTCAAATGATTCAATTGCTTTCATTACATCTAGACATAAGAATGTTTATAGTTCGAATCTTGATGATACAGGTAAACAAAATGTTTCTTGTTTAAGTGTTATGATTTGTGTTAATGCATGGCTTTGGCATAGAAGATTAGTTCATGTTAGTATGGATAACATATCTAGACTTGCCAAGAATGAGCTTGCAAAGGGCATTCTCAAAAGAGTGTACCTAAAAGACAAGGTGTGTGAACCTTGTCAATTAGGCAAGCATACCAAATCCTCATTTAAGAGCAATAAGTATTTGCCTACAACTAGAGCTCTCGAATTGATTCACATGGATCTTTTTGGACCACCATGAACCCAAAGTCTAGAAGGAAAATCATATATGTTTGTGATCGTTGATAATTTCACAAGATTTACATGGGTATTCTTTTTGGCACATAAACATGAAGTGTGTGATTTGTTTATTAGATTTTGTCAAAAAGTAGAAAATGAAAAGGGTTACAAGAGTAATATCATAAGAAGTGATTGAGGTGGAGAATTTGTGAAAAAAAATCTTGAAGACTTTTGCAACAAACAAGGATACACCCACCGACAAAATGGTGTAGTAGAAAGAAAAACTAGATCACTTTAAGAAATGTGTAGAACTATGCTTAGTGAGTACAATTTAGCCACTTATTTTGAGGCAGAAGCAATCAATACAGCTTGTCATAATATGAATAGATCAATGATTTGATGAAGCATGAAAAAGACTCCATATGAGCTTTGGAAGGGTAGAGTACCCAATATTAGTTACTTTAGAGTTTTTGGTTGCAAGTGCTTCATTATAAATGACATAAACAATTTAGACAAGTTTGAACCAAAATCTGATATTAAAATCTTTTTAGGATATTCTTCTCATAGTAGGGCTTATAGAGTCTCTAACAAATCAACCAAAGTTCTAGAAGAATTGATCCATGTAAACTTTGATGAGGGTGATCCCCAAAAGAATCAGAGAGATGAAGTTCAAAAGATCAACATCGATAATGATAATGATGATGCTCCTAAAGTATTACAAAATCCTGAAATTAATGATGAATCATCATTAGAGGCTTCTAAGAACTCTAGACTACTTCTTAGTCATCCCAAAGATCAAATCTTAGGTGATCCTTCTAAAAGTATGTCAACTAGAACTTCAATTCACAAGGACCAAGGGCATGTAGCTTTTGTGTTTCAAATTGAACCAACTAAAGTTGAAGAAGCCTCGAAAGATGAGAATTGGATTCTTGCTATGCAAAAAAAGCTAGGACACTTTGCTAGAAACAAAGTTTTGGAATTAGTTCCTAGACCAACTCATCAATTTGTCATAGGAACCAAATGGGTATTTAGAAACAAGAAGGATGAACAAAGTGTAATTGTCTGAAACAAAACTCGATTGATTGCCCAAGGGTAAAACCAAGAAGAAGGCATTGACTATAAAGAAGCCTTTGCACCTGTA
This sequence comes from Paratinospora sagittata, assembly GCA_035771175.1. Lineage (NCBI taxonomy): Eukaryota > Viridiplantae > Streptophyta > Magnoliopsida > Ranunculales > Menispermaceae > Paratinospora > Paratinospora sagittata. The sequence goes on along the minus strand of CM069600.1, from coordinate 12,109,258 downwards.
GCAAGATTAGAGGCTATTAAAATGCTACTTGCCTATGCTTGCTACAATTTTTTTTCCTTATACCAAATGAATGTCAAAAGTGTCTTTCTAAATGGCCATATTAATGAAGAGGTATATGTGGAACCAACCCCAGGTTTTGAGGATTCTCACAACCTAGAATATGTATTCAAACTCCACAAAGCTTTGTATGGGTTGAGACAAGCGCCAAGAGCTTGGTATAATAGGCTAAGTTAATTTCTTCTAGATCATGATTTTCATAAAGGAAAACTAGATCCTACTTTGTTAATCAAGCACAAAAATTCTAATATGCTATCAATCTAAATCTATGTGGATGATATCATTTTTGGTGCTTCAAACAAAAATCTATGCAATGAATCTTCCAAACTTATGCTAGATGAGTTTGAAATGAGTATGATGGGAGAACTTACATACTTCCTTAGATTGCAAATTAAGCAGTTGCCTCATGGCACACTTTTGAGTCAATCTAAGTATGCTAAGGAAATGATCAAAAAGTTTAAGATGTATAATTTGAAAGTCATTGACACCCCATGTACCTCGATTGGACAAGGATGATAAGGGCAAACCTATAAATCCCAATATATATAGAAGCATGATAGGAAGTTTGTTATATCTAACAATAAGCAGACCCGACATTATGTTTAGTGTATCCCTTTGTGCTAGATTTTAGTCGAGTCTTAGAGAATCCCACCTCAAATGTGTTAAGAGAATCTTTCGATACATAAGTGGAACAGGTGATCTAGGAATGTGGTCTCCCAAAGGGACATCTTTTGAGCTTAGAAGTTTTGTAGACTCTGATTATGCTGGTAGTCTAATAAATAAAAAGAGTACCTCCGGATTTTGTCACTTCCTAGAAAATCTTTTAATTTCTTGGTTCAATAAAAAGTAACATTTAGTTGCATTATCCACAACTGAAGCAAAATATGTAGCAACTGGTAGCTGTTGTTCTCAGGTTTTGTACATTAAACAATAACTCCAAGATTATCAAATTCACATTAATTGTGTTGAAATATTTTGTGATAATACCAGTGCCATTAATATATCCAAGAACCCTGTTTTGCACCAAGAACGAAGCATATTCATATTAGACATCATTTCGTAAGAGATCATGTGCAAAAGGGGGATGTAGAGTTCACTCACATAGGCACTAAAGATCAGCTTGTTGATATTCTCACAAAAGCCTTACCAAAAGATCAATTTGTTCATATTCGAAGAGAATTAGAAATGTTTTCTGAGTCAAACTTTTGATTGTGTGTTGTGATCATTAATATTTTGATGATCTTCTTTGTGTTTCTGGTCGAATTTCTCTTATGCAAAAAATTATATAGTTATCAGTTCAAAATCTGAGGACGTTGCACATGGTACAGGACGCTCCTCAGTACTGTCTTTCCTTCTGGGCAGTTCCTCGGAGGACGCTCATGTCCATCAGGACACTGACAGTTGCGTTCCTCATTTAACTTCCTTACTTTATGAGGATGCTCTTGTTGTTTAGGACACTTATTCTCTTTTTGATGTTTTCAAAAGGGGGAGAAGTACAAGAAGCAAGATAGGAAAAGTATGGGAAGCAAGATATGAACAAGAGTCAAATGAGATAAATAAAATCTATGAGTAAGAGGGGGCATAGTGTAACTTTATTGATTTTTTCCTAATTGTAAAATGTTCTTATCATGACAAGATATATGATTACTGTCTTATTTTACAATATTAGTTTGATCTGCATTTGCATGCATTCACATAGATTAGCTTGCTTGAAGGCCTGAAGTGATGCATTTGAAATCATCAAAAAGCGGAGATTGTTATTTCAAGGAGCCCACATAATGGATATTTTGATGATTACAAACTACATTTCACATCTAATTGATGTAGGATTATCAGCGTTATGCAAAGAATCATGCTAGAGCTTTTCAAGTAAAGTAAAGATCAAGCATTGGACAATTATCAAGCATTGGACGTCATAATGTTTATATTTAGATTGCTTAGGTTGTCTTTAGGCTTGTAGAACTTCACATGGATTTGTTCAGTAAATTCTATTCCATTCTTTGAAGATTTTAAAAATGATTTTTCACAAGTTATCAAGTTTTTTAATAGTGTTGAAATTTCTATCAGATTAAGTTTGATCAATCAAATTAAGTATTTCAAAATGATTTTCAAGTCCTTTGAGTGATTTCAGTATGTTTGATTTGATCCGGAATGCATGAAAACCAATTTGATTTGGCAAATTTCAAAATGGGAAGTTGTTTGAAGTTTTATCAGGTTGAGCAGGACGTCCATGGTTCTTTAGGATTCTCAAGTAATGGCCAAATCACTTAAATTATTCATGCCAATACTGCAGGACACTCCTACTAATGTAAAACGCTCAAAATTTCAGGGAAAAGTTTTGGACGAGTCTAGCAAGACACTCATAGAGCAATAACGCTCACCTAGAATGTCTGACAAAATTCTATCTCTCGGGATGTCAAACTACATGACACTCATAAAGTTGCAGGACGTTCATAGACAGATTGAACCTTCTGGGTTTCAACGTTGTAGCGCCCTCCCAAAGCAGTAGGACGCTCAAGAAAGTGTGTTAGAAAACGTTGTTTCTTCATACGTGTGAACTATGTCATTTCTGATACATTTCTATTCTTGTGTAAATGTGTTTTGGCAGTGATTTTTCAACGTCTTTGTAAACACCATTTTCGTGAAAGATTTTATCCATTGCACTTGAATTTCAAACAAAGATCTTAGTTTTTGGGAGATTGAAATCCTAAGTACACCTTTATATATGCAACAAATAGTTGTTGCTTGAAACATAACACTTAGAGTTTCATTGCGCCGAAAACTCTTTGAAAGTTTGTCATATTTCTTTTTGAAGAAAATAAAAAAACGTTTTCAGATATTCTCTTATATTAAAAAGCTTTCCTGGATTTTTCGTTCATCATTTTCAATCTTTTCAAGAAATCCAAAAGAAGCAAACAATTACTTCACTCTGCAGCTGAGGTTAATCTTTATCATCTTGTTGAACATATTTTAGTGAAGTTCATTATGCTCTGTAAGTATTTTTAATTGATTCTAGGTAAGAGAATCAAAGATACAAAGTTTATGTTGAAAGGTGACGGGGAGTCACTTGGTTATTGAGTTGGTATAAGCTCATTTTAACAGTTATTCTCACACCCGCGAAGTTGAGAAAAGTGTAAAGGTTTGATCCTCACTTGTGAAGAGGTATCAATAGTGGAGTTTGACAAATCATAATCGGAGAGATTAGATAGTAGATGTAGGCAAAGGCCGAACCACTCTAAATATGTTATGTTTATAACTTTATTTTTGCAACACTTCATTTATGTCATTATTTATTTTTGAAAGGTATAACCTGCAAATTTGTCCAATTCATATCCCCTTTGGACAGTTGCGACCCCTTTCCGGGTGACGTCACGACCGACACAATAGCCCAGATAATGTTACTACACGACAAAACCTAAGGCACTGATAAGCCTCTATGCAGAAAATACCTAACCAAAACCTGATAAACACAATATATAACTTGTATATGACATTTATAATTGAACAAAAATGGAAATCCATCATTCAAAACCAAACCATATCAAATCTATCATTAATTACATGGTTCAATATCTACAAATATATCCATATGAAACTCAACCAAAAGTCCATCATCCCAAGGAAGTCATATACAGTTCATATACAGTCTAGTGTTACATGCATATATACTATGATAGTTATATACAAGTTTCAAAGAACAAAACAATCAAAATTGTACCCAAGTCCCCAAAAATACAAAACCTACATCCAAAAGTATAAGAGGAAGGCCACTCGCACGTCAAGCCTTGCCTTTTCCTTTTAGATCTGAACCTGAGAAAAGTAGGAGAAAATGGGGTGAACTCAACTAGATCAGTGAATACTTCTCACAATAATCTCTACATATGCATTTATATAAATTATGTATGCCATTGGAAAATCACATTTATAAACCAAATGCATCAAGGAAATCATAATATACACAGTTCCAGCTAAACATATGATTTATGCATCATTTTCATAAAAGTATGCAAACGCCTTCATGAGGTCACAACAGATAACATTGCCTACACTTCCCCCATTTGTGTTATAGAGTACAGGTCAGCATGTTATCCAACACTAATCCTCCTACCCTTCCATTCCTTAGTGATTAAGAAAGTCCTTTCCACGGAGTGCCAATCCAAGTACTTCGGCGACACATTTCCTCGAAGAACAAGTAAGTAGAAAGACAAACAATGGCAAGGCATTTAATCCAAAATACCCAAGGAAAATCCAATGCATAAAAATCCATGTTTATGTTCTCAAAAACACAATGCACATATATATAAATGGAGAAATAAAGTGAGAAATACGCACAACCAACCACAAGCGAATTTACCAAGCTAATTACCCTCAACTTGGCAAATCCAATCACAATGTCTTGAAATGGATAAAATTCACATTCATTGATCAATTTCAAGCCATATATGCCCAATTGCATAACCATGACTAAACATGATCAGTTGTAAAAATCCTACTAAATTCCTAGCCTAAGTCCCAACATATCCAACCTAGGTCAATTCATCAATCACCATCATAGTCTATGTAGGAATACTACATAGCTCCACAATTCATGATTCAATCCATAGGCATCCATCATGCCTAATTTCATGCTCATACAATGACTAGGCCTAGCTCAACATAAATCAATTTCATTCCATCACATGCTCAATTTAGCATAATCTAACTCAATTTAGGCTCAATTAACTAATTCCCATCTCAATTAAACACATTCAAATCTATTGGACCAAAAACCCCAAATTGGGCAAAAATCTCTACAATGAGACATAGGGCAATTGTATTAATCATCCATCCATATCAAGAGAAACCATCAATTAACACTGCCAATGATTCAAGCATGCCAATTTATGCAACATAAGTCACATGCACTCCAAATGGAAAGCTACAGGTCACATTTCTAGAGTTAGGTCAAATAAAAAGAACACCATCTATTCTCAAATAGAAATTGGTGCAAAAGCCACCAATGTGTTCTACAATACTCTAGAATCCCCTTTCCAAGACATGCACCTCGTTTCCAAGGGTTTTCATTGAAACCCTAACCCCTTGCACCATTAAAAACTTGGTCAAGTGTTTGGAAAACATACATTGGGCATAGATCTAGGTCTAAGAGACATATCCATACCATTTCCAAGCTATTTTGGATACATACCAACAAAACCCTAACTTAGGTCAACCCAAAACTGTGAGCTATAGAGAATACTACACCATTAGAAAGCTTACTCTCACCTTCAATGGTGTTTTCATGGAAATAAATGGAGAAAAATACTTACTTTGGGTTGATTTGGTGAAGAAACCCCCTTTGGAAGCCTAAGTTCTCCTCTCCTCTTTCTCTCTTTCGTTCTTGGTCCAAATGAAGAAGAAATAAGGTTTCCTCCCCTTTATTGTGCGTGCATTGGGCCACATTTAACTTAAAAAACCGCCCAGATTCGTGAGGAGCGCGCTTCTCCTTTTTCTAAGTCAATTTTGCTCTCTATCTGGGCAAGTAGTGCACTCTTCTCCTGCCCAGCACACTCAATCTAAACTTTTCCGCTACGCACTCAATACACGTCGGAATTTCGTGTATAATAGGTCAATTTCTTTGTAAAATTGCGTTCCAGACTCATTTGTAATATCCACAAGTCCATTTGAGACTCCCCTCATAAATTTATAATTGAATCAACATAAAATTACATCATATACAAACAAAATACGAGTATAATACACATCAAATACATACATAAGCATCTAGAGTTTGGCATTATACGTCGTCATGACAACATATGAGAATGTGGGTCGTTACACTCTCCCCAACTTAGGAAATTTCGTCCTTGAAATTTAAGATAAGGATAAATTTTACCTCAAGTGGCGAACAAATCCGAAAATATTTCCCACTTCTAATCCTTTCGCTCCTAGGTTTGCTCTTCATTGTTGTGGAACTACCATTTGAGTCGAACCAAAGGAATCTCCTTATTCCTGAGTTTCTGAACTTTCTGAGCCAAAATCTACATCGGTTGTTCCTCATAAGTATCATCCTCCCCAACTTTGAACTATGATACATCGAACACATGTGTGGGATTTGGATAATACTTCATTAGCATGGATACGTGAAAAACATTATGAACACCAATGAGCTAAGGTGGCGGAGCAAGCTTTTATCCTATAGGACCAATCCTTTCTAGGATCTCAAATAGTCCAACGAATCGAGGAGACAACTTTCCTTTCACATGAAGTCTCATCTGCCCCTTATGTGGACAAACCTTCAATGATACTTGATCTCCCACTACAACTCTAATGGCCTGTGACGCTTGTCGAAGTAGCTCTTTTTTTGATCCTGAGCTGCCTTCAACTTCTTCCTAATCTGCTTAATCTTCTTAGTTTGTGCAACCACTACCTCTGGCCCCAAAATTCGTGTTTCTCCCACTTCGAACCAACAAGTAGGAGATCTACAAGGTCTCCCATAGAGAGCCTCAAATGGTGTCATGCTAATGCTAGCCTGATAGCTATTATTATAGGCAAACTCACACAGATGAAGATATTCAATCCAACTCCCACCAAATTCCAAAATACATGACCTGAGCATGTCCTCCAGCATCTAAATAACCCTCTCAGACTGTCCGTCCGTCTGAGGGTGAAATGTCGTATTAAGACGGAGATGAGTTCCTATCCCCTTCTAGATCGCTCCTGAAGCTCGAACTAAAAATGCGGATCTCTATCTGACATCATGGAAACGGAAACTTTGAAAAATATCACAATCTCTCGAAGGAATAATCTGCTCAAGCGGTCCACGGAATCTTTGGTGTTCATCGGAAGAAAATGCGCAGATTTTGTAAGCCTATTAACAATAACCCAGATGGCATCATATCTACCCCAAAACCTTTGAATGCCATATGTATTTCTAAGCCCATATATTCGATCAGTACTAACAACCCAAGTATCAAACATTCCATAATTTGGACTATGCTGCTGCAGATACCTGACCTTTTGAATATGAGTGTCCAATAGCTGTGTTTGCATCTAAACACATATATCAATAATGGTTCAACGGAGCGTATACTCATTATCCAAATTTTGTCTAATAATCACCACTCATGGGCCATCTGATAAGCTACAATGCCCGTTTCAACCCGTTTCCTGCTCAATGCATCATCAACAACATTGGCTTTCGCATAATGATACTCCAATGCAAAGTCATAATCCTTAAGGAATTCAAGCCATCTACGTTGTCTCATATTCAATTCCTTCTAACAAAACAAGTACTTCAGACTCTTATGATCAGAATATAATGTGAACCTCTCGCCATTCATATAATGTTTCCAAAGCTTTAGAGCAAACACTATTGCCGCCAACTCCAAATCATGAATGGGGTAATTCTTCTCATGCACTTTCAATTACCTCGATGTATACACAACAACTCTATCGTCCTGCATCAGAACACAATCCAATCCTACATGAGATGCATTGGTATAAATCACCAATCCTTTCCCACGTTCTAAAAGTATCAAACATGTGCGGTAGTAAGCTTTTTCTTCAATTCTGTAAAAGTTTTTTCATAGGCATCAGTCCACACAAAAGAAACGTTCTTTTGGGTTTATCTAGTAAGTGGGGCAGCTGGCTTCAAAAGCCTTGTACCAATTTCCTATAGTACTCTGCCAAACCCAGAAAACAAAAAAAAATCTTGGTCAGTGTGATCGGTCTCGACCAGTTCATAATTGCCTCAATTTTAGCATAATCAACAGAAATACCATCTGCATCAACCATATGACCCAAAAGTTTCACTTCCGAAATCCAAAAGTTTGCACTTACCAAGTACTTCAATATTTGGAGACTATGAAATAACCAAGAGACCAAGATATTGTTCAAATACCCATTGCATCAACCCATAAACATGGCTGATGCATCAATTAAACCAAAAGGGTATCACCAAAAAACTTGAAATTTTCATATCTTGTCTTAAACGCAGTCTTCATTACGTTTTCATCCTGAATTCTCAACTGATGGTGCCTAGATCACAAAGTGATCCCAAGAAAATTCGGCTCCATTAGTTAATCGAATTCACCTACCTATTCATGGTATAAGGTATTTACTCTTTGTTGTCACCCTATTCGCTTAACGGTACTCTACACACGATTAAGACCTACCGTGCAACATTTTCACATTTCCTCAAATACCTCTAGGGTGACGTATATTGGGCATTAGTTTAATAATGTCATCAATTTCCTATCTAGGTGGCAACGACATATTGTCATCTCAAACGTAGCAACTGAGACACCTATGTCACAATAAATGACAGGTTGCGAGATGGGAAAAAGAAATTCATCCAATAAGGGCTAGATCCACGAGATTTCAACCCTTATAGAAGCAACAACGCAATGCTCAACCTCAATCGATGAATGAGCAATAGATTTTTGTTTCTTAGAGCTCCAAGATATGGGACTATGATCAAGAAACACAATGTAGGTACTAGTTGACATGCAATCATACATGTTACTCGCCCCAATTAGCATTAGAGAAAGCATGCATATAAATGGATGGACTCTTTTGGAGGAAATACCATAATCAATAGTACTTTTGAAGTATCTGAGAAGTTGTTTTGTCATCAATGTCCAGTGAGTGTTCGATGACTTGTGCATGATTGGGAAAGCTCAAATGCAATGTTAGGACGAGTAAGAGAGAGATATCAAAGACTACCGAGAAGATGTCGATACTCAATTACATCAGATAAGTTTGTACCATCATATAAAGAGAGAGAGAGAGAGAGAGAGAGAGAGAGAAAGAGAGAGAGAGAGGAACTAATGGAGAGTGGAGTGTGAAAATCTTTTGCCCCAAGCATATTGGTGCAAACAAGTAAATTGCTAATGTATTTGTGTTGAGATATGAATATTCCAAATAAGGTGGGAACAACTCCAACACTAAGAAAGGAACAAAAAGCTCTAAGATCCCTAATGAAAAACCAATTTACCAACTGAGTCACAAACTTATTCAACATTGAATTATCTTTGCTTGTGCAAATCAATTCATCAACATAAACTACTAAATAAAGAGTAACATCCGCATGAGAGTAGATTAAGAGCAATGTTAATCTATGAATTAAAGAAGTCCATAGTGAAGAGATAATTGTGTAGCTCAGTGTACCATGCAAGTTGTCATAGCCAGTAATTTGGGTTAGAATGTAACCCTAGTTAATAAATTAAGGTTAAATTGTATAATATTACTTGCCTATGAGTGGACTATATTGTATATGATATTATGATGTGAGATCATGATTTTAGCATAGTTTGGAAAATGATGATAATCAATTGATGATATCAATTCAGATGATTACCTTATGAGATTATAAGGTGAATTAATTGAGGAAATAACCTTATGATATAAATATGGTGATTTAATTGGAGAAATAACCTTATTGTATATATGAGGTAAATTAATTGAAAAAATAACCTTATTGGATGATCAAGGTGCATTATTTTGTCGTCTCAAATGTTTTCCTCCCAATTTGAAGGTTGTAAAAGGCCTTGAGTAGAAGAAAAAAAATGTGTTGATCCAATGACCCCCATGATCATGGCATTCGTTTTGATGATTACAAACAACATCTGTCATGTACTAATAATCTACTTGAGTATATGGCAAGCTTGAAGACACTTCAAGATCAAGACAATGAATGCAACTTTAATTTGTTTTTGTAAGACCTACTTTAGACTTGCTTAGATAATGTCCATTCTCTATGTATTCAAAATGAGCATAATCTTCAAATGTTTCCGAAAATGATTTCATTAATGTTTTCATCTTCATTGAAAAAGGTTTCAAGTGTTTTCGAATCTTCAATTTGATGTTTAAAGTGTATGATTTGATTTAAATGCGTTTGTGCAAAGTTTTTCGAAAAGAAAATCATGTTTGAGTATCAAGTGTCAAACTAGCGCGCTCCTCAAGCTGACCAGCATGCTCCTTGCGTGGTCAGTTCACTTATGGGTCTACCATAGTCACCAGTGCGCTCCCTCTTGGTGCAGCGCGCTGCTGTGGACCCAAAAAATGTCAGGTCTCTAGTTTGGATTAGACCAACACTCTTCTCTAAAACCCTAAAAAAACACCCTTCTCGGTCTGCTTCCAGCAGCACACTCCTAGTTGAAGCAGCGCGCTGCCTTCTGGGCAGCTTCGAGACAAGGTATGGTGTTCTTCTTACACCAGCACACTCCCTCCTGGAGTAGCGTGATGTTGTGTGTGTCAGGGAAGAATTGTCATTTATAGGCAATGAAAGTGACATTCCGCACACTCTCTCCTCTTTGATTATATGTCATTTTGCATAAATTTTCACACTCATTTTCGCCCCATTCTTTTGTGTGAAAGAATTTGAAAGTTACATTTGAATTTCACACTTGAATCATTGTTTGTCTTGAAGATTAAAATCCTAATTTGTACTCATACTTTGTTTTTGTATAAAAGCATAGTTGTGTTCTTTGCTCAACACAACCAACTAACTATTTGCAATTTAAGTTGTTTTCTAAGTGTTCTAAGTATTCTCTGAGTCAAAAACTTCGTTTTTGTGATCAAACATTGGATTGAACAAGCTTTATTTTTTATCTTCAAATCATCCAAAGAGTATTTTCTAAGAAGCCTTCACTGTTGCTCCTGCACTTCATCCTTTACACTAAGCATTCTTAAGTAAGGTTCAAAGAGTTGTAAATATTTCTAAGGTTTCTGTTAAGAAAAATCCTCATCATTCATCTTTTGTATTTCAACTGGCTTGTTTGTCACTGAGAAGTTTTCTCGTCGAGAACTGTGCTTGTAAAAAGGTTAGTTACACTTGAAAAGTAAGTATGTAATCGGCTTTGATCCTCACCCTTGAAATAGGATCTTAAAGTGTTGGGTTAGAAAATCTTGATTGCGGAGATCAAGTCGTGGACGTAGGCTTTAAGAGCCAAACCATGCTAAATCATTGTGCACTTTACATTTCCTATTGTTTTTCTTTTTATTACCTGCAAGTTTTTATTATTTGAAAGGTTTTAAAAATCCTGCAAGAGTCCAATTCATGCCCTTCTTGAACTTTATATCTAGGCCAACAAGTGGTATCAGAGTGGGTAACTTTTTAAAAATCTAACAATTTTTTATATCCATGGTAGGAACTAGCTGAAAAGAATGCACATTCGGTGAAAGATAGTCCACCCATAGACCACCACTCTTCAACAGTGATAACTACCTTTATTGGAAAACTAGAATTAGGTTTTACCTTATAACCCAAGACCTAGAAATGTGGAATGTTGTGAAAATGGTTGTAAAACACCTACAAAGACTATAAAAGGTGTTGTGGTCCCAAAAGATGTATATGAGTGGAGTGCAAAAGAAAAAGAAGAGAGAGTTCCTAAACAATAAGGCCGTGAACATCCTATTTTATAGCCTTTCTAGTGAAGAGTTCAATAGGGTTAGTGTTTGTGAAATAGCAATAGAAATATGGCAAAGACTTGAAGTATCCCATGAGGGAACCTTACAAGTCAAGAAGGCCAAACTCCAAATGTTGGCGGAGAAGTATGACACTTATAGGATGGATGAAACTGAAAATATTGTTGAGGCAATAACAAGGTTCACAAAGAACATTAATGAGATAAAGACCTTGAGAAAGGTCAATGATCAAGAGGAGACTGTTAGGAAGTTTTTTAGAGGTTTACCCAAGATATGGAAACCTAAGGCCACAACCATAGAGGAAGCTAAGAACTTGGTTGAGTATACTTTTGATGAACTATGTGGTTCCTTGATGGCTCATGAGTTAAAGCTCGGGAACAACACGGCCCCACCTAAAGTACATGATAAGGGAAAGAAAGACATTGCACTTAATGCAAATACCGATTTGAAAAGCTCATCGGAAGGTAAAGGCGTTGATGATGATATTGCAATGCTTTTTTGAAAGCTCGACCGTCTCATTAGGAGAAAAGGAAAGGCCAACTCAAACTAAAAATTCCACAAAGGAAAGAAGTTTTGAGCCAAGCCTAGTGAGCTCATATGCTTTGGCTGTAACAAACCATGACATATTAAGAATGATTGTCCTAACAAGAAGAAAACGAGTTTCAGCTCAAAGAAGAAGTACAAGAAGGTGCTAAAAGCCACTTGAGACGACTCAAGCTCAGGTGAAGATGAATTCGGTTCGGAAAATGAAAAGGTAGTGATTTGTCTCATGGCAAACACTGAGGCAAAATTTAACTTTTTGATGATGATCTTCTCAACTCCTCTGATTTCGACTATGTTAAATCTTGTTTTGAAAGAGAAGTAAAAAAGAATGGAAAGCTTAATGAAAACCCTTGAAGAGATTGAATCTCAACAAGAATCAATTGAGGCCATGACCTTAAAGAAAGAAAAGATGACCAAAGAGCTAGAAACACTTAAAGCAAGCGTGGATGACTTAACCAATGTTGTGAAGAAATTCACAAATGGGCAAAGGCTCTTTGACATAATGTTAGGATCCCAAAGATGTGTTTTTGACAAAGCCAGACTGGATTATACCAAAGGGTCAAAACAGAAAAATTATAGCAATTTATTGACCAAAAGAGCTACTTGCCATTATTGTAATAGGCAAGGCCACACTATCCTTAGAGGCCCACTCAAAAGAATAAAAAAAGGTAGATTGGCATAGGTAGACAAGATTGTTCTCAATTATGCTAACATGAGTGGACCTAAAACAACTTTGGAACCAAAGTCAAAGGTCTTTTATGTGATGTAGGATGGTTCTCAAAAGCATTTTTGGTATCTCGATAAAAGCTGCTCAAGTCACATGTCAGGAGATAAATTTGTATTTTTTAGCACTGCCCGTAAGCTTGAAGGGAACGTGATCTTCGACGACAATAATAAATGTAAAATTAAAGGTATAGGCACTATTGGTACTTCCTCTCTTTCTATTCATAATGTTTTATATGTCAAAGGCCTAAAACATAATCTCTTGAATATAAGTCAATTACGTGACAAGGGTTATGATGTTAGTTTTGAAGCAAATAGGTGCATTGTTAAGCATGACAATAGTTCAATTGCATTCATAATATATAGGCATAAGAATGTTTATTCCACTCTGCTTGATGATATTAGTGATTAAAATGTTTCATGTTTAAGTGTTGTTGTGAATGATGATGCATGGTTATCGCATAGAAGATTGGCTCATGTTAGTATGGATAATATCTCTAGACTTGCCAAAGATGAGCTTGCAAAGGGGATTTTCTAAGGGAGTGTACCTAAAAGATAAGGTTTGTGAACCTTGTCAACTTGGCAAGCATACTAAATCATCCTTCAAGAGCAAGAAAATCATGTCTACTTCTTGAGTTCTTGAAATGATCCACATGAATCTTTTCGGACCTTCCCAGACCCAAAGTTTAAGATAAAAATCATATGTGTATGTTATTATTGATGATTTCTCTCGCTTAACCCGGGTGTTTTTCCTTGCTCATAAGCATGAAACGTGTGATGTATTTGTAAAATTTTGTCATAAGGTAGAAAATGAAAAAGGATACAAAATTGCCATTAATAGAAGTGATAGGGGTGGAAAGTTTGTGAACAAAAATTTAGAAGATTTTTGTAGCAAACAAGGCTACACTCATCACTTATCAGCCCCCCAGAACTCCACAACAAGGTGGAGTTGTACAAAAAAAGAATAGGACATTACAAGAATATTGTAGGACTATGTTGTGTGAATATGACATTGCTACTCATTTTTGGGCTGAGACCATTAATATTGATTGTTATGTTAAGAACATTGATTAGGAAAAACATGAAAAAGACTCCATATGAGCTATGGAAGGGTAGAGTACCTAATATAGGACCCTTTAGAGTCTTTGGATGCAAATGTTACATTTTAAATGACAAAGAAAACATCGATAAATTTGATCCAAAATCTAATATTGGGATATTTCTCGGTTACTCTTCGTATAGTAGAGCATATATAGTGTTTATACTACAAATTTACATGAATTGTGTGATCAAAATGTTTCATGTTTAAGTGCTATTGAACAAAATGATGCATGGCTTTGGCATAGGAGACTAGCTCGTGTAGGGATGGAAAACATTTCAAAATTGGCAAAATTTGAACTAGCTAGAGGACTCCCTAAAAAAATATACTTGAAAAATAGAGTATGTGAGCCATGCCAATTGGGCAAACATACAAAGTCTTCTTTCAAAAACAAGACCCAAAACTCAATCACAGGAGCTCTTGAACTTGTCCATATGGACTTGTTTGGACCAACCCGAACTCAAAGCTTAAGTGGAAAATCTTATTGTCTTGTGATTGTGGATGATCTCACCCGCTATACATGGGTTTACTTTCTTGCATATAAGAGTGATGTATATGATGTGTTTGTAAAATTTTGCTCTTGTGTTAAAAATGAAAAGGGATACAAGATCACTGTCATAAGAAGTGATCGAGGTGGGGAGTTTGTGAACAAAAGTCTTGAAGACTTTTGCAACAAGCAAGGATACACCCATCACCTTTCAGCCCCGAGAACTCCTTAGTAGAATGGAGTTGTTAAAAGGGAAAATAGATCCCTTCAAGAAATGTGCAGAACAATGTTGTGTGAATATGATGTAGCAAAATATTTTTGGGCTTAAGCTATTAATATTGCTTGCTACGTCGTGAATAGAGTGGTAGTTAGGAGAAAACTGAACAAAACGCCTTATGAACTTTGGAATGGTAGATCTGTTAAAATCGATCACTTAAAAGTCTTTGGTTGTGCAAATGTTATACTTTAAATAATAAAGACAATCTTGATAAATTTGACCCTAAGTCTGATATTGGTATATTTTTAGGGTACGCATCTCACAGTAGAGTTTATAGGGTATTCAACAAATCTACAAAAAGTATAGAAGAATCAATACATGTAAAATTTGATGAATCTGATTGACACGACCCACAATACATGACGTCATCACCGGCACGGAACCCGACATCCCGATAAGCCTTCTAATACACATCATAATCCTAAATACACAACAATAAACACATATGGACATAATCATCTAACAATGATACTTAACAATGATTACAACTCATCTGAGTGTTAAGTATACGTATTAGGTGTTACATAATACAATTTATCAAAATAAATGCCAAAAAGTACTAACACCTACATCAACCAGAGTTCGGGAAATGCTCCGTAGCTAAGCCTTTCCCTTGCCCTTCCTATCCGATCCTGAAAAGATAATAGTGAGGGGTGAACTACAACAAGCCCAGTGAATGTTTTCTACAAGTTGCTACATACATGTGCATTTATGTAAAACATTGCAAGATTTATTAAAACAGTTTAAACAACTGGAATGTAAACGAGGTTACATACATGTTTAATATAAGACCTCATGTCATATCAAGACAATGCATATCACTTATGACATGTTCATGCACCTAAACACCTCCTAGGTAAGAATCGATTCAAGAACATGAGCGCACGAGACCCATGCCCGAATGACCTCTTACCCATATTTTAATAGGAATTCCAAAGGCACGTCACCGATTTACTATTCATTCCAAACCCTATTTCAGGTTTAGACGAACTACAGCTGCGCCTACCCTTGAAACCCTCTGCAAGGTCCACAACCGGGGATCCCACTAGACTTACGGAATTTCTCGAAGGAAACCCCAACTAGGAGACTCAACCCAAATTGTTTTCCCAACTGACTACGATCAAATAATTTTCATGAGATATCAAATCATGCATACCATAATAATTAAGCATTTAAAACATTTCTATAATAGAATGTCACACATAGAAGACACAAGTAAAGAAACACTCACAATTGATACATAGAAGACACAACTAAAGAAACACTCACAATTGATACATAGAAGACACAAGTAAAGAAACACTCACAATTGATTGGCTAAGTCTAGCCAATCCAATTTTCAATCCAAGAAAGTACTAGAAGATCCACGAATCACCTCGAGTACTTCAATCACCAATTTGCCTACGTGGCTTACTCAAACCAACCAAGGTCCCTACATATAACGCATGGTTCATACAATACTAAAGATCAGCCAAAGTATGCTAATAACCATGTTCAAACCTAATTCTATAGTAAATTTGAGATTCTAGCATGGTCATAGTCATGAGTCAACCCATATTGCTCAATTCAACCATATAATCATCAAATTAAACTACATCTAACCCAAATTGAATGCCATAGGTTGATTCCCATGATCCCAAACACTATAATGCAAAGCATTCAATCATATTAAGGGTTAATTAGGCTATTCCACAAGTCAATTACATCAATTGACTAAGTTCAAGTCAAAATCCTCAATTTGGCAATACATAACCTAAGGCCAAATTGAACTAAGTCATACCAAATTAACATAGGTTTAAACATTCTAAACCCATGAATCTACTCAAATGAGGTCCAATTAGATGATTCCCAAGTCAATTTGGTCAACTTACTTGGTTTAGGTCAAAAGCCCTAATTTGGGCAAAATCCCAATTTACATGGAAATCCCCAAATTGCATGGGAATGTCAATTTACATGGCCTAAGCTAAAACTACCCTACAATTAGGTTCCCCCTATTCAAGATCAGTAATTTAGAGTGTCATACATCCATAATTACTCATCAATTTCATACAAATCACAAGAAATTTGAATAGAAAACCCTAGGTCAAAATACTAGTTTTAGGTCAAATCTATGAAACTCCTCCAATTTCTTACTAAAAATTAGGGGTTTCACCTCTAGAGTACTCCCCACACACTCTAGGTCAACATATATTAATTTTAAGACCTAATTCCAACTTTGATTTTCCATCACCCTTTCAAAAACGGGATTTAATAGAACCCTAGGTCAAAAAAATTAGTTGCATGCTTGTAAGAAAATGATAGAAAGAAGAAAAATAGCAATGAAATGGTTACCTTGATGATCCTTGAGCAAGAATCCACCCAAAAACCTCCTTTTTCCCTTCTTCTTCTCTTATCCTCTTCTTTCCCCTTTCTCCAAGCTCTCTAGCACTCTTGAAGGTGGAAAAGTGAGCAAGTGTGAGAAAATCCCGTTTTGGTTTGTATTTATAGAAAAATTTCGGCCCACATCTAAAAATACACTTAAACAAAAGGAATATTTTTTTCTGATGCAATTACTTCCACTTAGATACTCAATTTTATGCAAATGACTCATCAATTTAACATCATAACCGTTCAAACGTTTTATGAGTCAGTTACCAACATTCTGGTACACTTTCAGCTCAATCCACCTGTGGGATTGCGAGATCCAACTGTTTGATCAAAACTGCACAAAAAAATTTGTAAATTCAAAAAATAGTATTTGGAGCTTTATAACTCATAGTAGACAACTCTGATCAAGATCTTCACCGTTCATAATAAAGATCTATCAAAGAAGAATAAGCTGACAAAAGTTTAGCTCAATCGGATTAGGGATATAGGAGATCAAGCTATTGATGTAATCGGTGACAAAAATTTCTTCCTCCATGGAGCAAGCTCCACTGATCCAAAATACCGTTTTCGACACGTTTCGACGTCGAATGGGTCTCTGATCATTCCGAAACTTCATGCAAAGGCACTCAAACCAATGCCCGCCGAGCATCATATACGTATACCCGTACTCTACGGGTCAAAATGATGTCATCCTAAGGTACGGATGTTACAATTCTCCCCAACTTAAGGGATTTTGTTCTCAAAATAAAAGCAAGAGAACTAACCTTAGTCGGTAAAAAGATTGGGGAGCTGCTCTTTCATCTGGTCCTCTCACTCCCAGGTTTGCTCTTCATTATCGTGGAATTTCCATTTGACTCGCACAAGCGGGATCTCTTTATTCCTCAGTTTCTGAATCCGATGAGCCACAATCTGAATAGGCAACTCCGCATAAGTCGTATCCTCCCCAACTTGCAGATGACTCACATCAAGCACATGAGTTGGATCGGGATAAGACTCATTCGATGGATCCTCATTAAACTTCCTCAGTATCGATACATGGAACACATCATGAAGACCCTCGAGCTGAGAAGGTAGAGCCAACCTTTACGCTACCTGTCCAATCCTCTCAACAATCTGGAATAGCCCAATGAACCTAGGGGCAAGTTTTCCTCTGACACCGAACCTCATCTGACCCTTCCGTGACGAGACCTTAAGCAAAACTAGATCTCCCACTGTAAACTCCAATGGCCCATGTCGATTATCATAATAACTCTTCTGCCTATCCTGAGCTGACTTCAGCCTCTGCCGAATCAGCTTGACTTTCTCGATCTGCTCAACAACTGCATCAGGGCCCCATAATTGCGTATCTCCCACCTTGTACCAACAAGCTGGTGATCTACAGGGTCTTCCATACAAAGCCTCATACGGTGCCATACTGATGCTCGCTTGATAACTGTTGTTGTAAGCAAACTCACGCAACGGCAAATGCTCACCCCAACCACCACCGAACTCTAAAATGCAAGACCTGAGCATATCCTCCAGCATCTGAATCACTCTCTCGGACCGACCATCCACCTGAGGATGAAAAGCTGTACTGAGTCGGAGATGGGTCCCAAATCAAGTCTGCAAAGCCTGCCAAAACCTCGATGTAAATCATGGATCTCGATCCAACACGATAGACAAGGGCACTCCATGCAATCTCACGATCTCTTTCACATATAATCGGCTCAATCTATCCACAAAGTTTCTGGCGCTTAGTCTATCCACAGAGTCTCTTGGTCAATCTATCGATCACAACACAAGTGGCATCAAATCTGTCATGAGACCTCGGTAATCCCATGATGAAATCCATTGTGATGTGCTCCCATTTCCACTCAGGTATGGGTAACGGCTGCATCTGACCTCCAGGCTTCCGGTGTTCAGCCTTAACCTACTGGCACACCTCACATCTCTACACGTACTCAGCGATACTCTTCTTCATCCTGTGCCACCATACATATCTCTTCATGTCATGGTACATCTTGGTAGCCCCTGGATGAACAATATACTGAGACCTGTGCGCCTCTCGAAGTATCTTAGCACGTAACTCAGCATCATATGGGATCCACAGTCTCCCTCTATATCTCAAGACATCATCTGAACCAATCTGCCAATCGACCTGGTCAACATTGTCTACGTATTTACGATACATGTCATAATCTGGACAATGTTCTTGTAGATATCTAACCTGCAGAATATGGGCATCAGCAAGCTGCACGTGCATTTGAGCGCATATCTCAGTACGTGGTGTGTCCGAGAGTATACTCATCATAGTCACTCTCTCAAGTAAATGTCACTGCTGGGCCATCTGAAAAGCAACCACCTGAGTCCCTGCTCGCCTACGGCTCAAGGCGTTAGCCGCAACATTGGCTTTGCCAGGATGATACTCCAAAAAGAAATCATAATCCCTGAGTAACTCGAGCCATCTCCTCTACTGCATATTCAGCTCCTTCTAATCAAAAAGATATCTCAAACTCTTATGATCAGAAAACAAAGTGAACCTCTCACCATAAAAGTAATGTCTCCATAGCTTCAGTGCAAACACAATAGCGGCTAGTACACACCCAAGACCTAAGAGTGATGCATCCGTATAAATCACCAACTCTTTCCCAGGCTCTGGAAGAATCAACACTGGAGTTGTAGTCAACCTCAGTTTCAACTCACTGAAAGCTCTCTCACAAGTATCCGACCACGTGAAGGTCACATTTCTCTGAGTCAGCTTAGTCATCGGTGCGGCTATCGTGAAAAAGTTTTTCACAAACATCATGTAATAGCCAGCCAAACCTAGAAAGCTATGAATCTCGGTCATTATGGTAGGTCTTGGCCAATCAATGATCGCCTCAACCTTAGCATAATCAACAGAAATACCCTCTGCACTAACCACATGATCCAAGAATTTCACCTCACTCATCCAGAAATCACACTTGCTCAACTTGGCATACAGCCTATGGTCCAACAATGTCTGCAAGGTAACTCTGAGATGACGCTCATGATCTTCTCTAGTCTTAAAATAGACTAGGATATCATCGATGAAGACTATAATGAACTTTTCAAGGTACGGTCTGAATACTCTCTGCATCAGATTCATGAATATAGCTGGTGCATTAGTCAACCCGAAGGTCATCACCAGAAACTCATAATGTCCATACCTCGTCCGAAAAGCAGCCTTCGGCACATTCTTATCTCTAATCCTCAACTGATGGTACCCAGACCTCAAGTCAATCTTCAAAAAGAACTTGGCCCCAATCAGTTGATCAAACAAGTCATCAATACGAGGAAGTGGATACTTGTTCTTCACAGTCACCTTATTCAGCTGACGGTAGTCTATGCACAAAAAAAACTCCTATCTTTCTTCTTGAGGAACAACACAGGTGCTCCCCAAGGTGACATACTAGGGGAAATAAATCCCTTTCCCATAAACTCATCAAGCTGGGCTCTGAGTTCATTCAACTTGTTTAGTGTCATACAATACGATGGAATGGAAATAGGTTTTGTCTCGGGCATCAGCTCAATGATAAAGTCTACCTCTCGCCTAGGCAGCAAACGAGGTAACTCATCCGAAAAAACCTCTGGGTACTCGCAGACTACAAGAATGTCTGCTAACTGAACGCCCTGTCCCACATCATCCATTGGCCTCAAACTAGCCATCGTAGCAACCTCATCATCAGTGGCTAATCTACCCTGGGTAGGTGGTCTCGATGCAGTCCTGCCTCAAAAAATGAAGATTGGTTGTCTGGGTATCTGGAAGACAACTCTCTTACCGAAGCAATCAATGTGAGCGTGATACGCTGCCAGCCAATCCATACCCAAAATGGCATCAAACTCGAGGAACTCTAAGACTCTAAAGTCAACTGACATCTTGTGGTCCTCGAATCTCACGACACATCCCACACATACCATGTTAGGGTAAATCCTCTCATGAGCCACCGTACTCAAAACCAACGGCGTACTAGTCCTAACAGGTGATAATCTTAATCTATCTACCATACTACCAGAAACAAATGACAAAATAGAACCAACATCAATCAGAACATACATCATAAAATCACAAATGCTGATTGTACCTTCAATTAACTGCTTACTGGCCTCTGGATCTGCCTGCATGACTGCTCAGGCCTGCTCCCTAGTAGCAACTGGCATCGGACTGAACTGTGTAGCAGACATCCTCAGTGGACACTCAATCCTCTTGTGCCCTGGAGCTCCACAACTAAAGAAAACTATCGGTCTATGTGCCCTAGGCGCTGAAGATGCAACCTGCGACCCTGTCGCGACTGTCTACTGTCCACTGTGCCTGACTAAACTTTGTTGCCGTTGTTGGGGCCTGCCTAAAGCCTGTCCGCTCTGGCCCGAAACTAGTGACGTAACTGACACTGGAGCGGAGGCTACTGATGCCTCGCACCCGCTGCCACCATATCTCCGTCTCGTATTCTTCTGGTTCTTCCTATCATCGAAGAATTAACTCGCTGACCCTGTTGACTGATTCTGCACTGATAGAGTTGTATGTGTCTGGGTCGTGACTGATGTCCTCATCCGTGAATGAGCTTTTGTAGTCTCGAAATCAGTGGCCTGCATCAATGCCTGGGCGAAAGTCTGTATGCCTGCAAGTGCCAAACAGTGACGGATACGGTCACGAAACCCATCCCGCAACCTTTGCATGCGTAATAGATCAGTAGACACCATCTCAGGAGCAAAGAGTTCCAGTCGGCTAAACTCCTGCTCGTACACCCTCATTGATCGACTGCCTTGGGTCAGGTGTACAAACTTTGTTCTCCTCTGATCCCTCTCAAACCTCAGATAGAACTCCTCATAGAAAAGCTCTTTAAACTTAGTCCATGTCTGGATCTCATCGCCCGTGTGATCCAATCTCAACCACCAATCGTCAGCCTTCTCGACAAGCTTAAACCTGGCCAACCTTACTCTGTCAGCCTCGGAAGCCTGCATGTCTCCGAAAATGGTCTCCATCCTTCCGAGCCATCTCTCAGCTGTCTCGATGCGTAAGCCTCCGGTAAACTCCCTCGGACCCCTACTTCGGAAAGCCTTCATGACCTTCTCGTATCTCTCAGACTCGAATCCCTGCTCCGGGATCCCCACTGCGTTAGCCTGTGCTTCAACCTGAACCTCGACATGAACTGGACCTAGTCCGGCTCTGTCACCTACAGCCATGCCCACACTGTTGTGCTCTCCATCAACTGGAACATCCTGTCGTGGTTGCCTGTTGCCCTAGACCTGGGCAAGCAATGCTAGTATCTGAGTCTGTTGCTGCTGCAGTTGAGTCTAAGTAGCCTGTTGAGCAGCTAGCAAGGCCTCAATCTGCCTGAAGCGCTCATCTGGATCCATGGTTGGTTCTGAATTTCCCCTCTTATAAATATGAAATTCACAAATAAGGAAAAGTCCATCGGAATCACAAGCCATGATAATTGTTATCCCTAAGCTAACTACCCATAATCATACCCATAAAATCAATCATAATATCATATAAGTCTTTTATTCTTTTTAAGGTTTTTAGACCTAAAACCTCGCTCTGATACCATAATTGTCACGACCCACGATACGTGCCGGTCATGACGCCACGTGTCGTGGGTCGTGACACTGACCCTAGAATGGCACTAGAAAAAAAGTAGAACATGTTAGAATAGATGATGATGATGATGATGATGAAATCCTAGTTAATAAACTTGTTGAACATGAATTTAGTAAACCCCAAACTGAACTAGTTGTCAAACTACCTAAGAACACTAGGTTGCTCATAGGTCACCCTCAAAATCAGATCATAGGTGATCCAAACCTAGGTGTAGCCACTAAAGCTTACTTAGAAATTAAGGGCATGTGGCCTTTGTATCCCAAATTGAGCTTACTAAGATAAAATAAGCTTTAGCTGATGAAAATTGGATTCTTGCTACGCAAGAAAAGCTGGGACACTTCACTAGAAACAAAGTATGGGATCTTGTGCCTAAATCGGAACACCAAAGCGTTAATAGAACTAAATGGGTGTTTAGGAACAAGAAAGTTGAGAAAGGAATCATAGTCAGTAACAAAGCAAGATTGGTAGCACAGGGCTACAATCAAGAAGAAGGAATTGACTATGAAAAGTTTTTGCTCCAGTAGCAAGATTAGAAGCAATCAAATTATTACTTGCTTATGCTTGCTATAAAGGATTTATGTTATATCAAATGGATGTCAAAAACGCTTTCTTGAATGGTTTTATAAATGAAGAAGTTTATCTGAAGCAACCACCCGATTTTGAGGACTGTAACAAACATGATCATGTCTATAGACTTAGAAAAGCTTTATACAGTTTGAAGCAGGCTCCTAGAGTGTGGTATGATAGGCTTAGCACATTCCTCTTAGATCATAACTTCATGAAAGGAACCCTAGATCCAACTTTATTCATCAAACGCAAAGATAATGATATGCTTCTAGTGCAAATCTATGTTGACGACATTATCTTTGGTGCATCAAACAAGATCTCGTGTGACGAGTTTTCCTCTATCATGACAAGTGAGTTTCAAATGAGCATGATGCGAGAATTAAAAGACTTCCTTGGTTTAAAAATCAAGCAAATGGCAAATAGGACATTCTTAAACCAATCGAAGTATGCAAGGGGCATGGTTAAAAGTTCAAATTTGCGAATTTGAAATCTGTTGATACTCCTTGCAGTTCCTCCATCAAAATGGATAAGGATGAAAAAAGGCAAACCAGTCGACCTTAAGCTATATCGAGGAATGACAGGAAGTTTGTGGTATCTAACGGCAAGTAAACTTGATATTATGTTTGGCGTTTGTCTATGTGCTAGATTCCAATCCGATCCTAAAGAGTCTCATCTAAAGTGTGTTAAATAGATATTTCGATACATCAGTGGCACACTAGATATGGGTATCTGATACGTTAAAGGAACTTTTTTCGATCTCAGGAGTTTTGTTGATTCCGACTATGTCGAAAGTTTAACAGATCGAAAAAGTACCTCAGGATTTTGTCACTTCATGGGCGATTCACTCATTTCTTCGTTTAGCAAGAAATAAAATTTAGTGACATTATCCACAACGAAGGCTAAATACGTTGTAGCCTGAAGTTGTTATGCTAAAGTGTTATATCTGAAACAACAACTTTCAGATTGTCAAATCAATATCCAATGTGCGAAAAGTTATTGTGATAATACAAGCGCTATAAACATTTCCAAAAATCCTGTAATGCACTCTCGAACAAAACACATTGAAATTCGACATCATTTTCTTTGAGATCATGTGCAACGTGGAGATGTGAAATTGATCCATATTGGAACTAAAGATCAATTAGTTGATATCTTTACCAAGCCTTTGGCTAAAGATCAATTTTAACATATAAGGCGAGAATTGGGCATGTTTGACTTTTCAAACTTACCAAGTGCTTAATTGGTTATCTATCACTCCACTACTCCTGCCTCATCTGCAGCTACCATTGTCATACTCATCTCTGTGGAGGACGTTGTCCTCACCACTGATGATATATTCACTGGGCTTGGGTTTCTTGATCCTAGGTCGTCACCTTCGTCTTAGGCACACCCTCTTTTTAATATTTCAAAAAGGGGAGAGATTAGTATGATTGGTCTCATTGATTGGATCATTTTTGTGCACATACTCAGGGGGAGTTTAGGATGTTGGAGATGTTTTGTATGTTTGTATGTTTGTATGTTCTTCTTATTCACACTTTTGTACTTTTGTTATTTTTTGTTATTTTTTTTATGTACACACTTCAGTTGATCACATGTATATGTTTGTATTTGATATATTAATATACATGTATATTTTGACACTATTGCTCACACGAGCTTGAGTATATTCAGTTATTTGTGCTTACATGATCATATTTTTTTGGGTATGCTTATATTGGTATTTGATTGATTAAAGCTCAAATGTTATTGAATGCTATTTTTTTAAGTGGTATATTCTTAAATGTAGCATGATATAATTATTCATTTCACTCATTCATTCACTCGAGAAATTGTGTTTCTTGCTTCAATCAAGCCAATAGTGAACTTGTTTGAAACCCCCGGTTTTGTTTTGATGATTACAAACGACATACTTGTGATCACTAATCTGTTTGACTTAGTTGTTTCAGTGCTAACAAACTATATCAGATGGATTCAACTATATTGTCAAAGCGTGTTGATGGAACAATAATGCACGAAGATTTAATAGTTTCGTGTTTGTAATCTTTTGTCTAGAATCTTAGTGTTGTAGAGTAATCCTTACTTGTTCCAACCACAATATAATATCTTTTGAAAATCATGCATATAGGTCATTAGATATTCATGCACATATAATATTATCATATTAATCATACATGCACACACGTTATCATGATTATCATGCAATCATATAGTTAACATTGTATATCATGCACTCATATTACCAACTCTGCATGGTTTTTATCGTTTTACGTGTATCATATCGAACATCTTGATCATCTGTATTACTCGATTGTTGTACACGTGTTTATCTTCGCAAATTGTGTTTCAATCTTGTCAAAAATGTTTTCAAAGTTGGTTTATATGTTTGACAATGTCTTAAAGTCATTTTGATTGAAAAATCGGGTTTCTATCATTTCAATGTGAAGGAACGCACTCCTCATTCAAGGAACGCGCTCCTGTATTTTTTCTCGTGAATCAGATTTTTCTTATTAAAGTTTAAGGAACGCGCTCATTAGTCCAAAGAACGCGCTCCTGTGGTTTTCTCGAGACTCGGACTATTCTGATCAGGGAATAAGGAACGGCTCCTCTTAACAGGAACGTGCTTCTGTAGTCAAGGGCAAAATAGGAATGTTTATAAAGTCAGTGGCTCTTGATGAAAAATCTCGCTTCCATGCCCAACGGACACATTAAGGAACGCGCTCCTCAATTGGAGGAAAATCTGAAAAGTTTTAGATTTCAAAGCAGAAACGTGCTCCTCTCTCTAGGAACTTGTTCCTTTGCCTCGGTCTGGTATTTTTCTATAAATACCACACTTGCTCATTTGAAAAGCAACTTTTGCAAAAATCTTGAACTTGTGCCGAATTTCATACTTTCACTTCTACAAGTCCAAAACAAGTTCTTAAGTGATTTAAACATCTTTTCAAAGCAAAAGTTCACCTACATTTGAATCTTTGATTCATACTTCTAAATAGTTCACCTAATCTTTCAAACTCTTTGAGAAACTTGTGAGTTTCTCTTGAACATAGATCTTGAGTGAGTTCATCACATATCTTGTAGATCTTGATCTTTCTTGAAGGCGAAATCTCTCTCAATCTCCTTCACACATTGGAGAATCTTGTGTGCTTCATCCTTCCCAAGAGTTGGGTAAAATCTCTTTTTAAGATTCGTGTGACTGTGCTTGTGATTGTTAAACGGTTTTTGTGTTTGATTTATCTATCTTTAAAACCATTTTTTTAAGTGTTTGTGAAACCATATTTGATCTTCATATGATATTATCTTGATTAATAGTTTCATACATTTTATGTGGTATCAATTCATGTGCTAAACTTACATTATTTTGAATCGATTTCATTGATCATTACTTGAGCATATTGATTCTTAAACTTAACCATTGATCTATTTAGAATCAACGAGTCTTGATCATTTGTGCATATTGATTCTTATGTTTTATACATATCATCTTTAGAATCAATATTGGAATACATGTGCATATTCGATTCTTGATCTTACATTATCACTATTTGAATCGTTTGCATGATTTGAAACACAACTATTTCAACACTACACATCAGTTAAAATATTGTGGTTGGAATAGTAGTGATTATTCATTCAAGATTGTACGCTTAAAATTGTTGAGAGTGTTTTTGGAACATCTCTCTCTATCATTTATAATCTTGATGTATTGTTGACTTGTTAGTCAACTGGGACAATACCATATTATTGTACGGCTTGTAACCACTCCTGTAAGTTGGTTACAATGCTACTTTCTAGCTAAGCCCTTGTGTTGGTTATTACGACATTCTAATCAAGCCTTTAAATTGGTTAGTGTGTGCGGTTTCTAGCCAAGCCCTTATGTCAGCTAGTGTATACAACTTCTAGTCACGCCCGTAAGTTGACTAGCCAATAGTGTATTGAGAAATCCTGATCGTAAAATCTTCATTCCTTCTAGTGTTAACTTTTATTATTTGTCAAAACTAAAATTCTAAAAATATTACAGAAAAATATTTTTATTAGCTTTTTTTTTTATTTTATAGCTTTGTATAACATTTAGTAACTAATTAATTACATTTACTTACGAATTTCATTGTAAGTAAAAGATTAGATTTGTTGCAAATTCTGTCAACCTTTAGTCGCAAAAGAAACGGTTTACTTACGAAAATGGAGCCGTAAGTAAAAATGATACTTTTACTCACGGAACTATGTCGTGACTAAAACCTTTACTTACGGTGTTTTCCTCACAAAATTGCATTTGTAAGAATAAGCCTAAACATCTTAAGCAATACTTTTACTTACGAATTCTGAACTTTTACTTTTGGTCTGCGGCCCGTTGAGCTTGACTGAGCTCGGTTCGCTTGGACTGATCCTGTCACGCCTGGGTTGCACACAGTGCCCCTACCCAGGGTGATGAGTACCCCCACAGGGTATACTCCAGCCATAGTACCACATAATATTGTTATACCTCAATACACAGCCCGCACACAACGTCTAGCATCCTCGAGGTTTTTTGTCCACAAAAGGGGCCTCCCCCCAAGTTCGATCCCACGACCTCCCTTTAAGAAGGTTGAATCGCACCCTTGGAGTAGCCACTTTTGTGGACAAAAAATCTCGGGGATACTAGACGTTGTGTGCGGGCTGTGTATTGAGGTATAACAATATTATGTGGTACTATGGCTGGAGTATGCCCTGCGGGGGTACTTATCACCCTGGGTAGGGGGTACTGTGTGCAACCCAAGCGTGACAAAAAGGCCTTATATTATGTGGTATATGATGGCTGGGGTACGCTCTATATAAGGTACCCATCACATCTCGGGGGTGTGACAAATCCAAACTCGGACTCGACTAATTTATTGGCCGATTCGACTTGATCCAATATTTTAATTGCGCGGGTCTAACCTGCCCTATTAAATTTTGGTTCGGCTCGGAGGTTTGGCTCATAGGCTCCAAAATCGACTCAATCCATAGGCTCGACCCAAAAGTCTTTTAATAATTTAATATTTATTTATATATATTTAAAAAATTTTCTCAAACTATTCCTTTGTTTTTATATACAAGTTTGTAACCTAAAACTGAAATGAAGAAAAATAAAATATAAAACTCTTTTAAAACTTTTTATTATAATTAAATTAAATGAAAAAATATAAATAATTAAAAAATATAAAATATATTTTTAATTAAAATAATTAAATCAAAAATATAAATTTTAAGTTAATTGAAGCATTGATTTGTTTAAAGATTGGTACTTGATCCAAAAAAGGAAATCAAAATAATTATTAAACACAAATTCTAACTAAAGATATTGAAAATGTCAACGATTGACTTTATTTTTTAGCAAAATTTTTAATGTTTGTACTTGTTATATTTTTAAGTATTGTAAATCTTTTTAAAAACTTTTTATGATGTATTTGACCTAGTAATCACGAATTATACGGTTATAATTTTTTAGATAATGTAAATCATATTATTTATTTTATTTATGGTTTGCATTTTGATTTGATATAAATAAAAAATTCAAAATTTTAAAGCATCTATTTTGTTCAATTTTGCTCATGAACGCATGCCATAGTACTGGCTCATAGGTTCAGGCTCGACTCATATATTAATTGGCTTGAGTTTAGACCTTAATTTTAGATATAGGTTCGGTTCGACTAGGCCCATTTATAAAATAAGGCTCAGTTCGACTTGGCTCAAATATCTTCTGACTCGGTCGGACTGGTCCATGTGGGTCAAATTGCTACCCTTACTTACATGCTGAGGCAGTTGCCCTGTCACCACAACTGTCATCTTTACCATCTTATGCATATGATCCATTTGATAGATCTGTCCCTTTTTCTGTTATTAATGAGACACATATACGTGATGAAGCACACGTACTTAATGAGACACATGTATGTGATGAACGAGATGAGACTGTAGTCCATGATGAGCAAGTTGATGATAATGTTGCGAAAGGAGCATAGTGACGCGGACCAGGAGAGGGAGGCCTCATGGAAGAGGATGAGGACGTAACAGAGCCAGAGGACATATTGAGCATGTCGCTAGACGTGTAGATCATAGTGTCATCAATCCACTGCAAGTTATAAAATATGTGGTTGAAGCGGTTGACTTTGATGGTCCTTTCCAAACAAGTCAAGTGATGACAATTATGGTACAACAAAAAGCAAATAGGCCTCGTCTTGTTAGAAAGAAAACTAGGTGTAGAACATGATGAATAGAATATTTTCTAGGTTATTTTTGTTTTTATATTATATTAAATATTTTCAAACTTTTGTAGACCTTAGATAAGTCTTGATACTTGTCAAATTATTGATGTGTTCATAGGTTTAGTTTTGTTGTAATTATTCTACTTGAAACTTCGTTAGAACTATTCATTGGATCAATTATAGGTATATTATTGATCGTAACAAGTTTTAAGCATGATCACCTTGTATGTGTGACAAAGTATTTTTAAAATTTTTGGTTTAGAGGCGCCTTTTAACCTGACAACAGCCGTTAACCAATCCAACTAGGATAGATCTCAAAATTATATGTATTATGTGGTTTATTCTAAATAAAAAAAATTATCAATGACAAATTTTAAAAAAACCTGAAGAGAAAAGGGGATGGTCTATGCTGGTTTTTATGATGTCTTTTTTTGTAAATTCAAATAAGAACAATTTTATCTTTTCATATTTTTTTAATTTAGGTGGATGAAAAGAGAGTAAAAGGTGGGTGGATTTAGTAGTCATTTTTTTTATTTTTTATTTTTTTATTTTTTGAGATAAATAATTGGACATGATGGACTATTTAAATGGACATAACCTTAGACCTAAACTAAAGGAATCATTCAGCCTGATAAATAATGGGCTTAACTACACCCTCAATTTGAATATAAATGTGTTTGGAGCTTTTAACTTGATTGTCCTTAAAAAATAAAAAAAAAATAAAAATGTCATCAAAATTTAAATAATGACTGCTTTGTCATAATTTGACAATTTAAAGTTCAGTCAGCCGACACACTGGTTCCATGTAGATTGGAGAGTTAGAGCAATTAAGGAGACGCATACAAATTTTTTTTTTGTTTGAATGAAGGCGTCTTTAAAAAAGACGACTTCTCTAATAAAAAATAAAAAATAAAAAAATAAAATTTGTCCGTGTCCGTCTAACAACACTGGAATTCATCAACGACGATGAAGAAGAAGAAGAACTCGAAGAAAAAACCGCCTTCTTCCTTTCCTCCGTTTTTTATTTATCATAAGATGACACAACTGAGGAAAGAACAATTCGATCCACTCTCTCTGACACCTTAACTTGCAACGACTCTGAATCAGGAAACGTCGACTCGTGTCCACGCGGAGCAGGCAAAGGAGGCAATTCCAACTTCGGCGGCTTCGCAGCAGCAGCAACCGCAGCTTTAACCTTAACTCGGTTCCGCGCAGTGTGCGGTCTGAGAAACAACGGATAATACCAGTCTCGCTCGTAAATTCCACCACCGCCACCGTTCCGATTATTCTCCAACGGATTATTGTAATCGATCGATTTAGAGAACCAGTGAGCCGATGGAGGAGAAGTGGAGATGATGGAGGAGAAGTGGAGATGCGACGCACTACGATGGCCTGAAACGCAGAACCGCTAGATGATGATGATAACACACCTCCGTGAGATGATGATGATCGCGAGTCTTCGGAGATCGTTCGAGATTTCTTAAGCTCCGGTGGCCTCTCTGGTTTGGTGATGTTAGGGCTTGAATTTGAGTCTTCATCGCTCGTCTTAGGCATTCTATTCTTTCGCAGATGAAATCAAGAGAAATGAAAAACAATGATATATACTACTAAACCAGTTAGTTAAAATGATGATGATGATTGTGATCACTGGTTTCCGATTCCATGATTTTCAGCAATTGTTTGGTAATTCTAGGGTTTGAGGATTACACACAGAGAGCAGAAGTTGAGATAAATTTGAAGAAGAACCAAACAAAAAAAAAAAAAAAAGGAAAAAAAAAATTCTGTATGAAAATCGTCTTTTCCATTAAAGAATTTATTTATTTCCTTCTATAAAAATAAAACGAAAATTATTTAAAAAAAGATGCCTTTTATATCAAATTTTTTTTTAGATTAATCAGTATCTTTAAGTTGATGTGACGTCAATGTGTGAATTAAGTAAATTTTAAATTGTCAAATTATAACAAGACAGTCATTATTTAAATTTAAATAATATTTATAAAATTGTTTTTATTTTTTAAAAATAGTCAAGTAAAAATCCCAACGTGGTTGGGACTTTATAAAAGAACGGTTTATGGCCCGTTAAAATGGTCTACAGTCTGATAGAACAGTTTGTACGATCTACAGCTTATTCTACGGTAGGTTAGAAAGACAAACGTGGATTTGTAAGGCGTTTCTACAATCTATAAAAAAGGAACAAAAAAAATTGCTGTGGATTAGGATTTCTTCCTCAAATTCATCCTCAAATTTGCTTAAGTTTTTAGGATCATCGTCATCATCATCAGAAGAGGTTCTTCTAACAGCGAGCATGGAGGGATCGGAGAGGACGAAGAAGCAGAGAATGGCGGTAGAATCACTAGGATGGCTAACAGAATCATCGATAATGCCGAAGAAACATAAAGCCATCGAAGGCGTCGGAGCTTCTTCAATTCTCGAACTCAAAGCTCAGCTTTACAAATCCCAGGAAGAGGCCAAGAAATCCAAAGATTTGAATCCCGATCTCGAATTCCATCTCGCCAAGAAAAAGCCCCTCCTCCATGTTGATGTCTTCTCCCACAAGAATTCCGGCGTCGAATCCCGTGCTCACAAGTACGTTTGCTTGCTTCTTGTTGTTGTTGTTGTTTTTTTAGTTTTATTTTTTTTTTTTTTCTGGCGTTGTTGTGGATTTGATGTTTGTTTGAGGACGGATTTAGGGTTTTGAATCATGGTTTTCTTTTTGTGTTGAATTTTGTTAATTTCTTGTGATTGATGATTTTTTGTTTGTTTGTTTGTTTGTTTGTTTCAATTAGGCATTTAATGTTGAATAGGGTTTCGAATGGGTGGCTCTTTATTTGCGTTAAATCATGAATCTGTAGCAATTCATACTTTTTTTTCACTTTTAATTTGACTATTTGATTTTGATGTTATCGTTGTATTGAGTTATGTAAGTTCCTAAAAGGACTGTTCCTCTGTTCTGATTTAATTCTAGCTGTAAAGATATTAGGTCGTTCTTGTAGTTGTATGGCCTTGTTTGGGAGCGTGGAGAAAGCTGCGTTGCCGCAAATAGTTTCGGCAAACAATATTTTTAGGCATTTGACACATTCACGTTTGCGTTTCAAACGTGATTTTTGAGCCTTTTTGTGAAGCTCCCTCCCCCCTGCTTTTGTGTTTGTCAATTGCGTTTGGAAAAAACGTTTTCGGGTAGAAACACAGACGTGTTCCCCAAACAGGACCTATGCCTTGGAACGCTTTAGGCCTGAAACTTATAGGTTGATTAAGTATGCAACTTTTGTGGTAATATATAAAGAAAAACTGAGAACTACATTGGTAAAATAGCTTGAACTAGATGAAAAGAGGATAAGGAACAGACTATGAGGGCAATAATATGAACCTACAAGTGGAATAAGAACAAAAATGAGGAATGGAGGGAGAAAATTGTCATTTATGACTTGATTCAACTCAACTCAACTCAAGTAAGCCTTTTCCCAACTACATGATTCCACTTCCTTCACTCTGCCATGGTTCAAAAATTCCTCAAAATTCGGCGAACTTCTACGAATTATTTCTCCTTTTTTTTATCATAGAAATGCGAAGTGAATGTAAAATAAAAAATGCAAAAATTCGACTAAAAATTCGATAACATTCAACAAAATTCGATAAAATTTGATGAAATTCGACAGAGAAGTAGAAAAATGTTATTTCATCAATAGAAAACAAAAAAATACCAATAATTATCTATTATTTTCAACTTCATCAACTAATATAGTAATATAAATTTTAAAAAAAAATTTAACAAGCTCACAAATTATGTAGTTTATGGGATATCCTTTACCAAAAAGAGAAGAAAAGAAGCAAAAATAAATAAAAATAAATAAATAAAGTTGAAATAAGATAAAACTTAAAAATTAAAAGAGTTTGCAAAATCATATTCTTTTAGTTAACTTTTATAAAACGAGATTAAAAAAATACATTTAAATAATAAACTAATAAATTAAGCATGATGAAATTCAAACTAGCAAAGTATATGGTTGAGAAGCAAGCCACCACAAAATTAAATATTAAAACAAAGAAAAGGAATTAAGACCAAAAGCCACCATTTCAAATTCATCAACCCACTTAACAAGATTGATTTTGTGAGGTCACTTATTGGTATTTTTATGCATTAAAAGTGTTTACTTATATTAGTTTTTAGCTTATACTACAATAAATCTAGATATTTAAGCATATATACAAAAATTCTCCGAACTTCTTTAATTTAGCGAATTTTTACAAAAATTCTCCATGTCGAATTAAACTTCTCTGAATTAGTTCCAATTTTCAAGTGACCGAAGTCAAGTCGAAATCGAATTTTCGATCCTTGCACTCTATTCTATCAAAGGCTAAGTTGACATTTAGATTATAAGAAGTTAGATCTTTCTTAATTACCTCGGTCCATGTTATTTTTAAGCAGTGTTTTCAAGGCGCCAAGGCGATGTCTAGGTG
This sequence comes from Paratinospora sagittata, assembly GCA_035771175.1. Classification (NCBI taxonomy): domain Eukaryota; kingdom Viridiplantae; phylum Streptophyta; class Magnoliopsida; order Ranunculales; family Menispermaceae; genus Paratinospora; species Paratinospora sagittata. Next base: position 12,075,457 of record CM069600.1, on the reverse strand, counting down.
ATTTGCCCTATTTAGGCGAGGTGTAGCCTAGACGTGACCTTGGTGATAAAAAAATATTTATTTATAGGTTCCTAGATAATTAATTAATTATTTATAAGTCCTTGGCCAGTTCTTATACATAATTATATATATCTAACTATACTCTATAATGAATGTTAAATTTTCATAAAATGATAAAAAACACTTCATATTAATTAAAATCATATCCGTAAATTGTTGGCCAACAAATATCCATCGTCGGAGGGTTGCCGACGGTTGCCAAAGATTTCGACGGTGTTTCTTGGTCGGAACAAATGAAAATAATGGGCTTAGGGAGAGAGAGGTTCGAAGGTTTAAGGTAGAAAGGGGGGTTTATGTTTTTAAAGCTTTTTTTTTTTTTTTTTTTTTAATGAGAAATCCTCCTAAACTTTTTAAATATTTGCATGAACCTGCACCATCTGCCTAGCACTTCGCCTAGGTGTCTTCTCCCTAAAATGCCTAGGCGAAGCCTTGGAAATATTTTTTTTAAGTCTTCTTCTACCTCTATTGTTACCATGAACGAGTCACTCTTTCTAACTAGTGCATCCAAAAGCCTTCGTTGTATGTGTTCAAATCACCTAATTTCTATGGAAAATTAAATTTCTCCTTCAAGGGTCTATCCTAATCTTAGTGTTGCCCTAGAACATCACCTAATTTCCTTTATGTACCTTGAAAATATTCCGTTACAAAACTCTTCAAGAGTCTTCTTAACACGGTGACACCCTTCAGTGATCTCCTGCTCGAAATTCTTGCCTCTCCACTCCCCTATCCACATTTATTGGCGCCAAAATGAACCACCATGATTCTTGTACAATTCCATTTTTTTCAATTAAAAAATTCATCCGTTTAGCTGAAAGGTTTGTTCTTGTTTTTACTCTGCATGGTGCTTAAGCACCCTGTCCTTAGGAAGAAAAGTTTACCCTAGCTCACGTAATGGAGATTTCTTATCCCATTCGACTTCACCGGAAGAAACCCCTTATTTGCCTCTTAAGCACATGGTTCTCTTGTGGGGCTAGATAGATGATAAGGCTACGCAATGTACATTTGACCAAGGTCAATATGCCATGCTCTATATAAGATCTTCCTTTTAGAATTAGCTAATCTCAATTCATCCATTCCATGATAGGTCCCTAATGTATCTATCATTTGTATGAACACCAATAGGGTACCGATATACTTAGCGGGCAAGTTTTCTACTTTACCACCCAAAGCTGAATGATTAGACTCCACTTTGGGGAACTTCATGTACACGAAAAAGTGCTCCATGTGAGCTTATTTTTCTGAAAGTCCTCTCAAAAACCAAAATTGTTGATCATTATGCTTTTATAAACAAGCTTGCAAGTTGCAACCCATGCTATGCATTGATAGGTAGGTGATCTTTTAATATAATAATCTAGCGTAAAAATTATATTAACCATAATGTGAAAAGCTATGAAAATATGGTTTAGACATTAATCCATAAAATTTAATTTTATTAAAATATTATACAAAATGAAATTAATGGAAAGTATGCATCTATCTAAGAGAATTAAAAGATACTTATCTTAATCTAATGATTAAATATTTATTATGATTAGATTTCTATAAAATATGCTGTAATAGTAATTTTAATAATTATTTAGGTACAACTGATTTGAAACATTAATATCTTGTTGGATAGGTTTTGTAGCATAACGATAATGTTTTATCCAAATACATGAAAAGTTTTGGTGATGATTTGAAGTTTTTTAACTACTCTAAGGTGACATATAACATTACTAAATATAAAATTAGAAGAAAAAAAGAGCAAAGAGACGATGAAACTTGATAGATTTGACGGCTGATGATGACCACTCATTGACAAAGTAAGAGAAGAAAAAAAAAGTATGAACAAAAGAAAGTTAAGGAGAAACTGAACATGTGTCAATTAAGAAATAATTATAAAAAGAAGTCCTAGTGAAGGTAGGGTCTTGCGATTTTTATTAATAGTAGTAGATAAGGTAGTGTCATTGACAAAGGGGCGTTTGGGATAACTTTATTTGTAAGTTCAAATCCTAATCTTTTCAGCCTTCCAATATCCACTACATTTTTTACCATGTGATTAGAAGCGACCAAAAGTTGGATAATAAATCTAATTGATGCAATCCCTTGGAGTTCTTGCAAATTTATAGAGAGTTCCATTTGCAAGCATTAGTTATGATGTAGATAAAATTCATCTTCCAATCCAGTGGATACTGCCTAAATTCTATTTTCATCATTAGTTGAATTTTTATTTTTGGTACATAGGTTGTATAACTTTTTTTTTATGGGCAAAGAATTTAGGTCATGTACCTTCAGGCTGCAATTTATGTAAGAATCCCATGAAATACATGAATGTTATGATTCGTCATTTGATTTAGAGCAAAATTTGATTCTTTGATTGAATGCCAATGGTTTTGAATCACATACTAAAACCTAAAAATATATAAAATCTTATTATTGATATGAGTTTAGGCGTGAGTTGTGAACAATTGGCTGAGATAAAAATATCTAAACTGAGCTTTTCTTAAAATATATAAAATCTTACGATTGATATGAGTTTATGTCAATCTCACAAAAAACCCACCTTTACTGGAACTCCTGCAGTCTTCCTTACCTTTGTTCATTCATTTGCTATTAGGATGACATCAAGAATTTCTCTTCCCTTTGAAAAGGATCCATGCTCTTGTGAGAGAATTTGAGGAAGTTGGTCCCTTGTCCGTAGGCCGAATTCTGGCAAATTATGCTTTAGAGACTTACTAAGGGATTTATGGATACGATGTCCTATGATTCTTTGCTATTGAGGCTTCTGAATCAATCTTTAGCACATCTTACTAGGTTTGTGATCAAGGAATCTTTGTTTAGAAGATAATCCATCAGAAGGAAAGAATTATTACTAAAACTGTAGGAAACTCAAAGGGAAATTTGAAATAGGGATTCAGTCTTCCCCTCCGCTAGTTATATCACCTCACTCAACTTGCCTCTCTAGATCCTTCATATCGATGCAATCAGTTCTCTCAGGTTGGCTGTTTGGGAGAGTTCTTTCCATAATTGATTAATACACAACTTTGAGCAGAACTCTTATCTCTTTCCTGTTCTTCTTGCCATCTTCTCTTACCCTCTGCCAGAAGACGACCTAGATGTAATGTAACAGTCACTTTGAGATGTAAATTATTCTCTGCGCTGGTAATTTAAATAAGATAACATGAATATCTTCTGTATTTTGTTTCTTAGATTGGATGGGAAAATGAATTGATGAAATAAAATGCTCTTTATCATATTAAGTGTGCATAAGAAGGGGGTTTGATGGGGGGAAATGAGAAGGGCAGATTCAAAATTCATCAAAAACACTGGTTGCTTGTTGTAGTCTATCCCATAGTAATAGACCACCATTCACTTTCATATCATTTGAGTTGTAGGTATCCCATTACGTCTGTTGTACCATCAAGTGTGGAGTAAACTCAGCCCTTAGCTTACAAACACTATGTGGTCTTGATTGCATAATTTAGTGGACATGGATTCTTAGTGCCAATTGCCAAATTCCAATTGTGGGACTTACCATCAAACAATTGACAAATATGCATTTGGAAGCCTGATAATAACTATTTAATAGTGTGGGTTTTCTTTTTTTGTGTGAATATAAAACTGTAAAATTCTGTGTTATTAATAAACCATATCTAAGAGGTGTAAATAGCGTTGTAGTGCTCTTCCTGATCTTGTTAGATTATTGTAACTAGAAAAATGTTGTATGTATGCTGGAACCCAACGCCATGATTTGACTTTGGGTTCAAGCGTCCGTTGGATCACAGGGACAGCGTGTGTATTGTGTGGCTTCCTTGCGATCCCAGGGACGCTGGAACCCAGCATCGGATCATGGCGTTGGGTTCTAGTGTACCTATAGCAGTACTCTTGTTACAAATCCTTGGAATTAAAGCTGCAATTTTGACATGTGGTCCTCATTTCTTAACTATATTGATTTTATAAAATTTAAGATCTATTGTACAAAAGAGGAAAAGCAAAGCACATCCAGACAAGAGGAGAATGTTGAAAGAAAGCAGGTGGTTTTAGATTACTTATTAATTAACTGAATTAAAGGAGAATAAAGTTTATCCATAAAATTAAAGTTATTTATTTTTTATAAATATATTAAGTAGAAAAAGGATACAATAGGAGGACAAGAAGTTCTGGGGAGATTAAAACAAATCAACCATTATACTACTCCAGTTCCTACTCCAGTCACCAAAACTATACCCTTTCGACAATTATGAAGAAGAAACCCAAAGTGAAGCCAAGAAATGAGGGTGATCCCACACTAAGTGAGCCCTATTGTATATATCTTTAAAAATTTTGCCATTATGTTCCTTCCTAATACCCCAACTCATGGCGAACAAAATTACCCTCCAATATGCCCTAAAGGAAGATGGCATTCTTGATAACTGATCAAGAAGGAAAAGCTCGCTACAATTGGTAACTTTCTGAACATCCACAGCTAGATAACCCATTTCCTCCAAATTCAACAAGTAAAAGAGCAAGAGATTAGAACAAGGTCATAATTCTCCCCTTCCTCTTTGTACGACACACACCAATTCGGGGAAAATGCCAAATTGGGCAATCTACGTTGAACCATATCCGCTGTATTTAACCAACCTAAAGCAGCAAGCCGCCTGAACACCTTAACTTTCAAAGGAGCATTAGCTGTCCAAATTAAGGAATAGTTGAGAGAAGGATTAGGAAAGATTGGTTGCAAAGATGAAGAAAGAAAGATATGTTGTGAAAATGCCACTTGGTTCAAGAAACCACATGCACTTATCTCCACCCTTAGAGATTTGCACACTATCCAAAATCAACAAAAGAGAGCTGAGGTCAGTTTCCTCCCTGATGGTCAAGGTCCTGTGGAAGTGAAAATTTCAAGAATGAAAACCCATAGGATCCCTATTATGCCCAACAAAGGGTGAAACACAACCTCTTGGAATACTACATAAAGAAGAGAGAGAAGGAAACAAAGAAATAAAACTAGAGGTACCACACCAAGTATCCTCCCGAAGTTTGATACTTTGCTCATTACGTAGCCTTAGACGCACTAAAGAAGAAAAGGACTGATAGGTTGAATAAATGCACTTCCAAGGTCTACTAAGGGTTGACCTAGACGCTAGTCCCACATCCCTCTTGTTTTGCAGAAGACCATGTTTACTTTTGATCACTCTAGCCCAAAACACATTTGGCTCATCTGAAAACCTCCACAACCACTTCCCCCACCGTAAGGGCCTCGCTCCTTTTAAGAATGTTACCGATTCCCAAAACCTCCGTTCTTCATACATTTTTGCACCTCATCCCACTTGACCAAATGGCAGCGCATGCTCTGCAAGTCACCTTTCCAGTAGAAGTTTCTCATTTTGTGTTCAATACTTCGATGTCAAAAGCCACCTTTTTTTGGAATTTTGAACATTTATAAAAAATAAGTCAGAATGGCCCCCAATATTGACTTGAAGGGTCAAACTCCCCTCTCTAGCGAAAAGGTTCTCTTCCATCTATCCACTCTTTTGGTAATCTTAGTCACAATTGGCTTTCAGAAAGCACTTCTTTTGGGGTTTCCCTTGAGAGGTAGACCAAGATACTGCACAAGCCATTCTCCTGTGGCACACCCTATCCTTCTAGCTTGATTCAAAACCTTATCAGCAGGCATGTTGATCCCCAAATGCTAGCCTTTAGATTTATTAATGATTAGACCCGAAACCTCCCCAAAAAAATTTAGGATCATCATCGTATTCTGAAGGCTCTTCTTGCCATTCTTAAGAAAGAAAACTGTGTTGTCTACAAAATAAAGATGGTTAACTCCAGAATCTTTTAACCAAATTATGTGGTCCCATTGAGGTCATCGTGTTCCTTAAAACATCCGCCAGAAAAGTAAAAAGAAATGGGGAAAGAGGGTCTACCATTCACGAACACTGAAAATGGAATATTCCAAATGCACCCATAGATCTAACTTCTCCATTTCTTGGCAAAGACTTTTCTTTCAATAAAATCCTAGTTGACTGAGTCATGGGCTTTTGTGAAATTGATTTTAAACGCCAATCCTCCTTTGTGATCGCATCTGTAGTCTTCAACTATCTCGTTTGCCACCAGGTTGGTATCCATGATTTGTCTTCCATGCATGAAGGCTGATTGATTCTTCACCATCGTGTGACTCATGATGGACCTCAATCTCAAAGCAAGAATCTTTGAAATAATCTTGTAAAGTAAAGGCTCGTAACCAAACTGATAGGACAATGTTAAGACACATTCCTAGAACAAACTTTCTTTGGCAAGAGGCAAAAATAGTTATGGACAAACAGTTGTAGCAAATAAGTAATGTCTGTTTTAAAGACTAGTTGAGGTATGGAAAAACTAAAATCAATTAATGTAATGTTTTGTTCATGCTCATTTTTGTCTGTACTCTTTTTTGCCACCCCTGGGGAAACTAAAGAGGACTTTATTTGTTGAAAAAGAGTTCCATTAGAAAACATAGCGCTCTTGACATTGGTCCGAATTCACTTGTCTTCTTCAAGGAAAGAAAATTAGGTGCTAAATCCTGAATTGCAAGATTTATGTTATCCTTGTAAGACCATGAAGTAATATAACTGTATTATTTGCTTCCATTCGGTAGAGGTGGCATACTTGGTGAAATATGTGATGTAAACACTAAAGTATATGTCATTACTGCCTCGCTGAGTGCTATTTTTTCCTTTGCTTACATTAAACTGATCCACCTTTCAACCCTTTTCACAATCAAAATACCTCTCTACACCCTGCACAATGCACATATTGTTACTTAATTTTTATACCCATCCTCTTGACATTTTTCTGATATTGATTCAATTCCTAATTTAGCAAATGAGATTTTGTGTTGTTCCTTCCTATCATCCCTAGGAGATTTATCTAAGAAGGGGATGGTGCTAACTGCTTGCTAAAATTGTAGGGATAAGCTTGAACTGAAAGCTTTGAATGATGGATCAGTTAATTATGCAGCATTGGAGAGGAAAGCTGAATTATACAATATGTTGGTGAGAGGAGAGCTTCCTGATGAGGAAGAAAAGGAAAAATACTGTGTGGATTTTTTCCACAAGGGCATCGAGGTGGATCAAGCTGAGCAGCTGCCACCTAGTAGTAATACCTATTCAGAAAGGCCGCCAGAAAATGAAAATGATGATACTGATGTGTTGCTCAGTGCTAAACCAGTAGGACCTGGGACGGTTGGCGTGGACAATGATGAGCACAAGCGCTTTGTAAGGTATGCCCTTCATTCTGATATCATAATATTGGTAGAATTTAATTATAAATAAATGCCTTATTTCACTTTCAGGGTGGGAACTTCTTGGAAAATATTATTAATAACCTTCAAGTGAAGAATGCTTCATTTCTTTTAAATTTTACTTGTGTTTTTGGATAAGTTTTCCTAAGCTGTTTTAATCATGTTTCACTATCGGTCATGGTCTATCTGAAATTTACATTAAATGAACAGCTATTCTGATATGATGTCTAGGCCTGAGGTATCCTTACAGTGATGCCATGCTGTGGAAAATTTTAATATTGTATTAAAAATGATCAGATAGTATGAAAATTGTTCCATTTATTTAAGATTTAGAGTTTTCAGAACCAAGGACTGCATTTTAAACATGCATTTGGATCCTTGAATGAGATTGATTAATTTTACTGAGGTTATAGAATTGAAGCTCTACTTTCCAGGAGACCTTGGAAGCTAGAGCAATTAGCATATTCTGGAAAATTACTTTTAAGGTTGACTATTCTGAAAGGTCATAAACATGCAGTGTTTGGGGATCAAGTTAGAGGGGTCCATCTGAATTCTTGGTATAGAGGAGACTCAGGAGAGTCAAGTTCCTTTATGGGAGAACTATATCTTGAGGTGTCACAACTCCTGTAATTTCTCTTCACATTTAATTATTGGCTTTTTAATAGCTCTCGTGATTCAATATGCCATGAACATATCATTAGTATTAGACTTGTTTGGGGTTTAGGAAGCAAAGACCATTAGGATAGTGAAGCCCAATTCCCCCATTGGCACTATAGACGAAGAGGTACTATAGATGGGATAGAGAGATTAACTTTGGAAGAATTGGTTGGAAAAGGTTTAGGCTGTTTGGAGGAGTTGATAGTTACTGATTTTGGTGCAGTATCTAGTTAGTAGTCATAGACAAACAGTCATAGGGTGAAAACACATTTATAGACAAGTTTTCATAGGGATGGTTGTTAAGATATTAGGGATTGAAATTCTTGAGAGTGTAATGAAGGTTATGGATACCGTGACACGATTAAATGCAATATAGTGATAAACTTGGATATTATCTCCTTTTTTCTGATTTTTTGGTTGTGGTTTCTCCCAGGGAAGTACATGAAGAGGCGAATCAAGCAAGGGACAAGGCATCGGCATTCAAATTGCGGCGGCAAGAGCAAGCCACAGCACGCAGAGAGAAACTGAGACAAGCCTATCTCAAGAAACGATTGGAAAGTTTAAAAACTGCTGCTGCAAAAACAAACGATTTATAACTGAAAAACGGTGGTGATCAAACTCTAATATTCTTGGCATCCCACATATGGCAGAGTCTAAAACCGAGATGAACCCTTTTGCTCGAGAAACTAATAAGGAGCATAGGATGGATATAATCTGCGAAACGAGTGGAGAATTAGAGCTTCCAGAGTGGGGGGATAATAACCACTTTATCCAATCTTCATGGCAAGATAATGTTATGAGCCGTGAATGTTGGTGAATCAGATCTTTGAAACTTTTTTGTTGTAATGGGTTGTGGTGGATCTTGAAGAACTGGTTTCAGAGAGGCTGTTGTGTGAAATTCAGAGCCCACAACAACCAACACAAAGTTTTATTTAGAGCCAAATCAATGCCTTTTCTTGCTCTGTAAAGGAAGTGTGCTCTTTGATTCTGAAGTTCATACTTGTCATGCTTTGATTGTTATAGCTGACTCACGGATCACACTACAGTGAAAATTTTTCTGAAGTAATTAAAATATATACAGAAAATCATATATATTTCCATTTGTGACTTTTTTTTTTTTTTTTTTTTTTTTTGAGGGAAGTTTCTTGTGACATTTTACTAGCATTTGACACTTGTAAGTATGATATGGACAATATATGTTAATAAGAATGCATTTGTTTTAGCATGCTTGTAACATATTTTTAATATCCTCTCATTCCACCCACTTTGGAATGGTAGCTTCGTTAGGAGAAGGACGAGGTATATGTCATGGTTGAGGGACGAAGTTTTAATTTTGAGTTTGAGTTCATGTTCACACTTATTCGCCCATTTTGAGAAGAGATGACTTACAATCTTTGTAGTTCTTGACTCTAAAATAATTTCGTCCCCTCTGTAAAAGGGTTTGTGGGGACACTGGGGTCTTAGGTAATACCATGTATTTTACAAAAAAAAATAATAATAAAAAATAATAATAATAATAATAATTTTTTAGGATAAAGCACATGCCCCGGAAGTTCAGGCACAAGGCACATGCATGGAAGTCCAGGCACGTAGCACATGGCACATGTCTGGCATGTCTGGAAGTCCTGGCACATGGCACATGCCTGGAAGTCCAGACACATGCCCGAAAGTCCAGGCAGCCAAAAACTCTATTTAAACCAACCCTCCCCTCTTCATTTTTCACACCAAATTCACTCCAAATTGTGATTTTTCCTCCTCTTTTCACTCATATTGAGTTTTTAGTCTTTTGAGACTCTCTTTTCAAAACTCTCAGTGCAGTACGACGAAGTTCTGTCTGGAGGAAAGCGCCAGATCTGAAAAAAAAGGTGCTCTTATCTGAAGGTGGGGAACGAAACATAAGTTTGCGTGTTTCATAACTTTTATTAAAGTTTACATTCAATTATTATTATGTCTACTGTTCATTTACACTGCATTATGTCATATAATATTTATACTGCCGCACTTATGCCTGTATATTTGGAATTCATGTATTACACTGTTATAATGCCGGATTTTGTGGTCAATCTGATTCAACTAGACTCGCTCTTGTCCTTAGTAACTTTAAATAGTGAACGGGAGGCAGCAGGCTGCTCTAGGCGATTGGTATTTAAGCAGACCTTGTGTCTCACCTCTCAACTGGTGACTGATCTAGTTGGTCATATTGAAAGCTATCAGCTTACACAAGTAATACTGAATGTTTTACCTTGCACGTCGTGATACCGACCCTGATAAGGATCACCAGACGTTGCCAAAGTCAGTCTAAATGTCAAGAAAAGACCAGGCCAGTAGACTAGACCAGTTCATGCATTGGCATCATACATATCACCACCTAGGGACGTATATGGTTTATGACTCATAGAATAGTTAGGAGCATTGCTTGTACCCTTTGTATGATTCATTGGGGAGTTTGGGGAGTATGTTCCCTTAACCATTTTATGTACAAAAATATTCTGAATTAAATGAAATCAGATTTGTACTATGTGTTATATATATTTCCGCTGCGTACTCTGTTGTTACCATTGTTATTGTTCCAAATGCGCGTCCCGTCCGCGAGTGCACCGCCGGTTTAGGCGCGTCCGGGTTGGGTGTGACATTTAATGGCATCAGAGCGTATGGTCCACGGCCCGCCCAAGTCCACCAAATTAGGAGAAAAAAATCTTCATTAAATATATATATCTTTAGAACTATATATATATATATATATATATATATATATGAATTATATATAGTTAAGATTTATATTAAATATATATCTAGAAAACTATATGATTTTTATATAGTTTGATTTAAATATATATATATATAGTTATGATTTATGAAAACTATATATATTGTTATGATTAAATATATATAGCTATATATCTATGCATATAGGAGCTATATATATATATATATATATATATATATATATATATACTTTGTTATTATTGATGAAAAATTTGAATGAAAAATTTTATTAGATATATATGTCTCTAAAACTATATATATATATGTCAATTATATATAGTGAGATTTATATTAAATATATATCTAGAAAATTATATGATTTTTATATAGTTTGATTTAAATATAGATATAGTTATAATTTATGAAAACTATATATATTGTTATGATTAAATATATATATCTATATATATATATATATATATATATATATATATATATATATGTATATATATATATATATATATACTTTGTTATTATTGATGAAAAATTTGAATGAAAAATTTTATTAAATATATATGTCTCTAAAACTATATATATATGTCAATTATATATAGTGAGATTTATATTAAATATATATCTAGAAAATTATATAATTTTTATATAGTTTGATTTATATATATATATATATAGTTATGATTTATGAAAACTATATATATTGTTATGATTAAATATATATATCTATATATCTATGCATATAGGAGATATATATATATATATATATATATACTTTGTTATTATTGATGAAAAATTTGAATGAAAAATTTTATTAGATATATATGTCTCTAAAACTATATATATATGTCAATTATATATAGTGAGATTTATATTAAATATATATCTAGAAAACTATATAATTTTTATATAGTTTGATTTATATATATATATATAGTTATGATTTATGAAAACTATATATATTGTTTAAAAAAAAAAATTTGGATGAAAATTTTTATTAGAACTATATATATATATATGTCAATTATATATAGTTATGATTAAATGTAATACTCCGTATTTCAAAAAAAAAAAAATACTATTTGGGCAACGCCCGAACGTTCAGGCGCATGTCAGAATAGTAATTTTTTTTTTTTGAAATACAGAGTATTACATTAAATATATATATATATATATCTATACATTCATATATGAATACGATATATATTATATCATATTGCTGATAGAAAAATTTGGATTAAATGATGGCACAAACATTAAAAATAGAAAATATTGTCCAACTGACAAGACATAAATCTTAAAAATATTAGAAATATATTTTGTGTTTTTTAAAAATTTATTTCCCTTTCAGCAAAGAATGGCCTCAAGTGAAGGAGCAACTTCCACTAGCAGGGAACCAATTCCCACTAGACTCAAGGAATTGTCCAAAAGGGAGGTTATGAGTATGAGGAGCATCGACAACAAAGATCTCCGCCTCCACCCAATCCTTCACGACAAACTCACAACTGTGGGTTGGTTGAACATAACAAAGGTTGAGGGCCACGTCTCTTACAACTTGGTGAGATCCTTCTATGAAGCTATGAATTACGTGAGACTTCCAGAAGAGGGAATCAACCTTGTATTGGAGACAACAGTTATGAAGATAAAAATTCCTGCCAACGTCAAAATCATCGCTCGACTTATGAAGATTCTGATTGAGAAAAGAATTATTGATCCACATGAACCGCAGACAATTACAGAGATTGTGGAGTCTAATGAACAATTATTCAATTCCCTCACCAAGGAGCCATACACTCAATCGGCGTTCACCAACCTCCCAAACAATTATCTTAAACCATCTCTTGCCGGCCTTGGAAAGATTGTGTTCGACAACATCTTGCCAGAAAGGAGGCCTAATGGCACTCTGTCAAGGGCCCAACTCCTTGTGCTATATTGCATAGAGAAGGGAATAAAGGTCTCCCTACCACACATCATCATCCAACAAATGTTGAGGGTGATTCAAAACCCTTTGAGAAAGGAATTCCTCGGTTACGGAGTCTTGATCATGAGGATGCTACGCGAAGTAAACATCGACACTTTTGATGGGACTTTGAGACAAATCGTTGAGCCAGTTACAACATCTTCTATCTTCAAGATATATGTTCCAAGGGGAGGAGTAACTGACGCAGAAGTATTCGGCACAACGATAGGAAATGCCGAGAGAATGAGGGACAAGCATGGACGTTGCCTTCGAAAAAGTCGAAGCAAGATTCCCATCAGAGAAGCACCAAATTTTGGAGAGCAGAACATCCCAATGAGCCCACTATTTCAAAATTTTTCGCCTCATACAGATCTAGATATACAAGGGGTTCCAGTTAGGGGATCCCCGTATAATCAAAACAATTATCTTTCACCTATGAATCACACGTACAACCAATACTTTCCCCCAATGCCTATGGCCTACCCTCCACCTATGGGACAATCGAGCCATCAACCACCAATGGACCAATCGACTAACCTTTTTGAAAGGTTAAATAAAATAGAATCCAATATGGCGGAAATGAGAGTGACTCAAAATTATATATTAACACATATGCAAAACTCTGAAGCAGAGCGAGCAAACTCTCAACCTTTTGTTAGTAGTCGTTCTGTATCTAGCAGGAGATCTAGAAGGAGCGGAAGTAGGCAGGGAAATCAAAATTGATTACTAGCATTGTAAACCTTTCTTTTTATACATGAATGAAATTTCTTGTTTAAAGACTATCTTTGGTGAGCCGACTTACAACCATTCTTTCTTTTGTATCACTAACTTTGGAATGGTATGGGACATAACAAAATTGGAGGATACTAAATAAAATGTGGAAGTAAGAAAACCCATGACCTTGTGTGAAAAGAAACATTTGGAGAAAGTTGCATTACTAATATTATCACTGAGTTTACACGGTATGCGACGAGTAAATTTGGACGATACTATTAGTGAACTTCAATTCAGCCAATGTTTTTAGAGACCGTGTTCATACAACTTAACTTGGTTAACACCCTTATTACCAAAGTCATGTGGTATGAGACACATGAACTTGACTAATAATCGAAAAGACTAAGAGTAAGAGTTTGAATACATAAGATTGCGATAGAACGTTAGATCAGGATATTTACCGAGGCAAATCTTAGAATTCTTATGACTCGTATGGATTTTTAATGAAATATATAAGTATGTTCACAAAGACCAAAACCAAATCATTTGAAATACTTGCAAAGTTTTGTACTTATTATATAAACATTCTAACCCTGTTTTTACACCATGCCAAACATACGAGTTATATAAGATTCTTTGATCCCTCAACAAAAACCTTACACTATACTTAGAAAAAAAAATAGGTGATTTTAATATTGCAGTACTCTCGAAATTGTTGCTGAGCATACTATAACATTATACTTGATTACAGTTTCTTAATCTTGGTTTTATTTTCTCATTGCCAGTGAGAAAATGCAAACAAGGAAGAGAGGAAGGCCATGTACTGTTCGTCCAGCAGTTGAGGCACCTCCTAAGATTCAGGAACCGTCGCCTCCGACAACAGCACAGGCCACACCCGACACTGCCACTCCATCTGGGCAGCCAATACCACCCCCACCCGCACCCTTTACTATGCCTTCGAGCATGGAAACCTTTTTCGCCAAATTTATTGAAGCAATCAAAGCCACTGTTCAAACAGTCGTTCATGAGATCGCGACCAGTCAGGTTGCCACGGTTCAAACACTTGTAAAATTTGGGTCGGAAGCTCAAACTGATCAGATTACTAAATACAAGCGGCTACAACCTCTTACTTTCGATAGCACCATTGATGCTGATGAGGTGCAAAAGTGGCTGGATGAGTCAAAGAAGACTCTTGATGCAATGGGAGTCGATGAGACTCGAAAAATTCCACTAACGACTTACCAACTTGTTGGTGGGGCAAACACATGGTGGATGACAGTGAAAGAAGACCAAAGGGTCAACATAGCAAATATGACTTGGCAACAATTTGAGTCAATGTTTATTGATTAGTATTTTCCTAGCGCGGTGACGAAGCAGAAGCGCCAGGAATTCACTAAGTTATACCTGGGAACCATGACTATCAGAGAATATGCTGGAAAATTCAAAGAATTATCAGTCTACTCTCTCTCCACCATCTCAACGAAGCGAGATAAGACTGAGAAATTTTATAATGGCCTTCGCCATGACATTCGACAAGCCTTGTCGATCTTGGATCTCAAGATTTACAAGGAGGTTGTTGACAAGGCCATGAGCTTTGAACAAGAGAAGATCTTACAGGAACAGAGAATGAATAAGGGCAAACGACCTGCAACGTTTTCCCAACAAGGCTCGCAGCAGGGCAACAAGAAGAAGCCCTACTACAATCAAAACCCAACCCTCCCAGCCCCTATTTTGAAGAATGAGGCCTCAACACCTGCGGCTGAACCTTCTAACCCTAATCATCAGGGTTTTCGTAATCATGGCAGCGGAGGTCGTTATGGAAGGGGTGGCCGTTGAAACGACAATGGCAGAGGTGGTGGTCGACACCACAATTAGCAAGCCCCGCAGAACAATCAGCATGGCCAGCAACACAATCAGCAGTACAGGCCTACTTGTTTCAACTGCGGCCAGCAGGGCCACGTAAGAAATGCCTGTCCACACCTTCAGCAACCTGTTCCTGCTATTCTGGTCCAACAAGCACCACCTGCTGCTAATGCCCAACCCAGGCAGAACCAGCAGAACCAGGGTCAACGGAATCAGGGCAGAGCATATGCCATCACTCAACAACCCCTCCCAGACAACAACGTAGTCGGAGGTACCTTTCATTTGTTCAATACAATGGTGCATGTTTTGTTTGATTCAGGTGCTACGCATTTTTTTATATCATTAGCATTGGTAAGACATTTAGGCCTGCATCTTGAACCCACAAACATCACACTCCATGTCACATCATCGTTTGGATCTGGTACTGACGTGAATTTGCAGTGTTCTCGATGTGAACTTCGAATGTTAGAACAGATAATATATACAGATCTTTTTGTGATGGATATTGAAGACTTCGACATCATCATCGGCATGGACTGGCTCGCCCCACTGAATGCAAAGATCGACTGTCTGAAGAAGCAAGTTCAGTTAACCTTGCTTACAGGAGAGTTTGTCAAGATTCACGGAACAAGGAAATGGATACACAAATCAATAGTTGCACTTCTCAAATCTCAACTTCGAGCGTTATCCCTTGGTGACAAAAATGAATCACCAGTACTATACCCTCTTGAAGTACACGATGTTCCAGTCATATCTGAATTGCCAATAGTTTTTCTAAATGACCTTCCTGGTCTACCTCCAGTTAGGGAATTCGATTTTGAGATCAACCTCATACCTGGGACAGGGCCTATCTCAATTCCACCAAACAAAATGTCTAATGTCGAGCTAGTCGAATTAGACAAACAACTAAAGGAATTAGAGAGTAATGGCTTCATCCGAAAGAGTTCATCACCCTAGGGCGCTCCAGTTCTGTTTGTTCGCAAAAAGGATGGTTCGTTACGACTTTTCATCGATTATCGCAAGTTGAATAATGTCACCATCAAGAACAGATATCCATTTCCTATGATCGATGACTTGTTCGACCAACTTAGAGAAACCAAATACTTCTCTAAGATTGATTTACTATCCGATTATCACCAACTCCAGATCCGAGAGTCGGACATCACCAAGACGGCGTTCAGAACTCGGTACAGTCATTACGAGTTCTTAGTTATGCCGTTCGGTCTAACAAATGCACCTGCTGCATTCATGGATTTGATGAATCGCATATTTAGGTTATATTTAGATCGATTTGTGGTGGTTTTTGTGGACGACATCTTGATATATTCATCAACTGAGGAAGACCATAAAATACATTTGAAAATAGTCCTCCAGACCTTGAGAAGCCACCAACTATATGCAAAGTTGAGTACGTGCGACTTTTGGGCGAAAAGAGTTCAATTCCTAGGCCATGTGGTTTCAGGCAATGGCATTGAGGTAGATCCTTCTAAGGTTGAAGCCGTTTTAAACTGGAAGCAGCCTACCACTGTTACTCGGATTAGGAGTTTTCTTGGGTTGGCTGGCTATTACAGACGCTTTATCAAGGACTTCTCAAATATTGTTGAACCTATGACCAAGCTCACTCGAAAAGACGTGCGATTCATCTGGAATCCCGCCTGTGAAACATCATTTCAGGAATTGAAGAAATGCCTCACGACGACACTTGTACTTATCACTCAAAGAAATGCAATTGGATTTTTATTATACACCGACGCCTCTTTCCAAGGCTTAGGTGCCGTACTAATGCAAGAAGGCCAAGTTGTTGCATATGCCTCGAGGCAACTAAAGATTCACGAGGGTAATTACCCAACACATGACTTGGAACTTGCAGCTGTTGTGTTTGCACTGAAGCTATGGCGTCATTACCTATACGGTGAACGGTTTGAGGTCTTCTCGGATCACAAAAGTCTTAAGTACATATACACTCAGAGAGACCTAAACCTCCGCCAGAGACAATGGTTGGAATTCTTGAAAGATTATGACTTTCAACTCCAGTACCATCCCGGAAAGGCCAATGTCGTGGCCGATGCCCCGAGTAGAAAATCTTATGTTGCTTGCACTCTTAACTATGAAATAGGGAAGTTGGCTACAGAGATGGATAACTTTAACCTACAGCTGAACGTAGAGGGCCCACGACCACGACTCTCTCAATTATCAACCACCTCTGAGCTCGTTCGAAAGATTTCAGCTACTCAAGCCAATAACCCTATGTTAATGGAGAAACGAGAACTTCTACTCAGCGGACAAGATCTTCCTCATTGGTCAGTCTCTAAAGACGGAGCCGTTTTCTATAAAAAATGTCTCTGTCTACCGAACGATCCTGAGGTTCGGAAAGACGTGCTTACAGAGATGCACTGTTCGAGGTACGCTATGCATCCTAGGGGTGACAAGATGTACAAGGATGTCAAGCGACAATTCTGGTTTTCTGGAATGAAGACGACAATTGCTGACTTCGTTGCTCGATGTCTCGTTTGCCAGAAAGTTAAGGCAGAACGAAAACTTTCCTCAGGACTTCTCCAGCCGTTACCTATTGGAGAATGGAAATGGGAGAACATCGCAATGGATTTTGTCACGGCCTTACCTCGAAACAATAAAGGGCAAGATGCTATCTGGGTTATCATTGACAGACTTACAAAGTCTGCACACTTCTTGCCAATAAAGTTCACGGATAACCCCGCCAAACTTGCAGAACTATATGAAAGAGAGATCGTACGCCTTCATGGCATACCACTCACGATCGTCTCTGATCGAGATCCTCGATTCACATCCAACTTTTGGAAAAGCTTCCAGAATAGAATGAGTTCTAAGATCATTATGAGCACAACCTTCCACCCTCAGACTGATGGGCAGTCAGAGAGGCTTATCCAAATCTTAGAAGACATGTTACAGTGTTGCATTTTTGACTTTAATGACGGATGGGCAAAATATTTACATTTAACTGAGTTTGCATACAACAACAGCTACCAAACTAGTATCGGCATGGCACCATACTAGGCTCTCTATGGTCGGCCTTGCAGATCTCCGGTATGCTGGTTAGATATGGCAGATCGACCGCAGTTAGGCCCTGAACTAGTTCAAGAGACTTCTGAGAAGATCACACTAGTAAAGGAACGACTTCGTGTTGCACAAAGTCGACAGTAGAGCTATGCTGACAAACGGAGACAACCTCTAGAATTTGATAAGGGGGACTTTATTTTTCTGAAAGTCCAGCCCACAAGAGGTGTCAAACGCTTTGGGATCAAAGGCAAGCTCTGCCCACGGTATATCGGTCCATTACAGATCATAGAACGTATTGACAAACTTGCTTATCATCTGTCCCTTCCATCGTCCATGCCTAAGGTTCATGACGTTTTTCACGTATCTATGCTTCGCAAGTATCGTCCTGATCCTTCGCATATCATCCCTTTAGTCGAGGTTCGGGTTGAGGAAGGAAATACGTATAAGGAGAAAGCGATACAAATTTTAGATAGAAAAACTCAAGAACTACGGCGACGTAGCATACCACTTGTGAAAGTGCTCTAGGATCACCACGGCGTAGAGGAAGGAACATGAGAACTAGAAGCAACTATTAAACATAAATATCCTGAATTGTTTTCTAGTACCAACTGATGATGCGATACATTGTCCTATTTTCACTTATCAATAAAATGATGAAACATTGTTAAACTTGAATAACTACACCGATGTCTGAAACTAACATCCATGGATATCGTGATGCACACACGCAGTGGCCTCCTTGGAAACTTGTAACTACTTCTCAAGAAGCAGAGTCAAGTCACTACTACTTTGCATCACCAACTCCATCACCGCACAACGATCATTATAGCCAGAACGTGCATGACTTTTTCGCAACAATCTCGTTCCCTCATCTTGGCAGGACCTCCTACCACAATTTCCAAGAGGTCGAATTCAAGCAACAATACGAAAAAGTATTCTACCGCTCAACCTACCTCCCCTCAAACGATGTAACCATCGTCCTCTACCACCATATGTTATGTAAATGTAGGAATCTTTAGAGGATGAGTCCGATTCCATTTGCTCTCCATGATTTTATGATGATGAGGATTCCACCGGCCGCAGTGTAATTTAGGGACCATACTAGCACTATCCTGAACTCGCAAGAGATGACGCCAGCAGTGGATCTCAAACAGATAACCATCATAACTACTTGAATTGATTTCGAGGGCGAAATCCCTTTAAGGGGGGTAGAGTGTAATACCCTGTATTTCACAATAATAATAATAATAATAATATTTTAGGATAAAGGACATGCCTGGAAGTCCAGGCACATGGCACATGCCTGGTAGTCCAGGCACAAGGCACATGACACATGGCACATGGCACATGCCTGGAAGTCCAGGCACATGGCACATGGCACATGCCCGGAAGTCCAGGCAGCCCGCATGGACTTACAGGCGCCAAAAACTCTATATAAACCAACCCTCCCCTCTTCATTTTTCACACCAAATTATGATTTTTCCTCTACTTTTCACTCATATTGAGTTTTTAGTCTTTTGAGACTCTCTGTCCGAGACTCTCAGTGCAGTACGACCAAATTCTGTCCGGAGGAAAGCGCCAGATCTTTAAGAAAAAAAGGTGTTCTTATTTGAAGGTGGGGAACGAAACATAGGTTTGCGTGTTTCATAACTTTTATTAAAGTTTACATTCAATTATTATTATGTCTACTGTTCATTTACACTGCATTATGTCATATAATATTTGTACTTTCGCACTTATGCCTGTATATTTGGAATTCATGTATTACACTGTTATAATGCCAGATTTGTGGTCAATCTAATTCAACTAGACTCGATCTTGTCCTCAGTAACTTTAAATAGTGAACGGGAGGCAGCAGGCTGCTCTAGGCGATTGATATTTAAGCAGACTTTGTGTCTCACCTCTCAACTGGGGACTGATCTAGTTGGTCTTATTGAAAGCTATCAGCTTATACAAGTAATACTGAATGTTCTACCTTGCACGTCGTGATACCGACCCTGATAAGGATCACCAGACGTTGCCAAAGTCAGTCTAAATGTCAAGAAAAGAAAAGACCAGACCAATAGACTAGACCAGTTCATGCATTGA
Source organism: Paratinospora sagittata (assembly GCA_035771175.1). Taxonomy (NCBI): domain Eukaryota; kingdom Viridiplantae; phylum Streptophyta; class Magnoliopsida; order Ranunculales; family Menispermaceae; genus Paratinospora; species Paratinospora sagittata. The sequence continues at coordinate 12,055,118 of CM069600.1, read as the reverse complement.
CATCATACACATCACCACCTTGGGACGTATATGGTTTATGACTCATAGAATAGTTAGGAGCATTGCTCGCTATTCATTATATTTCTCTGGAGAGGGACGTACATGAGAACCCGGCTTCGTCCGGGGAGGGACATCGGTACGTGAATCCAGAGCATCGTTCCTGAGAAGGGACGTATAGTAAGAACCTGGCTAAGCCCGGGGAAGGACACCTGTACGTGAACTCAGGCGATGTACGTTCGTCAAACCATTACGAGACGGTGTCATGCATACATACATATTGATTGATTATGATGCTCACATGTGTATTTAAGATATTTGATGTTGAAGTATGCTTTTTTAATTGTTATACACAAGAACTATTTACCCACTGAGCGTGGTGAGCTAACTCCATTATTATCCAATTTTTTACAGGAAATTAGGGTGGACTGGGTGCAGGTTATGGGGCCCACATTTTGTACCCTTTGTATGATTCATTGGGGAGTTTGGGGAGTATGTTCCCTTGACCATTTTATGTACAAAAATATTCTGAATTAAATGAAATCAGATTTGTACTGTGTGTTATATATATTTTCGCTGCGCACTCTGTTGTTACCATTGTTATTGTTCCAAATGCGCGCCCCGTCCGCGAGTGCACCGTCGATTTAGACACATCCGGGCGGGGTGTGACATCATAGACCAAAAAAATAACATAAAGGTAGACTAGTAAAATAAAAGCCTAATCTACCTTGAACTCAAAATCAGAATTTTAACTTTTACAACAAATTTATGCACACTTTAGAAATATAAAAAAAAGAAAATCCTAGTTCTACCGTAACTTTGAAAAAACCCTAGAATACCTAAAACAGAAAAATGAAAAGAAGCCCTAAACATAGAACTTTAAAGCTTAGAAAACAAAAATCTAAACGTAAAACATGAAAATAACAATTGAAAAACTGATCTAAGACTCACAAGCAAACAAAAAAAATAATCAAATCAAAGATTTTAGAAATCCATAGGGTTTAGGCATAGGGCATTACCCTATTCTTGATTTCAAGCAAAATAAAGCCAAAAACTCTTTTAAATACTACCAACAATATATTAGGAAAATAGTGAATGAAAAACTGAATTTTTAAACGGCCAAATATTTTAATTGCGAATCAGTTAAAACAATTTAATTTGAATTTAAATTCATAATGGTCAATTAATTTGAATTTAAATTCAAAAATATTCATAATGTTAAGAAAATCATTTAGTGCTCTTAAAGAAAGACATTTAAGAACACTATTTTCCACAAATTTGATATAAGATTTGTGGTCTTTTTTTTTAAGGTTATTTTTAACAAGGTTACAATACAAGTATCACATAAGTTAGACATAAATGACTATTGTGAAAGCATTTAATGAATAAGTGTCCTAGTTATTGATAATTTTAGCACTCATTTTTAGCACATAAATTAAGTACATTAGATATCCTCAAATCATGCATTAATACGTGATTCGAAGACATCTAACATACACTATAAAGGTATGTACTAAAATCATGTACACTTATCATTTTCTTTTAATAAAACTTTGCCTTAAATTAATTAATAATAAAAATATTCTCTATTAATTATTTTTTCATCTTTATATTTTTCATTTATGAGTAAGAAAATATTCTTTGAATTATAAAAAATTCCTCATTCTTTTATTTCTTTATTTTTTTAGGTTATTAGCATCTACTTTAAATCATAAAACTTTTAATTAATTAATTATTTTTTAATATCTTTTTTTTCTTTTTCTTTTTGTGTAGCTAGGAAAATATCATTTTGAATCTTGAATAATAATTGGGAGGTCAAAATAAACAAATGAGTAAATAATAATTTTATTTTAAAAACATTGAACAATTGTTAAGAAGTGTCATAGTTCCCATATTAAGAAAAATAAATAATAATAATAATAATAATAATAAAATAAAAGAAAATTTAAAAATTTAAAAATTTAAAAAATTCTGTGATTAATTATAAAAGAAAATAAATATCCCTTTCAATTATAAAGGATTAAATAATGGGAAATCTTTTTTTTATAATTCAAAGGATATTATCTAACCCAAAAATAAATAAAAAAAGAATAAAAAATGGACAACGTTTTTATTTTTAATTAATTTAAGGAAAAGTTTCATAAAAGAAAATAATAAGTGTATATGATCTTAGCACACACTCCTGTAATGTATGTTAGATATCCTCGAATCATGTATTGAACATGAGTTGATGACATCTAATGTACTTAATTTATCTGTTAAAAATGGGTGCTAAAAAGATTAATAAATAGGACACCTATTCATTATAATGCTTTCACACTAGTCATTTATTGTAATACCCTGTATTTCACAAAAAAAAAAAAAAAAAAAATTTACTATTTGAAATTTTTACTATTTGGGCAACGCCCGAACGTTCAGGCGCCTGCCAGAACGTTCAGGCGGCATGCCAGAACGTTCAGGCGCCATGCCAGAACGTTCAGGCGCCTGCCAGAACGTTCAGGCGCCTGCCAGAACGTTCAGGCGCCATGCCAGAACGTTCAGGCGCCATGCCAGAACGTTCAGGCGCCTGCCAGAACGTTCAGGCGCCTGCCAGAACGTTCAGGCGCACAAAATCTCTATATAAGAAACCTCCTCATTTCTCATTTCTCACACCAAATCACCTTCTCTTGTGATTTTTCTTCTCCTTTCTACGCATTCTAAGTTTTTAGTCTTTGAGACTCCCGGTGCGGTGCAACAAATTTCTGTCCGGAGGAGAGCGCCAGATCTGAAAGCGGTGCAACGAAGTTCCGTCCGGAGAAAAGCACCAGATCTGAAGGTGGGGAACGAAACATAGGTTTGCGTGTTTCATAACTTTTATTAAAGTTTACATTCAATTATTATTATGTCTACTATTCATTTACACTGCATTATATCAATAATGTTTATGACCTGAATGTCCTAACCTTGCACGTCGTGATACCGACCCTAATAAGGATCACTAGACGATGCCAAAGTCTATGCCAAAGTCTACGTCGTGAACCTGGCTACGCCGGGGAGGGACATCAGTACGTGAATCCAGAGCATCGTTCCTGAGGAGGGACGTACAGTGAGAACCTGGCTTCGCCCGGGGAAGGACACCAGTACGTGAACTCAGGCGATGTACGCTCATCAAACCATTAGTACGTGACGGTGTCATGCATACATACATATTGATTGATTATGATGCTTACATGTGTATTTAAGATATTTGATATTGAAGTATGCTTTATTAATTGTTATACTCATGCACTATTTACCCACTGAGCGCGTTAAGCTCACTCCGATATTATCAAATCTTTCACAGGAAATTAGGGTGGACTGGGTGCAGGTTATGGGGCCCACATTTTGTACCCTTTGTATGAATCATTGGGGATTTTGGGAGTATGTTCCCTTGACCATTTTATGTACAAAAGTATTCTGAATTATATGAAATCAGATTTGTACTGTGTACCGTATTTCCGCTGCGTACTCTGTTATTACCATTATGATTGTTCCAAATGCACGCCCCGTCCGAGAGTGTACCGCCGGTTTAGGCGCGCCCGGGCGGGGTGTGACATTTAATGGTATCAGAGCGTACGGTCCACGGCCCGCCCAAGTCCACCAAATTAGGGGAAGAAACTATAATTGATTTAAATATCCATATAGTCATAATTTATTAGAAACTATATGCGTAGTTATTATTGAATATATGTATCTATATACATTAGAGTATATGAGGTACGTATAAAATAAAAAAAAAAAAAAAAAATTCAAAAAAAAAAAAAAATTTTATTTTTCAAAAATTATTTATTCGAGAAAAAAAAAAAAAAAAAAAATTTATTTTTCGAAAATTATTTATTCGAAAAAAAAAAATAAAATAAAAAAAAAAAAATTATTTTTCGAAAATTATTTATTCGAAAAAAAAAAATAAAATAAAAAAAAAAAAATTATTTTTCGAAAATTATTTATTCGAAAAAAAAAAAAAAAATAAATAAATTATTTTTCGAAAATTATTTATTCGAAAAAAAAAAAAAAAAAAAAAAAATTTGATATATCTAAAACTATATATATATATGACTTCTATATATAGTTAAGATTAAAAATAACTATATATGATTTTTATATAGTCTAAATTTTAAAAATATATATATATATATATAGTTGCTTTATGAAAACTATATATATAATTATGATGAGATATGTCTATACATTCATAGGTGAATACGACATATATGCATCAAATCACTAATGAAGAAAATTTCATGATGGCATAAACATCAACAGAAAACTCGAAAATAATGTCTAGAAGACAAGGCATAACTCTTAAAAATATTAGGAATATATTTTGTGTCTTTCACACAAATTTATTTTCCTTTCAGCAAAAGAATGACCTCAAGGGAGGGAACAACTTCTACTAGTAGGGAACCAATTCCCACTAGACTAACGGAATTGTCCAAAAGAGAGATTGTGACCATGAGGAACATCGACAATAGCGATCTCCGCCTCCGTCCGATCCTTCATGACAAACTCGCAACACTGGATTGGTTAAATATAACCAAAGTCGAGGGTCAAGTCTCTTACAACTTGGTTAGATCCTTCTATGAAGCCATGAATTACGTGGGACTTCACGGAGAGACGATCAGCCCTCACTTAGAGACAACAATCATGGGAACGACAATTCCTATCAATATCGCGATTATTGCTCGCCTTTTGGAGATTCCGATTGAGGAACTGATTATTGATCCACATGACCCCCAGACAGTTGCAGCGATCGCTGAATCTAATGCACAACTGTTCAATTCCCTCGCCAAAGAGCCATACACTCAATCAACATACACCAACCTTCCAAACAATCATCTTAAGCCATCTCTTGTCGGCCTCGGAAAGATTGTATACGGCAACATCTTGCCAGAAAGGGGCACTAGGGGCACTATGTCAAGGGCCCAACTCCTTGTGCTGTATTGCATAGAGAAGAACATAAAAGTCTCTCTACCACACATCATCATCCAACAAATGTTGAGAGTGATTCAAAACCCTTTAAAGAAGGAATTCCTCGGCTACGGAATCTTGATTATGAGGATACTTCACGAGACCAACGTTGACACTTTCGATGGAACGTCAAAGCTGATCACTGAACCAGTTACAGCATCCTCTATCTTCAAGACCTATGGCACAAGTGGAGGGGTAACTGACGAAGAGGTATTCGGCACGACAAACAGAATTGCCGAAAGAATGAGGGACAAGCACGGGCGTTGCCTTCGCAAATGTCGACGCAAGATGCCTGTCAGAGACGGCCCAAATAATGATTCAAATCCCAATCCTACATCAAACCCAGCCCTGAATACTGATCCAATTGATCCACCACTTACTGATGAAGAATTATATGCCACACTAAATTCGCCACTACAAAGTCATGATAGACAAGGTCCACAAGCAAATCCACCAACTTGGAACGTACCAACTCAAGGCAACACTTCGTACCAAAGATTTCCACCTTCTGCGGTACAGTATCAGCCAGTTCCACAAGTTGCTGTAAACCAACAACAACAGTACTGGGCCTCACCAAATCTTGGAGGACCCAACATTCCAATGAGCCCATTGTTCCCAACTTTTTCATCTCAAACAAACCAAATTATCCAAGGGGTTCCGGTTAGGGGATCTCCGCACAATCAATACAACTACGTTCCACCTATGAATCACCCATACAACCAATACTTTCCTCCAATGCCTATGGCCTACCCTTCACCTACGAGACAACCAACCCATCAACCACCAATGGGACAACCGACTAACCTACTTGAACGGTTAGATGAAATGGCATCCAATATTGCTGCACTGAAAGAGAGCCACAATCATGTATTAACTCGTTTGCAAAACTCCAACGCAGAGCGCGCACACTCTCAACCTTCTGTTAGTAGTCATTCTGTACATAACAGTAGATCTCGAAGAAATGGTGGTAGGCAAGAACGTCAAAATTGATTACTGGCAATGTAAATTTTTCTATTATATATGAATGAAATGTTTTGTTTAAGACTATCTTTGGTGGGCCGACTTACAACCATTCTTTCTTTTGTATCACTAACTTTGGAGTGGTATGGGACACAACAAAATTGGATGATACTAAATAAAATGTGGAAGTAAGAAAACCCATGACCTTGTGTGAAAAGAAACATTTGGAGAAAGTTGCATTACTAATATTATCACTAAGTTTACACGGTATGGGACGAGTAAATTTGGACGATACTATTAGTGAACTTCTATTCAGCCAATGTTTTTAGAGATCGTGTTCATACAACTTAACTTGGTTGACACCCTTATTACTAAATTCATGTGGTATGGGACATACGAACTTGGATAATAATCGAACAGACTAAGAGTAAGCGTATGAATGCATAAGCTTGCGATAGAACGTTAGTTCAGGCTATTTACCGAGGCAAATCTTAGAATTCTTATGACTCGTATGGATTTTCAATGAAATATATGTATGTTCACGAACACCAAAACAAAATCATTTTAAATACTTGCAAAGTTTTCTACTTATTATATAGACATTCTAACCTTGTTTGTTTTTACACCATGGCCACACATACGAGATATATAAGATTCTTTGATTCCTCAACAACAACTTTACACTCTACTTAGAAAAATAGGTGATTTTAATATTACAGTACTCTCGAAATTGTTGCTGAGCATACTATAACATTATACTTGCCTACAGTTTCTTAATCTTGGTTTTCTTTTCTCCTTGCCAGTGAGAAAATGCAAACCAGGAAGAGAGGAAGACCACGTACTGTTCGTCCCACAGTTGAGGCACCTCCTGAGATTCAGGAACCGCCGCCTCCGACAACAGCACAGGCCACACCCGACACTGCCACTACATCTGGGCAGGCAATACCACCACCACCCGCACCCTTTGCCATGCCTTCAAGCATTGAAACCTTCTTCGCTGGATTTATTGAGGCGATGAAGGTCACTGTTCAAACTGCCGTTCGTGAGACTGCAGCCAGTCAGGTTGCCACGGTACAAGCACCTATAAAATTTGGGTCGGAAGCTCAAACCGATCAGATTACTAAATACAAGCGCCTACAACCTCTTACTTTCGATGGCACCATTGATCCTGATGAGGTGCAAAAGTGGCTAGATGAGTCAAAGAAGGCTCTTGATGCAATGGGAGTCGATGAGACTCGCAAAATTCCACTAGCAACTTACCAACTTGTTGGTGGAGCAAACAAATGGTGGCTCACAGTGAAAGAAGACCCACGGGTTAATTTAGCAGATATGACTTGGCAACAGTTTGAGTCAATGTTTATTGATGAGTATTTTCCCAGCGCCGTGACGAAGCAGAAGCGACAGGACTTCGCTAAGTTATACCAAGGCACCATGACTGTCAGAGAATATGCTGGAAAATTCAAAGAATTATCCGTCTACTCTCTCTCCACCATCTCAACGGAGCGAGATAAGACTGAGAAATTTTATAATGGCCTTCGCCATGACATTAGGCAAGCCTTATCAATCTTGGATCTCAAGATTTACAAAGAGGTTGTTGACAAAGCCATGAACTTTGAACAAGAGAAGCTCTTACAGGAACAGCGAATGAATAAGGGCAAACAGCCTGCAACGTTTTCCCAACAAGGCATGCAACAGGGCAACAAGAAAAAGCCCTACTACAATCAAAACCCAGCCCTCCCAGCCCTGGTTTCGAAGAATGAGACCACAACACCTGCCGCTGAACCTTCTAACCCTAACCATCAGGGTTTCTGAAATCATGGCCGCGGAGGTCGTTATGGAAGAGGTGGCCGTCGAAACAGCAATGGCAGAGGTGGTGGTCGACACCACATTCAGCATGGCCAGCAGAACAATCAGCATGGCCAACAGAACCATCCGCAGTATCATCCTACATGTTTCAACTGTGGCCAGAAGGGCCATGTAAAACATCTTTGTCCGCACCTTCAGCAACCTATTCTGGCTATTCCGGTCCAACAAGCACCACCTGCTGCTAATGCCCAACCCAGGCAGACCCAGCAGAACCAGGGTCCACGGAATCAGGGCAGAGCATATGCCATCGCTCACCAACCCCTCCCAGACAATAATGTCGTCGAAGGTACCTTTCCTTTGTTCAATACCATGGTGCATGTTTTGTTTGATTCAGGTGCTACGCATTCTTTTATATCATCAGCATTGGTAAGACATTTAGGCCTGCATCCTGAACCCACAAACATCACACTCCATGTCACATCACCATTCGGATCGGGTACTGACGTGACTTTGCAGTGCTCTCGATGTGAGCTTCGAATGTCTGACCAGATAATATATGCCGATCTTTTTGTAATGGATTTTGAAGACTTCGACATCATCCCTGGCATGGACTGGCTGGCACCACTGAATGCAAAGATCGACTGTATGAACAAGCAAGTTCACTTAACTTTGCCTACAGGAGAGTTTGTTAAGATTCAGGGGACAAGGCAATGGATACACAAATCAACAGTTGCCCTTCTCAAGTCACAACTTCGAGCGTTGTCTCTTGGCGACGGCAATGAATCACCAGCTATGTACCCTCCCAAAGTACGCGATGTTCTAGTCGTATCTGAATTCCCAACAGTTTTTCTTAATGACCTTCCTGGTCTACCTCCAGTTAGGGAATTCGATTTTGAGATCAACCTCATACCTGGGACAGGACCTATCTCAATTCCACCATACAGAATGTCAAATGTTGAACTGGTCGAATTAGACAAACAACTTAAGGAATTAGAGAGTAATGGCTTCATCCGAAAGAGTTCTTCATCCTGGGGCGCTCCAGTTCTGTTTGTTCGCAAAAAGGATGGTTCGTTACCACTTTGCATCGATTATCGCAAGTTGAATAACGTCACCATCAAGAACAGATATCCGTTGCCCAGGATCGATGACTTGTTCGACCAACTTAGAGATGCCAAATACTTCTCTAAGATTGATTTACGGTCCGGTTATCACCAACTCCGGATCCGAGAATCGGACATCACCAAGACGGCGTTCAGAACTCGGTACGGTCATTACGAATTCTTAGTTATGCCGTTTGGTCTAACAAACGCCCCTGCAGCATTCATGGATTTGATGAATCGCATATTCCGGTTATACTTAGACCGATTTGTGGTGATTTTTGTGGACGACATCTTGATCTATTCCTCAACCGAAGAAGACCATAAACTACATTTGAAGATCGTCCTCCAGACCTTACAAAGACACCAACTGTATGCCAAGTTGAGTAAGTGCGAATTTTGGGCGCAGAGAGTTCAATTCCTCGGCCATGTGGTTTCAGGCAATGGCATTGAGGTCGATCCTTCTAAGGTTGAAGCTGTCTTAAACTGGAAGCAGCCTACCACTGTTACTCAGATTAGGAGTTTTCTTGGTTTGGCTGGCTATTACAGACGCTTCATCAAGGATTTCTCCAAGATTGCTGAACCTATGACCAAACTCACTCGAAAAGACGTGCGCTTTATCTGGAATTCCGCCTGTGAAGCATCATTTCAGGAATTGAAAAAACGCCTCACGACAGCACCTGTACTTATCACTCCAAGAAATGCAATTGGATTTTCATTATACACCGACGCCTCTCTCCAAGGCTTAGGTGCCGTGCTAATGCAAGAAGGCCAAGTGGTTGCATATGCGTCCAGACAACTGAAGATTCATGAGGGTAATTACCCAACGCATGACTTGGAACTTGCCGCTGTCGTATTTGCACTAAAGTTATGACGTCATTACCTATACGGTGAACGCTTTGAGGTCTTCTCGGATCACAAGAGTCTTAAGTACATATACACTCAGCGAGACCTTAACCTCCGCCAACGACGATGGTTGGAATTCTTGAAAGATTATGACTTTCAACTCCAGTACCATCCCGGAAAGGCCAATGTTGTGGCTGATGCCCTGAGTAGAAAATCTTATGTTGCTTGCACTCTTAACTATGAAATGGGAAAGTTGGCTACAGAGTTGGAGAACTTTAACCTCCAATTGAACATAGAGGGACCAAGACCACGACTCTCTCAATTATCAGCTACCTCTGACCTTGTTCGCAAGATTTCAGCTACTCAAGCCAATGACCCTATGTTAATGGAGAAACGCGAACTTCTACTCAGCGGGCAAGACCTTCCTCATTGGTCAGTCTCTGACGACGGAGCCGTTTTCTATAAAAAACGTCTTTGTCTTCCGAACGATCCCGAGGTTCGGAAAGACGTGCTTACTGAGATGCACTGTTCGAGATACGCTATGCATCCTGGGGGTGACAAGATGTACCAGGATGTCAAGCGACAATTCTGGTTTTCTGGAATGAAGACGGCCATTGCAGACTTCGTTGCTCGATGTCTTGTTTGCCAGCAAGTTAAGGCCGAACGAAGACTTCCCTCTGGCCTTCTCCAACCGTTATCTATTGGAGAATGGAAATGGGAGAACATCGCAATGGATTTTGTTACAGCCTTACCTCGAAATAATAAAGGACAAGATGCTATCTGGGTTATCATTGACCGACTTACAAAGTCGGCACACTTCTTGCCAATAAAGTTCACGGATAATCCCGCCAAACTTGCCGAACTCTATGAAAGAGAGATCGTACGCCTCCATGGAATACCACTCACGATCGTCTCTGATCGAGACCCTCGATTCACATCCAACTTTTGGCAAAGTTTCCAACATCGAATGGGTTCTAAAATCACTATGAGCACAGCCTTCCACCCTCAGACTGATGGGCAGTCAGAGCGGCTTATCCAAATCTTAGAAGACATGTTACGATGCTGCATTTTGGACTTTCATGACGGATGGGCAAAGTATTTGCACCTAGCCGAGTTTGCATACAACAACAGCTACCAAACTAGTATCGGCATGGCACCATACGAGGCTCTCTATGGTCGGCCTTGCAGATCTCCGATATGCTGGTTAGATATGGCAGATCGACCGCAGTTAGGCCCTGAACTAGTACAAGAGACTTCTGAAAAGATCACACTCGTAAAGGAACGGCTTCGTGTTGCACAAAGTCGACAGAAGAGCTATGCTGACAAGCGGCGACAACCTCTAGAATTTGATAAGGGGGACTTTGTTTTTCTGAAAGTCCAGCCCACAAGAGGTGTCAAACGCTTTGGGATCAAAGGCAAGCTCTCCCCGCGATATATCGGTCCATTTCCGATCATTGAACGTATTGGCAAACTTGCTTATCGTCTGTCCCTTCCATCATCCATGCCTAAGGTTCATGACGTTTTTCACGTATCTATGCTTCGCAAGTATCGTCCTGATCCTTCGCATATCATTCCTTTAGTCGAGGTTCGGGTTGAGGAAGGAAATACGTACCAGGAGAAAGCAATCCAGATTTTAGATACAAAAACTCAAGAACTACGGCGCCGTAGCATACCACTTGTGAAAGTGCTCTGGGATCACCACGGCGTAGAGGAAGCAACATGGGAACTAGAATCAACAATTAAACAAAAATACCCTGAATTGTTTTCTAGCACCAACTGCTGAAGTGATACGTTGTATTATTTTCCTTTATCAATATCAGGATGAAACATTGTTTACACCTATCTTAATACATTGTTTCACTTCAAGAACTACCAGATGTCTGACAATAATATCAATGGATAGAGTATTACACACATGCAGTGGCCTCATTCACAGCCTGCGGCTACTTCTCAAACCGCCAACCCCCATCACTACTTGACTTGATTTCGAGGGCGAAATCCCTTTAAGGGGGGTAGAGTGTAATACCCTGTATTTCACAAAAAAAAAAAAAAAAAAAAAAAAAAAAAAAAAAAAAAATTACTATTTGAAATTTTTACTATTTGGGCAACGCCCGAACGTTCAGGCGCCTGCCAGAACGTTCAGGCGCCTGCCAGAACGTTCAGGCGGCATGCCAGAACGTTCAGGCGCCATGCCAGAACGTTCAGGCGCCTGCCAGAACGTTCAGGCGCCATGCCAGAACGTTCAGGCGCCTGCCAGAACGTTCAGGCGCCTGCCAGAACGTTCAGACGCCTGCCAGAACGTTCAGGCGCCTGCCAGAACGTTCAGGCGCACAAAATCTCTATATAAGAAACCTCCTCATTTCTCATTTCTCACACCAAATCACCTTCTCTTGTGATTTTTCTTCTCCTTTCTACGCATTCTATGTTTTTAGTCTTTGAGACTCCCGGTGCGGTGCAACAAATTTCTGTCCGGAGGAGAGCGCCAGATCTGAAAGCGGTGCAACGAAGTTCCGTCCGGAGAAAAGCACCAGATCTGAAGGTGGGGAACGAAACATAGGTTTGCGTGTTTCATAACTTTTATTAAAGTTTACATTCAATTATTATTATGTCTACTATTCATTTACACTGCATTATATCAATAATGTTTATGACCTGAATGTCCTAACCTTGCACGTCGTGATACCGACCCTAATAAGGATCACTAGACGATGCCAAAGTCAGTCTAAATGTCAAGAAAAGACCAGACCAGTAGACTAGACTAGTTCATGCATTGGCATCATACATATCACCACCTAGGGACGTATATGGTTTATGACTCATAGAATAGTTAGAAGCATTGCTCACTATTCATATTATTTCTCTGGAGAGGGACGTACATGTGAACCTGGCTACGCCGGGGAGGGACATCAGTACGTGAATCCAGAGCATCGTTCCTGAGGAGGGACGTACAGTGAGAACCTGGCTTCGCCCGGGGAAGGACACCAGTACGTGAACTCAGGCGATGTACGCTCATCAAACCATTAGTACGTGACGGTGTCATGCATACATACATATTGATTGATTATGATGCTTACATGTGTATTTAAGATATTTGATATTGAAGTATGCTTTATTAATTGTTATACTCATGCACTATTTACCCACTGAGCGCGTTAAGCTCACTCCAATATTATCAAATCTTTCACAGGAAATTAGGGTGGACTGGGTGCAGGTTATGGGGCCCACATTTTGTACCCTTTGTATGAATCATTGGGGATTTTGGGAGTATGTTCCCTTGACCATTTTATGTACAAAAGTATTCTGAATTATATGAAATCAGATTTGTACTGTGTACCGTATTTTCGCTGCGTACTCTGTTATTACCATTATGATTGTTCCAAATGCACGCCCCGTCCGAGAGTGTACCGCCGGTTTAGGCGCGTCCGGGCGGGGTGTGACATTTAAACCTAACTCATGTTACACTTGTATTGTAATCTTAGTTAAAAATAGCCTTAGGAAAAAGCTACAAATTTGATGTGGCGTATGCCACATCAGAAATTATGACATTGTATGAATTACGAAATATTCCCACTTTAGTTCAGTATTTTCATTTAATTTATGTCGGTTTGATATCTAATTAATATTGTCATGAACTTGATCATTCACACAAGCATTTGCGTTTTGAGTCTCCAATAAATTGATATCTAATAAATACATTACCCTTATAATATTTTGAACATCTAAGGCACCTTACTAACATTGGCTTGATTCGGATGGCTTGGCATTCGTTACCCTTAAGCAAGGTCGTGAGTTTCAAACCCCCCTTATGTGTGAAGTGACTCTTTACTGGGAGACCTTTGCACCTTCGTAGTCTAACCCATGTCGAATCTAAGTGGATTAGTTTCACCGCAAAGCGGAGGAAGACATCACCTGGGTGCCGCTTAGCGTTAAACCCAAAAAAAAAAAAAAAAAAACAAGGGAAAAAATTGTAGAAACTAAGTCTAAATTTTTAAGTATGTTATATATTAGCATATACAACAAATGTAATACTCTGGAATTAGACTAAAGCAAACAAAAGCACGTAAAATATTGAGAGAAAACCACAAAAACAAAGGAAGAAACTTTCAAGGGGGGGGGGGGGGGCATGACAACAAAACCCAATTTTTCTTTAACTATAAATTTAGGTATATTTTCATAGGAGAAATATTAGATGTTCTCTTGTCAATCAATTCACCTGGAAAAACTGACACTGTATGCATGGTTTGTCAAAAAAAAAAGACTTGTGTCAATTGAATTTGTCTAAAACGTGATGAAGCTGTAAAGAAAAGGGGAAAAGAAAGGTTGAAAGATGAAGATTATATACTTGAACGGACCAATTAGTATGAGCCATAAAAGAGATACGTTGTTACAAGTTTGACAAACAACAATGAAATGTGAAGGGGCATTTATTAATTATTTGAATTTATATGCAATGGTCACTGAGTCTTTAGAACATATGGGTTTGAATTAAACTCTCAACTTCCCAATTAATACTCCTGCCACAAGGGCCTTTTTTTTTTTTTCTATAGTATTTGTTATTTGTTACATCGGATTAATCATCAGTTGCAAGTTAAGAATTAATGGATTAATTTGATAGTAAATTAAGTACTTACCATAAAAAATGTCAAGTTTCTCTCTCTCTCTCTCTCTCTCTCTCTCTCTCTATATATATATATATATATATATATATATATATATATATATATATATATATATATATATTTATAGACAAACAAATGTTTATATGCAAATATTATTGGATCCTTAACTAAGTGGTCCGTAACTTTATATGTTTACAAGCTGTGGAGCTTACCATCAATAAATATTGGAATTGTCATGTTATTATAAGCCACATCAAGGAGCAATATTCTAGAAGATTATACCTAAGATAAAGCCAAATCATAAAGTAGATGGAGAAGCATGGAAATTTACATATAGGACTCGTTCAAAATGATCTTTTATAAACCAGGTAGAGGGAGAGAGGTAAATTGCAAAGCTATATAAAGGGCATGAGAAGGGCTTCCTTAGCATCATAAAGCTAAAAAACCCATTTGTCATGGCTTCGCGTTTTACAACTCTTCTACTACTTGTGTTATTGTCTCTAACTTTGGCATTAGAGGTTGTTGCAGACCATCATGATGATCATGATGATCATGATTCCAAACCCAAGAAATTTCCACCACCTTATGGTTACAAGTCACCTAGATCTCCTTATGTAAATGATGATGATGATCATCGTGATGATGATGACCATGATGATGACAAATACTCTTCAAAATCACCCAAAAAATTCCCTCAAAGTTACAAAGCACCACCTCCACCAGTCTACAAGTATAAATCGCCGCCACCGCCTGTCAACAAGTATAAGTCACCACCAACACCACCTAAATACAAGTATAAGTCCCCACCTTCTCATCATCATGATGATCATGATGACTAAAACACTATATTTAGCTCCTTGATGGACAAGGTAAGTTTATTATTCTTTTGGATACTTATGTAGATGGTGTTTAATTTGTTCTCTATTTCCAAACTCTAAGACGAATAGAGGATAATTAAAAAAAAAATATTTTTTGATAATGTTTTTCTAATTAAAAAAAACTTTGCTTATTCTATTAGAGTTTAAACCTCTATAGAAATTAATTTTAATTATAGAAGTAGAGTAAACAAATTGGCAATTAAGATTATTTGATTTTGATCATATTCTCACTCTACTTTCTTTCTCTTATTTTCTTTTGGGCAGAATTGAAGGTCAGGCTTCCTAAAAGATATATAGCGATGACGAACTTAAATAAAAAATAAGACATTGTATCTTTCTTCATGGTGTGCAACTGAGGAGAAATGAAGGTCTTCTATTAAATAAATTTGTGTCTGAGATTTCGCATGTTGAGTGGTTGCCTCTGTATGCAACTTTAGTGTATTGCTGATTAGAGGAATTAAATAAAATAATTGAATTCTTATATATGCAATTTGAGTTCATTTATGTATGTGAAAATGGAAGAAAATGTGTATGTGCTTGGTTGTTGTTGTTTTTTTTTTCTTTACCAATTACATTAACTTAAAGACAAGTCAACTGCAAAAGTCGATGATTGAATCAATTAAACTCATGCATCCTTATACTTTGAGTTATAGGGCCTCGATCAAAATGAAATTGAAATAAATTAATTAGCATGTCCTTATTGTGACCAAAACATGACAAGGTGGAAACAAATCTAGCAACTGAAAATAATGTTAAGGTAATAATAAAACAATCGAAAATTTAACAAATGAGACAACAAAATATTAATTGGCAATTCTTATAAGTGGATTGATTACCTTTCTAGAATTAATCAGGTTCAGCTATCCTCCTCCACTTCAAATGATACCTTCCTTTGGTTCCTTGATAACACCGGCTCCTATTCATGTTAAGTCCTTTTTGAATCATCTCATTGAGCCCTCATTTCCAACGCCCACAACCTACTATCATCACATTTGGAGAGCTCCAATTCCACGTAGAATTCAAGTGTTTGGATGGCTTGTGACTCTCAATAGGCTGTGCACTTGCCCCATTTTTGCCTATCACCGCATTGCTGCGTTCTTTGTTTTAAAGCTAATGAGACAGTGAATCATCCTTATTTAGATGTACTTTTGTTGGTCAGATCTAGAGAAAGTGGGAATTGCTCCTTTTTGGAAAGTTTAGTATACCGTAGTCATGTGAAAATTCCTTCGTGCCTAGCCATAATGCTGGTTTGTGTAGGAGACGCAAGGAGATAGGGAGCATTATCTCAGTTGTTGTTCTTTCGTCTATCTGGAAAGAAAGGATCAATAGGATTTTTCGAAACAAGATCAATACAGTGGACGACATTTGGGAGGTCTCTATAACTTATGCTGCCACTTGGATTAGTTCTTCCAAGATAGGTGGTGCGTACTCATTCACAGACTGGTACAGGAGTTGGGATGCTTTGATGTAATTTCAGTCCACTAGCAGTTTTCTGTGTTATATTTTCTGCCATTTGTTGTTAGAATGTTTTCTCGCCTCACTGTCTTACTGTTTTAACATTAATACAATATTTTGTCTCTTCTCAAAAAAAAAAAAAACTATAAAAATATGTTAAAAATTCATCAGAAAAGTTGCACATAAAAAGTTTCACATGCAAAAATAGGTCAGGAAGAAATATTGAAATTGAAAAATCACATGCCCTCTTAGGGAAAAAAAAATATTAAGAAGAAGCATACATTAGATAAAGTTGAAAGAAAATACTTGAGGAAAAATATGATAGGTTTAAAATATTTTTCATACATCTGAATTTGAGATGTTCATATATATACAAAAGTAGTCTTGTTTATTTTATATATAGATGCTCCTAAGGGCAGTTATAACATAATTTGATGATGATATAGGCCTTAATGTTATTGTTGAATATTATTGCAGAGTCAACAAGGGTGGGGGGCATAAAAAGATGGTATCAAGCGAAAGATACACCTTATAATTAATGACCCAGTTTGGTTTAGCGGTTACAAACTGTTTTTAACTAGTCTGCCTTTGGATCAAACAAAAACAAAAACAAGAGCAAAACTAGCTCCATTTGTAAGCAAGTTTGGACTAATTAGGATTTTGTAACTTTATTGTATATCCTCACTTCATGATCATATTTAAAGCTCAACACTTGCTTTTTCATATCTTAAATATAAAATGACATTATCAAACCAATTAAAGTCTTTCATCCTTATACTTTGGAGTTATAGGACCTTGATCAAAATGAAATTGAAATGAATTAATTACCACCTCCTTATTGTGACCAAAACATGACACAAAGAGATAAGAAGAAAGACTTATTTACCAAAAAACAAAAAATCTAGAAAAAAAAAGTTGTTTTACAACACAATCAAATCTCCATTCTATACAGTTCTTCTACATCTAACTATATTTAATGTTGATAAGTTTCAAGACGAATTCTTCTTTCCTCCTAGCTCATATATATTGTCCTTGGATGCTTCTCAACCTTAGAACAACGAAATCTGGTCCGCATGAACAATGGAAGCTTGTGGTAGGCTTGAGGTCTTTTACCGAGAACTTTGGGCGCCTGAGTACAATTATTCTTTGGGAGATCATGAAAATCAATGATCTTTGTTGTCTTCTGCGTCTTTGCCGCAACCCAAAAGAATATCATTAAATATTCAATTAGTACAAGTCCAAAAGATTTAAAAAGAAGAAGAGGAAGAAATTAAAGTGGTATGTAGTTATTTAATTACCATTTTGATAACTTTCATGCAATTTCCTCTTTGAAGCTTGAAGCTTTAGCATGTCATTAGATTGTTTTTCCTTAATCAACATATTGAAGAAATTGAGAGATGGATAGGTTATGCATGATGTAATTTGGATTAAAACTAAAAAATATTCTTCTTTATCTTTTCAATATATACTTACTTGCTTATACGAAGCGGGCCGGAATTGTTATGGATGGCACTGTAGAACTATTCTTTTTGCAACTTCATTTCATTTTTGCTTTTATCCGTGTTCTTTGAGTTGACCTGATCGAATTCAGAAATTTCATTGAACACAAAGGAAGAATTTAAATGGCATTAAACCATTAATAAATATTGTTGCCTTTTACCAACTGTGAGAGCCTAGTTGAAAGTGTTTGGTTATCCAATGCAGACTCATTAATGGATGATGCAAAAGTTTTTGGAGCTGATAGAGAAATAGACCCTTTTTTACCTACAAATAAGCAGGAATAGGACTTGAATAAATATAGATATATTTTAATTTGAGTGGTCAGCCAAAGTTTTGAATAAGGAGAAATTGATATTAAAAATAATAATTGAACTAAAAAAAATCAAATAATAACTTTGAATCTTTACCTCCTCCAATAGTAGCAGTAAGGAATTGTTTCTCTTGTCCTCCAATAGTAGCAGTTGAAGTAGGGGATAATCTAAATATTGACTTGGTAATCCTTTTTGGTTGTCAAAATATTACTTTTAGTTATCAAAATATACTAGTTTGGTTGATAAGTATATTAATAGAAAGTAATCATGGATGAGGTAAATCATTCTTAGTTGCGTTTTTTTTTTTTTTTGTTTTTGTTTTTGTTTTTGTTTTTTGTTTTTTAACAGTGATGAAGTGACATTATTAGGAGAATAATAATATTATGCAATTTATGTACTTACATGATGAATGTTTCAGCAAGTTGGCAAATGTGTTTTGATGGGTGATTCCTTCTAAGATCATCAACTGTCTTTCCTGTCATGGTGACCTAATGGATCGAAATGGTAGATTGATTAGCTAGTTCTTGAATTTAGAAGTAGACTATGAAGAAGAAGAAGTAAATTAAATTAAGTGATTAATTAGACTGCGAATATCCTTATGACTGGAAGTAGCAATAAATTAGTAATTAATTCTCTCTTGTTTTGATTCTTTGTCCTTTGCTTCTTACTGATGATCTAGTTCTCTTCTCTTCTCTTGTTTGTTAACACTATCAGTCAATTAGCTAATGACTTTGTTTGAGATAACGTCTGCATTAGACTCAAAAGCGCTTTTTTCCAAACACAAGCCTCAAATGCAAAAGTTGGTAGAGGGTTGCTTATCTAAACACAAAAAAATGGCATTTTGCAATAGAAAAGCTGAGGTTCAAAATCTGCATTTGGTGATTTTTTCACCATAACACAACTTCCGCCGCGCTCCCAAACAAGGCCAATGAGTGTTGGCTTCACACTTTTAATTAACCTTAAATTGGTTGACTTATTATTTTACTATAACTTCATCAACTTTTAATGAGATCCCCCTCCAAAATAAAGAAATGTTTAATTCGTCAGAAAAGAATTTCACCATCTGATCATATAATGCAGAGATTAGTTCGATGTATAATTAAATATTACAAAACATTACAGTATATATAAGCAGTACCCTATAGTACGTTATTATTATTATGAGACAAATTATCTGTTTCAGACTTAACCAAACTCATACAGATTTGCCCTCACTTACGTATACTAAAGCTTGACTCGTACAACCATGGCCATGAGGGGGTTTACACGTTTCGGCAACGTGAGAGTCTCATAATCCACTTGCTTTATAGCATGCATACACCGTGCTCGTGACCTATCTAAATATCCCATCTGGAAAAAGAGAGCTTACTTGTTCACTACAATCTCTCTCTCTCGTTTCTTTTTTCTTTTTTCCTAGGTAAGAGACAATTTCTTTTTTTTTTTTTTTGGTTGTTCATAAGGTGTCCTTACACTTTGGGTGAGACTAATTTGCGTTTAAATACTGTAGGAAGATTGTGTGGCTCTTCCCAAGTAGGCACGACTAAGATAGATACGAATTTCAATTCCGAGACCTCCATCTCTTAACTACTTTTAACACAGACCTCTGACCATTTGTGCTGGACTACGTTGGCTAATTGACAACTTTTTTACTTATACATTATACTGTTATACCGAAATATTAATGAGAAAAAAACATGGCATATAAAAACTCGTAGACGTAAAACTAATCAAGAGAACTGAAAAAACTAACTTAAAAAATAAAGTGATAAACAAACATCATGAGAGAGCAAGAGAGAAGAGGGAAGGCCATGCACCTGAAAGTTGCTTCACGAGTTGCATGTACTTTCTTTCGCTTTACTATTCCTCTTTAAATAGACCCGTCAGTGACCCTTCCCAAAATAACGGACCCTTTCCAAAATAATAGGATTTGGTAACTTATTTTGCCTTAGTTTAAGGCTACCAAGTTCATTTTTTGGTGGTTTTTGTTTTTAGAGGTATGACGTCAGCAAGTACCCCAACCCAAGAAAAGGGCAAAAAAAAAAAAAAAAAAAAAAAAAAACTTTTCAACTAGTTATATACAAGTATAATAAATTCATTCTCACCTTTATATTTCTTTTATAAATCAAAACGAACAATAATGATAGTATTGCCAATAAAAAAAATTAAATATATATATTAATATTGTTGGATTCATTTCTCAGCTTACGGAGTTGAATGACACGTCATTAGCCACACTATATCGACAAGTACTGACCTGCTCATGTGATAAAACCAACTTGATCTCAACAATAGGACGTTTGTTCGGCATACTAATCAACTGACCAATAAAATTACAAGGTTGCAGATAAGGATGGTCTTCAATTGACACTACATCGATGTTCCGTATGATAGCCTATTATTTTGCTTTCTTCTCCTTCAGGTCAAAAGTCTCAAGCAGCAGGTCAGCACCTATGCAGGTTCCAACTCAGTGTATCCC
The DNA here is from genome assembly GCA_035771175.1 of Paratinospora sagittata. Taxonomy (NCBI): domain Eukaryota; kingdom Viridiplantae; phylum Streptophyta; class Magnoliopsida; order Ranunculales; family Menispermaceae; genus Paratinospora; species Paratinospora sagittata. The sequence goes on along the minus strand of CM069600.1, from coordinate 12,034,187 downwards.
CTCTATCTCATCATCCATTAATATTGGTCAAATCTTGCACCAACAAATATTTCATTTAAAAAATTTGATTTCGTTAGTAAATAGCAAAATTTACATTCACAGTTATATAAAAACCTTTTTTTATAAGCAACAAAAAAAAAAAAATCAAACTAATAAGTTTATTCTATTACTACTGAATAACGTTTGTTAAAAAAAAATCTAAGAAAATCTAAGATCATATATATATATATATAGGTTCCTTGAAATTCTTGAAATTAATCAAACTGAAAACTTGGTAGTCTATGCATGAACTAATTTACATCAAAATAAATAGAGTGGTTTTTTTTTTTTCAAGCAGTACTAGTGGTTAGGAAAAAAACTAAAAAAATCATGTAATAAGGTTGTAATTTACACCATTAAATAATTAATTTACATCAAATACAAACTTCTTGAAGTTCTTAAAATTCTCGAAATTAATTAAACTTGAATTTCTACGTTAGAGCATGTATGAATTGAACATACACATTAAACTAATTTACACCAAAATATGTGCGGTGGATCAAACATATAAACAAAGATAATTAAAAAAAACCATTATCATCTCTAAAATACGATAATACATAAAAATATTTTATTAATTACACAAATAAATATTGTTCTCTGATTTGGATGATATATAGAATAATGAATCATAAATGTTAGGGTTTCAAGAACATAAAAATATATGGCTGTTCAAAGTTTGTTGGAAGTTAGAGTTATATTAAAAATCTTTTGAATTATATTAAAACCCGATGAAACTCCAGTTTAAGGCTATAGAATGGTAGAATGAACTGTTGCGAGTCCATCGATGCCAATTTCATGATTTTTGGAGATCGTTTGACAATTTTAGTAAAAAATTTCTTGTTTCCAATGAACAGCGAAGTGAATAGTGATGTAAATAGAACTGTGATCATATCCAGTGAATAAAATGTAATTAGAATCCAATGAAACTCCGGTTTGAGATAAAAAAAACGTAGAGAACTGAATTCCGGACGTTTCAATACTAAGATTGTGTTTTTTGGATATGATTTGATATTTTTAATAACTAAATATATGATTTTGGTGAGGAAAATGTACTTTCGTGACATTCGCGAACGTGTAAAACCTTAGTAAAATACCTGTTAAAGGTAGTAGAATGGTAGTAGGACTGATTTTACATGTGTCGATGTGGACAAAATAATTTTAGGAATGTACTATATTTTTAATAAAATTGATATATGTTCCAGTAGAAAAATAAAATAGAGAAGTAGTGAAAATATGAATTGAAAATCTATTTTCACTATTCTTTCTTACGTAAATATTTAGATTAAACACAGAAACGAGATAGTAGTTTCTTTAACTGCTTATGAGTCCTAAATTGAGTTGGAATTTAAAGTCACAGAATGTGTATAATATTTTTAAGGTTGATCTTTATTATTGGTGATTTGAAGTGAGTTGAGAAATTGAAGATGTAAATAGATATGAATAAATGAAATTGAATTATGGAGTAGTTGTAATAGGTTGAGTTAGTTCGATTTATGGATTTAAATTGGAGCTGGACTCGAAAGCGATAGTGATGGCGTTTAAGTTGAAAAGTCTTGTACTGTGAGTATATTTTCTTGATTTTGGTTCTTGTATGGCATTTTAAATATATAAAATGTTTGAATGTAAATATGCTATGCATACATTGTTGCATTGTGTTTTAATTTGCATTCATAAATGATTTCTTTTTAGCATTGGAGCATGTGAGACTTGCAAAGGCAAGTTGGTGTCATTTCGTTAGGAATTAGACCCGGATGAGTGTTATGCGTAACCTCATTGTCAGTAGGTTTGTCCTAACAATGATTGGAGATCATTGAAATGACTGTGAATTGAGTAATGAGAGGCTGTGGCTACCTTGTAACGACCATACAAGAGTTAGACCCGCTCTCTTGCGTTGAAGGAGGGAGATTGTGGATTTCGTGGAAAAAGAATGCATTGTTTTCTTGAAAACTCATTAAATCTATGTTGTTCCCATGTATGATATATTCGTTGAATGATGCATGTGTTTAATACTTGTTTGAAATGATTTTAAATGACATATTTTCCTAAATGTATATAATTGCTATATCAAGAAATATATTCACTGAGCTGTTGATTGCTCACTCCATCCCTTTAATATTTCAGGTACAGAGTTAAAAGGAAAAAGGGAAGTTAGAGAGTGATCGACTTGTGACTCGGATCGTTACTTTATTGATGTATGTATGCATTGAAGTAATGAATTATACTTGTGTTCGTTTGATATATATATATATATATATATCACACATTATATATATGTATTATCATCTAGATGAGATGTGTGAGCATATACAAGATAGCTAAATATATTGGATTATGAAATGCTAATGATGATGTACATGATTACATAATTACATGGTGGAAAGAAGAGATGATATGATTTGATAAATGAATGAAATGAGAATGGCTAGATGTGTGGAATGAATAGAATGAATGGAATGATGATTATTTATATATATATTGAATTTAATTTGTGGTATATTAGGAAAAAATGTGAATTGTCCATTTTATGGGGAGGTGCTATCAAAATTTCTAAAAATCTCGAGAATTATTGTGAATGTCTGTTGAGGCTGACAGTGTATTATATACTGTATATGGATATGTACAGTGTATAGTACACTGTGTCGGTCATGACGTCAGCCTATGTCAGGGGCGTCGTTGTAATACCCTATATTTCACAAAAAAAAATTACTATTTGGGCAACACCAGAACGTTCAGGCGCATGCCAGAACGTTCAGGCGCATGACAGAACGTGCAGGCGCATGACTGAAAGTTCAGGCGCAATGCATGCCAGAACGTTCAGGCGCATGACAGAACGTTCAGGCGCAATGCATGCCAGAACGTTCGGTCAGACTAAATACACTTTACATCCTGGTGGAGATAAGATGTACCAAAATTTGAAGAAAAACTACTGGTGGAAAGGTATGAAGAGAGATGTGGCCAAATATGTGTCTAAATGCCTTACATGTCAGCAAGTTAAGGCCGAACATAAAAGACCGTCTGGATTGCTACAACCTTTAAAAATCCTTGAATGGAAATGGGATAACATAGCAATAGATTTCGTGGGAGCTCTTCCTAGAAATCAGAAAGGTGAGGATAAGGTTTGGGTAATTGTGGATCGACTTACTAAAGTGGCACACTTCTTACCTATTAAATCCACAGATCCGGTTAGTAAACTGGGTGAGCTATATGTTAAAGAGATTGTGAAGCTACACGGAGTACCCAAATCGATAGTGTCAGATAGAGATTCCTTATTCACATCTCAGTTCTAGCAGAGCTTACAGCGGGAATTGGAAACCAAATTAACCATGAGCACCGCCTATCATCCTCAGATAGATGGTCAATCTGAAAGGGTTATTCAGACCTTAGAAAACATGTTGAGAGCTTGTGTACTAGATTTCAAGGGAAATTGGAGTAAATACTTGCACCTAGTAGAGTTTGCTTATAACAATAGTTACCAGGCAAGTATACAAATGGCTCCATATGAAACCCTATATGGATGACCATGTAGGTCACCACTGTGTTGGGCCGATTGGGAAGATAAGGTACTTACAGGACCTAATATGATAATTGAGATGAACGAAAAAGTGAAGTTGATCCAGAAAAGGCTAGTTACTGCACAGAGTAGGCAGAAGAGCTACGTAGATAAGAGGCGCCGACCTTTAGAGTTTCAAAAAGGTGATAAGGTATTTCTGAGAATAAGCCCTCAAAAAGGCATCATGAGGTTTGGTAAGAAAGGGAAATTATCGCCTCTGTTCATCGGTCCGTTCAAGATCAGTGATCGAATTGGCGAGAATGCTTACAAACTAGACTTGCTAAGTAGGTTATCCGCCATCCACAATGTGTTCCATGTGTCGATGTTGCGAAAGTATGAACCAGACCCTTCCCACACCATCGATTGGAAAGAAGTAGAAGTACAAGCTAATGCCACCTATGAAGAATGACCTTTAAAGATCCTAGATTGGAAAGTTCATAGTTTGAGGAGCAAAGACATTCCATTAGTTAAGGTGTTGTCGAAGCATCATGGAGTTGAATAAGCCACTTGGGAACTCGAAAGTGAAATGAAGGCCAAATATGTCGACTTATTTCAAAGAATGCTCTAGGTAATTAATAATACTATCAATTCTTTCTTCAAACTCACCAATGGATTGGTAAATTTAATAGCCTGCTAATAGAATATTTTCAACGTTTTAGGTTTGGAGATACAAGTGGTCAACAGTGGAGAAAGTTAAACATCATAAACGTAAGTAAGCTTAAACTTAATTTCGCGGAGGAAATTTCTTTTAAGGCGGGTAAGATGTAATACCCCCCAAAATATTTCAAGCGTATTTATGTAATTTTAAACTTAGGGTCATTTTCGTAATTCTGCACATTTAATTCAGATGGACTCGTATGTTTCAAACTTCACGAATGAGTTTAGGACGTCAAAATCCTCCAGGAACTTAGTCACAAATTTTGAGGTCAAAGAGGGGGACTTTTATTTCCTTTCTTTTTTGCTAACATTCACGTCTCTCTCATAATGCCTAAATACCTAATGTGGCATACCAATCCCAATTAAATCTCTCCTTATATTTCCACTTCTTTCGTTATATTACTTTCAATTTCCTTCCTGATTTGGATACTATTACAATTACATGTACAATCATTATAGTATATTAAGATACATTCTTTTATTGAAGCTTCACCCACATTATAACATGATTATTCTTGCCATAACGGAATGATTATTCTTATCATATAAAAGATACTTTCTTTTATTAAAGCTTCACCCACATTATGGGATGAATATTATTCTTATCATATATAATTCCTCCAATTCCATATGCAATTCAATTCGTAATATTTACAAACAACAACTTAAATATATACAAACATATATATATATATATATATATATACATATATATAACTTGCATGAATTCTTTTATTAATTTGTCACTCCTTTCTTCACGCTAATCATGACTTTAATTTAAAGATTGACATGTTTTCTTAAACAACCCCATAAAGGCAACTCAAATCTTTTCCATATATTTTTGTATTTGCCTTCATGGTTTTAATTTTAAGATTGACACACTTTCTTAAATAACCCCATAAAGGCAACTCAAATCTTTTCCATATATTTTTTTATTTGCCTTCTTGGCTTTAATTTAAAGATTGACGTGTTTTCTTAAACAACCCCATAAAGGCAACTCAAATCTTTTTCATATATTTTTATTTGCCTTCATGGCTTTAATTTAAAGATTGACATGTTTTCTTAAACAACCCCATTAAGGTAACTCAAATCTTTTCCATATATTTTTTATTTGCCTTCTTTTAAGCTATTGCTAATATACACCAAAGACATTCATAAAACCCTAAGCATGTAAAACCTTCATATGCAATCTAACACCACTTTTTCTCCTCATATACTATTCCACCTAAGTTCATTCTTCCTCTTTGGAGATTCGTAGCCCTTGCAACTGGAAATCATGCAACTACAAAAGTAAGTTTTACACTTCATTTTCTTCCTCTTCTATTTGTCGCATCTCTTTTTCGTGTTTTAATCAAATGTTGTACCGACAACGTTGGTGTAGTGATGCACCACATGTTCTTCTCAGCATTCTCATGGACATGGGTTGCCTATGTGTCACACTTGGGTTGCGCAAGCGCCCCATACCCAATGTGATGAGCACCCCACCATGGGGTCTGCTCCAGCCATAGCACCACATAATATTGTCCCATCTCGTCACACACCTATGAGGTTTGAGATTCGAATCAACCTATATGAGGTTGCGAAATCAACCTATATGAGGTTTGAGGTTCGAATCTAGGAGAGGCCCTATACTATTCATGATAAATAGTGTGGACAAATGATCCCGGGGGTGCGTCCTCATACCATCGTTGTCACACCCCGCCCGGACTCTCCTAAACCGGCGGTACACTCTCGAACGGGGCGCGCATTTGGAACAATAACAATGGTAACAACAGAGTGCACAGCGGAAATACAATACACACAGTACAAATCTGATTTCATTTAGTTCAGAATACTTTTGTACATGAAACGGTCAAGGGAACATACTCCCAAAAATCCCCAATGAATTATACAAAGGGTATAAAAATGTGGGCCCCATAACCTGCACCCAGTCCACCCTAATTTCCTGTGAAAGATTGGATAATAATGGAGTGAGCTTAATGCGCTCAGTGGGTAAATAGTGCATGAGTATAACAATTAATAAAGCATACTTCAATATCAAATATCTTAAATACACATGTGAGCATCATAATTAATCAATATGAATGTATGCATGACACCGTCTCGTAATGGTTTGATGAACGTACATCGCCTGAATTCACGTACAGGAACGATGCTCTGGATTCACATACTGATGTCCCTCCCCGGGTGTAGCCGGGTTCTCATGAACGTCCCTCTCCAGAGAAATGTAATGAATAGCGAGCAATGCTCCTAACTATTCTATGAGTCATAAACCATATACGTCCCTAGGTGGTGATATATGTATGATGCCAATGCATGAACTGGTCTAGTCTACTGGTCTAGTCTTTTCTTGTCATTTAGATTGACTTTGGCAACGTCTGGTGATCCTTATCAGGGTCGGTATCACGACATGCAAGATTAGGACACTCAGTATTACTGTATAAGCTGATAGCTTTCAATAAGACCAACTAGATCAGTCCCCAGTTGAGAGGTGAGACACAAGGTCTGCTTAAATACCAATCGCCTAGAGCAGCCCGCTGCCTCCCGTTCACTATTTAAAGTTACTGAGGACAAGACCGAGTCTAGTTGAGTCAGATTGACCACAAATCCGGCATTATAACAGTACAATACATGAATTCCAAATATACAGGCATAGGTGCGGCAGTATAAACAGTATATGACATAATGTAGTGTAAATAAATAGTAGACATAATAATAATTGAATGTAAACTTTAACAAAAGTTATGAAACACGCAAACCTATGTTTCGTTCCCCACCTTCAGATATAAACTTCTTATTTCAGATCTGGCGCTTTCCTCCGGACAAAACTTTGTTGCACTGCACCGAGAGTCTCAAAAACTTAGAATGCGTGGAAAGGAGAAGAAATTCACAAGAGAAGGTGATTTGGTGTGAGGAATGAGAAATGAGGAGGTTTCTTATATAGAGATTTTTGCGCCTGAACGTTCTGGCATGCCCCTGAACGTTCGGGCATGCGCCTGAACGTTCGGGCATGCGCCTGAATGTTCTGTCATGCGTCGGAACGTTCCAGCATGCGCTTGAACGTTTGGGCATGCATTGCGCCTGAACGTTCGGGCGTTGCCCAAATAGTAATTTTTTTTTTTTGTGAAATACAGGGTATTACACTCTACCCCCCTTAAAGGGATTTCGCCCTCAAAATCAAGTCAAGTAGTGATGAGGGTTATCGGCTTGAGAAGTAGCCACAGGTTGATAAGGAGGCCACTGCATGTGTGCATCACTATATCCATTGATATTATTTTCGGACATCGACGTAGTTATTGAAGTGAAACAATGGATCAAGATAGGTGTAAATAATGTTTAATCCTGTGATTGATAAGTGAAAATAATACAATATATCACATCATCAGTTGGTACTAGAAAACAATTCAGGGTATTTCTGTTTAATTGTTGCTTCTAGTTCCCATGTTGCTTCCTCTATGCCGTGGTGATCCCAGAGCACTTTCACAAGTGGTATGCTACGTCGCCGTAGTTCTTGAGTTTTTCTATCTAAAATTTGGATTGTTTTCTCCTGATACGTATTTCCTTCCTCAACCCGAACCTTGACTAAAGGGATGATATGCGAAGGATCAGGACGATACTTGCGAAGCATAGATACGGGAAAAACGTCATGAACCTTAGGCATGGACGATGGAAGGGACAGACGATAAGCAAGTTTGCCAATACGTTCAATGATCTGAAATAGACCGATATATCGCGGGGAGAGCTTGCCTTTGATCCCAAAGCGTTGAACACCTCTTGTGGGCTGGACTTTCAGAAAAACAAAGTCCCCCTTATCAAATTGTAGAGGTTGTCTCTGCTTGTCAGCATAGCTCTTCTGGCGACTTTGTGCAACACGAAGTCGTTCCTTTACTAGTGTGATCTTCTCAGAAGTCTCTTGAACTAGTTCAGGGCCTAACTACGGTCGATCTGCCATATGTAACCAGCATACCGGAGATCTGCAAGGCCGACCATAGAGAGCCTCGTATGGTGCCATGCCGATACTAGTTTGGTAGCTGTTATTGTATGCAAACTCAGCTAGATGCTTATACTTTGCCCATCCGTCATTTAAGTCCAAAATGCAACATCGTAACATGTCTTCTAAGATTTGGATAAGCCGCTCTGACTGCCCATCAGTCTGAGGGTGGAAGGCTGTGCTCATAGTGATCTTAGAACTCATTCTACTCTGGAAGCTTTTCCAAAAGTTTGATGTGAATCGAGGGTCTCGATCAGAGACGATCGTGAGTAGTATGCCATGAAGGCGTACGATCTCTCTTTCATAAAGTTCTGCAAGTGTGGTGGGATTATCCTTGAACTTTATTGGCAAGAAGTGTGCAGATTTTGTAAGTCTGTCAATGATAACCCATATAGCATCTTTCCCTTTATTGTTGCGAGGTAAGGACGTGACAAAATCCATTGCGATGTTCTCCCATTTCCATTCTCCAATAGGTAACGGCTGGAGAAGTCCAAAGGGAAGTCTTCGTTCTGCCTTAACTTTCTGGCAAACGAGACATCGAGCAAGAAGTCTGCAATTGCCTTCTTCATTCCAGAAAACCAGAATTGACGCTTGACATCCTTGTACATCTTGTCACCCCCAGGATGCATAGCGTACCTCGAACAGTGCATCTCAGTAAGCACTTCTTTACGAACGTCAGGATCGGTCGGTAGGCAGAGACGTTTTTTATAGAAAACAGTGCCGTCTCCAGAGACCGACCAATGAGGAAGGTCCTGGCCGCTGAGTAGAAGGTCTCGTGTCTCCATTAACATAGGGTCATTGGCTTGAGCGGCTGAAATCTTTCGAACGAGCTCAGAGTTGACTGATAATTGAGAGAGTCGTGGTCTTGGTCCTTCGACGTTCAGCTGTAGGTTAAAGTTCTCCAATTTTGTAGCCAACTTCCCCATTTCGTAGTTAAGAGTGCAAGCAACATAAGATTTTCTACTAAGGGCATCGACCACAACATTAGCCTTTCCGGGATGGTACTGGAGTTGAAAGTCATAATCTTTCAAGAATTCCAACCATCGTCTTTGGCGGAGGTTAAGGTCTCTCTGAGTGTGTATGTACTTAAGACTCTTGTGATCTGAGAAGACCTCAAACCGTTCACCGTATAGGTAATGACGCCATAACTTCAGTGCAAATACGACAACTGCAAGTTCCAAGTCATGAGTTGGGTAATTACCCTCATGAATCTTCAGTTGTCTGGATGCATATGCAACCACTTGGCCTTTTTGCATTAGCATGACACCTAAGCCTTGGAGAGAGGCGTCGGTGTATAATGAAAATCCAATTCCATTTCTTGGAGTGATAAGTACAGGTGCTGTCGTGAGGCGTTTCTTCAATTCCTGAAATGATGCTTCACAGGCGGGATTCCAGATAAATCGCACGTCTTTTCGAGTGAGCTTGGTCATAGGTTCAGCAATCTTTGAGAAGTCCTTGATGAAGCGTCTGTAATAGCCAGCCAAACCAAGAAAACTCATAATTTGAGTAACAGTGGTAGGCTGCTTCCAGTTTAAAACTGCTTCAACCTTAGAAGGATCTACCTCAATGCCATTGCCTGAAACCACATGGCCTAGGAATTGAACTCTCTTTGCTCAAAATTCGCACTTACTCAACTTTGCATACAGTTGGTGGCTTCTTAAGGTCTGGAGGACGATCTTCAAATGTATTTTATGGTCTTCCTCAGTTGAGGAATATATCAAGATGTCGTCCACAAAAACCACCACAAATCGGTCTAAGGATAACCTGAATATGCGATTCATCAAATCCATGAATGCAGCAGGTGCATTTGTTAGACCGAATGGCATAACTAAGAACTTGTAATGACCGTACCGAGTTCTGAACGTCGTCTTGGTGATGTCCGACTCTTGGATCTGGAGTTGGTGATAACCGGACCGTAAATCAATCTTAGAGAAGTATTTGGCATCTCTAAGTTGGTCGAACAAGTCATCGATCTTGGGCAACTGATATCTGTTCTTGATGGTGACGTTATTCAACTTGCGATAATCGATGCAAAGTCGTAACGAACCATCCTTTTTGCAAACAAACAGAACTGGAGTGCCCCAGGGTGATGAACTCTTTCGGATGAAGCCATTACTCTCTAATTCCTTAAGTTGTTTGTCTAATTCGACCAGTTCGACATTTGACATTCTGTATGGTGGAATGGAGAAAGGCCCTGTCCCTGGTATGAGGTTGATCTCAAAATCGAATTCCCTAACTGGAGGTAGATCAGGAAGGTCATTAAGAAAAACTGTTGGGAATTCAGATATGACTAGAACATCATGTACTTCGAGAGGGTATAGTGCTGGTGAGTTGGTTTCATTGCCAAGGGATAGAGCTCGAAGTTGTGCCTTGAGAAGGGCAACGGTTGATTTGTGTATCCATTGCCTCGTTCCCTGAAGCTTGACCAACTCTCCTGTAGGCAAGGTTAACTGAACTTGCTTCTTCATACATTAGATCTTTGCATTCAGTGGTGTTAGCCAGTCCATGCCGAAGATGATGTCGAAGTCTTCAAAATCCATCACAAAAAGATCGGCATATATTATATGTTCTGACATTCGAAGCTCACATCGAGAACACTGCAAGTTGATGTCAGCACCAGATCCGAACGGTGATGTGACATGGAGTGTGATGTTTGTGGGTTCAGGATGCAGGCCTAAATGTCTTACCAATGCTGATGATATAAAAGAATGCGTAGCACCTGAATCAAACAAAACATGCACCATTGTATTGAACAAAGGAAAGGTACCTTCGACTACATTGTTGTCTGGGAGGGGTTGGTGAGCGATGGCATATGCTCTGCCCTGATTCCGTTGACCCTGGTTCTGTTGGTTCTGCCTGTGTTGGGCATTAGCAGCAGGTGGTGCTTGTTGGAGCGGAACAACGGGAATAGGTTGCTGAAGGTACGGACAGGCATATCTTACGTGGCCTTTCTGGCCGCAGTTGAAACAAGTCGGCCTGTATTGCTGATTGTTTTGCAGGCCATTCTGATTATTCTGCTGGCCTAGCTGATTGTGGTGTCGACCACCACCTCTGCCATTACCGTTCCTACGGCCACCTTTTCCATAACGACCTCCACGACCATGATTTTGGAAACCCTGATGGTGAGGGTTAGAAGGTTCAGCCGCAGGTGTTGTGTACTCATTCTGCGAAACCGGGGCTGGGAGGGCTGGGTTTGGATTGTAGTAGGGCTTCTTTTTGTTGCCCTGTTGCAAGCCTTGTGAGGAAAACGTTGCAGGCTGTTTGCCCTTATTCATTCGTTGTTCCCGTAAGATAGTCTCATGTTCAAAGCTGATCAACAACCTCCTTGTAAATCTTGAGATCCAAGATCGACAAGGCATGTCGAATGTCATGGCGAAGACCATTATAAAATTTCTCAGTCTTATCTCGCTCCGTTGAGATGGTGGAGAGAGAGTAGACTGATAATTCTTTGAATTTTCCAGCGTATTCTCTGACGGTCATGGTGCCCTGATATAACTTAGCAAATTCCTGGCGCTCCTGCTTTCTCACCTCGCTGGGAAAATACTCATCAATAAACATTGACTCAAACTGTTGCCAAGTCATATCTGCTATATTGACCCTTGGGTCTTCTTTCACTGTGATCCACCATGTGTTTGCGGCACCAACAAGTTGGTAGGTTGCTTGTGGAATTTTGCGAGTCTCATCGACTCCCATTGCATCAAGAGCCTTCTTTGACTCATCCAGCCACTTTTGCACCTCATCAGCCTCAATGGTGCCAGCGAAAGTAAGAGGTTGTAGCTGCTTGTATTTAGTAATCTGATCGGTTTGAGCTTCCGATCCAAACTTTACAGGTGCTTGAATCGTGGTAACCTGACTGGTCGCGGTCTCACGAACGATCGTTTGAACAGTGACTTTGATTGCTTCAATAAATCCGACGAAAAAAGTTTTCATGCTCGAAGGCATGACAAAGGGTGCGGGTGGGGGTGGTATTGCCTGCCCAGATGTAGTGGCAGTGTTGGGTGTGGCCTGTGCTGTTGTCGGAGGCGTTGGTTCCTGAATCTCAGGAGGTGCCTCCACTGCGGGACGAACAGTACGTGGCCTTCCTCTCTTCCTGGTTTGCATTTTCTCACTGGCAAGGAAAAAAGAAAACCAAGATTAAGAAACTGTAGCCAAGTATAATGTTATAGTATGCTCAGCAACAATTTCGAGAGTACTACAATCACCTATTGTTCTAAGTATAGTGTAAGGTTTTTGTTGAGGAATCAAAGAATCTTAAATATCTCGTATGTTTGGCCATGGTGTAAAAACAAAGTTAGAATGTTTATATAATAAGTATAAAACTTTGCAAGTATTTAAAATGATTTGGTTCGGGTTGTTTGTGAACATACATATATATTGCATTGAAAATCCATACGAGTCATAAGAATTCTAAGATTTACCTCGGTAAATATCCTGATCTAACGTTCTATCGTAATCTTATGTATCGAGACGCTTACTCTTAGTCTTTTCGATTATTATCCAAGTTCATGTGTCCCATACCACATGAATTTAGTAATAAGGGTGTCAACCAAGTTAAGTTGTATGAACACAGTCTCTAAAAACATTGGCTGAATAGAAGTTCACTAATAGTATCGTCCAAATTTACTCGTCCCATACCGTGTAAACTTAGTGATAATATTAGTAATGCAACTTTCTCCAAATGTTTCTTTTCACACAAGGTCATGGGTTTTCTTACTTCCACATTTTATTTAGTATCCTCCAATTTTGTTATGTCCCATACCACTCCAAAGTTAGTGATACAAAAGAAAGAATGGTTGTAAGTCGGCCCACCAAAGATAGTCTTTAAACAAAACAATTTCATTCATATGTGTCAAAGAAAAGTTTACAATTCCAGGAATTAATTTTAACTTTCTTGCCTACTACTACTCCTTCGAGATCTACGGCTACGTACAAAACGACTACTAACGGAAGGTTGAGAGTGTGCACGCTCTGCGTCAGAGTTTTGCAACCAGGTTAATATATTATTGTGGCTCTCTCTCAGTGTAGCAATATTGGATGCCATTTCATCTAACCGTTCAAGTAGGCTAGTCGGTTGTCCCATTGGTGGTTGATGGGTCATTTGTCCCGTAGGAGAAGGGTAGGCCATAGAGATTGGGGGAAAGTTTTGGAAGGTAGTTGTTTTGATTGTGCGGGGATCCCCTAAATGGAACCCCATGGATATTTGGATTTGTTTGTGGTGAAAAAGTTTGAAGCAATGGGATTATCGGGATGTTTTGTCCTCCAAGATTTGGTGACGCCCAATATTGTTGTTGTTGGTTCACAACAACTTGTGGAACTGGCTGATACTATACTGTAGGAGTTGGAAGTCGTTGGTACGAAGTGGTGCCTTGAGTTGGCACGTTCCAAGTTGGTGGATTTGCTTGCGTACCTTGTCTATCATGACTTTGTGTAGGTTGATTTAGTGGATGTGAATCATTATTTGGCCCTTCTTGGACAGGCATCTTGCGTCGATTTTTGCGAAGGCAACACCCATGCGTGTCTCTCATTCTTTCGGCATTTCTTATTGTCGTGCCGAATACCTCTTCGTCAGTTACCCCTCCACTTGTGCCATATGTCTTGAAGATAGAGGATGCTGTAACTGGTTCAGTGATGAGCTTTGACGTTCCATCGAAAGTGGCGACGTTTGCCTCGGATAGTATCCTCATAATCAAGACTCCGTAGCCGAGGAATTCTTTTCTCAAAGGGTGTTGTATCACCCTCAACATTTGTTGGATAATAATGTGAGGTAGGGAGACCGTAATTTTCTTCTCTATGCAGTATAACATAAGAAGTTGAGCCCTTGACATAGTGCCTTTAGTCCCCCTTTTTGGCAAGATGTTGCCATATACAATCTTTCCGAGGCCGGCAAGAGATGGCTTAAGATGATTGTTTTGGAGGTTGGTGTATGTTTGCTTCGTATAACATCCTCATGATCAAGACTCCGTAACCAAGGTATTCCTTTCTCAAAGGGTTTTGTATCACCCTCAACATTTGTTGGATGATGATGTGTGGTAGGGAGACCTTTATTTTCTTCTTTATGCAATACAACACAAGGAGTTGGGCCTTTGACATAGTGCCTCTAGTCCCCCTTTCTGGCAAGATGTTGCCGTATAATATCTTTCCAAGGCCGGCAAGAGATGGCTTAAGATGATTGTTTGGGAGGTTGGTGTATGTTGATTGAGTGTATGGCTTTTCGGGGAGGGAATTGTACAATTGTTCATTAGATTCTGCGATCTCTGCAACTGTCTGGGTTCGTGTGGATCAATAATCATCTCCTCAATCGGAATCTCTAAAAGTCGAGCAATAAGTTCGACGTTGATAGGAATTTTTATCCCCATAACTGTTGTCTCCAATACAAGGCTGATTCCCTCTTTTGGAAGTCCGACGTAATTCATGGCTTCATAGAAGGATCTGACCAAGTTGTAAGAGACTTGACCCTCGACTTCGGTTATATTTAACCAATCCAGTGTTGCGAGTTTGTCATGAAGGATTGGGCGGAGGCGGAGATCTCTATTGTCGATGCTCCTCATAGTCATAACCTGTCTTTTGGACAATTCTGTTAGTCTAGTGGGAATTGGTTCCCTGCTAGTGGAAGTTGTTCCTTCCCTTGAGGTCATTCTTTTGCTGAAAGGAAAATAAATTTGTGTGAAAGACACAAAATATATTCCTAACATTTTTAATATTTATGCCTTGTCTGCTAGACATTATTTTCGAGTTTTCTTTTGATGTTTATGCCATCATGAAAATTTCTTCATTAGTGATTTGATGTATATATGTCGTATTCACATATGAATGTATAGACATATGTAATCATAACTATATATAGTTTCCAAAAATCAACTATTTAAAATATGTATATATGTCGTATTCACATATGAATGTATAGACATATTTAATCATAACTATATATATAGTTTCCAAAAATCAACTATATATATATATATATTTGAAATTAAACTATATAAAAATCATATATAGTTGTTTTTAATCCAAATCTTAACTATATATATACCTGAACGTTCTGGCATGCGCCTGAACGTTCTGTCATGCGCCTGAACGTTCGGGCGTTGCCCAAATAGTAATTTGTTTTTTTTTTTTTGTGAAATACACGGTATTACAACCGTTGGTGTGTGACGGGATGGGACAATATTATGTGGTGCTATGGCTGGAGCAGACCCCATGGTGGGGTGCTCATCACACTGGGTATGGGGCGCTTGCGCAACCCAGGTGTGACAAAAAGGCCTTATGTATAATATTGTCACGACGCACCTGACGTAGGCTGACATCATGACCGGCACAATATACTATACATTGTACATACTCATATACAATATACAATACACTGTCAGCCTCAACGGACATTTACAATAATTTTTGAAATTTTTAAAAAATTTTGACAGTATCTCCCCATAAAATGGACAATTCACATTTTTTTCACAAATCAAATCCAATATATATATATATATATATTCATTTCATTCATTCCACAAATCAAATCCTCACCTGATAAATATATCTGATCATCTCATTTCATCATCACAAGCATAGTATAACCCAAAATATCAAATCAAAATTCATGTACAACCCATCTATGTGATAATATATATATATGTAGGATGTGATATATATTCATTTGAAAATAAAGCAAATATAATCCATTTCCTTCGCATACACGTACATTAACAAAATAAGACACGTATCTACTCTCGTGCTTTTCCTTTTAACTCTGTACCTGAAATATTGAAGGAAATGGAGTGAGTAAACAACAACTTAGTGAATATATTTCTTGATATGACAATTATATGCATTTAGGGAAATATGACATTTAAAATCATTTCAAACAATTATTAAACACATGCGTTATTAAACGAATATATTCTACACGTCAACAACATAAATTTCATGAGTTTTCAAGAAAACAATGCATCCTTTTTAACGAAATCCACAATCTCTCTCCTTGAAGGCAAGAGAGCGAGTCTAACCCTTGCATGACTGTTTACAAGGTAGCCACAGCCTCTCATTACCCAATTCACAGTCATTTCAAGGATCTCCAATCCTTGTTAGGACAGGCCTACTGGCAATGAGGTTACGCATAACACTCATCCGGGTCTAATTCCTAACGAAATGACACCAACTTGCATTTGCAAGTCTCACATGCTCGAATGCTCAAAATAAATCATTTATGAATGCAAATTAAAACACAATGCAACATTATCTGCATAGCATATTTACATTCAAACATTTCATATATTTAAAATGTCATACAAGAACCAAAATCATGAAAATATACTCACAGTACAAGACTTTTCAACTTAAACGCCATCACTATTGCTTTCGAGTCCAGCTCCAATTTAAATCCAACTAACTCAACCTGTCACAACCACTCCATAATTCAATTTCATTTATTCATATCTATTTACATATTTAATTTCTCAACTCACTTCAAATCACCAATAATAAAGATCAACCTTAAAAATATTATACACATTCTGTGACTTTAAATTCCAACTCAATTTAGGACTCATAAGCAGTTGAAGAAACTATTATCTCATTAATGTGGTCAATCTAGATATTTCCACAAGAAAGAACCCTGAAAATAGATTTCCAATTCATATTTTCACTAGTTCTCAATTTTATTTTTCTCCTGGAACATATATCAATTTTATTAAAAATATAGAACATTCCTAAAATTATTTTGTCCACATCGACACGTGTAAAATCTGTTATACTCCCATTCTACTACCTTCAACAGGTATTTTACTAAGATTTTACACGTTCGCGAAGGCATCCAAAGTCAATTTTACTCACAAAAATCATATAGTTAGCTACTAAAAATATCAAATCATATCCAAAAATCATGATCTTCACATCGAAACGTCCGGAATTCAGTTCTCTACGATTCTATGATCTCAAACAGGAGTTTCATTGGATTCTAATTCCATTTTATTCACTAGATATGATCACAGTACTATTTACATCACTGTTCGTTGGAAATATGGAAATTTTTACTAAAATTGTCAAACGGTCTCCAAAAATCATGAAATTAGCATCGATGGACTCACAACAGTTCATTCTACCATTCTATAGCCTTCAACTGGAGTTTCATCTGGTTTTAATATGATTCGAAAGGTTTTCAATATAACTCTAACTTCCAACAAACTCCTAACAGCCATAAAAATTCCAAATAAGCACATAAATAGAATCGAACCACATATTCGGGGCTCCTACAGTCTAGGGAGTGTTTTTCCACCTTTCGCACAAATTTTCATCCAAGTTGGGTAAAAACCCAATTTTGAAAATACTGTAAAACAACTCCCATATCTAAAATTACTCCGCTAAAATCGTCATACACTAGTTAAAGATTAATTTTACGACGAACTAAAGTGAAAATCACTTACCACAAGTTCTGATTTGACGCGAATCTCGCGTTTCCCCTTTGTTCTTTCCTTTCTCTTTCTTTCTTCTCTCTTTTCGTTCGTTCTTCTTTCTTCTCTGGAACTTCTTTCCTTTTTTTTTTAAACGGTTGAGAGAGATTGAGATTAAAAATGAGAGTTGATATTTATATATACAAAATGATCCAATGCACCTCATCTAACTTAATAAAGCAACTTTTCCATCTTAATATTTAACTTTCATGCATTAAATCATACTATTCATTAATTCATTAAATCATACTACAATCCACATATTTAACCAACCCTATAAATTAATCAATTTAATTCAACTCCATTTTTTAAATTGTAAGCACCCATATAAGATGATCCCATATGTATCATCTTCATTTAATAATTTTATTTATTTACTAATACCCCTTAAATCTAGCATGTATTTTCATACACCCGTATATTTAGCTCCTACGTATAAAATACACGTATTATACGTCTCGATATATGCGTACTTCAACGTATGTATTTAATTAAAACTACGGGGTGGTACACTATGAGTGCCATGTGTGGTTCCTCACCTCACCGTCCCTGTTTTCCAGATTATTTCTCTTCTTTCATATTTTTACGGCATTGAGGGAGACAACAACAACTGTTGTGACCATGGCCAACAAATGCATGATAGTGTGTTATCTACTACCATCACACACCACCAACATGCATATATCACATGAAATATATATATATATATATAATAAAACCCACCACCGCCAACCACTTCTTTGTTATACAAATTATATATATTATAGTAGTATATATATATATTATATAAACAGAGTGGTGGCACTTCTCTGCTATACAAATTATATACACATATATTATAGCAGTTATATACGTATGTATATACATATATTTTACTTATATGAGTAATATATATATTTGGGTATGTGTGACTAATTCAAATGTAATACATATGTATAGGTTGAGGATGTACGTTACGCACCAAGAATTTTGACAACAACGAACTGCCTGCGTAACAGGTGGGGAAGATTCTATGCCTTTACAATATTTTATTTCGATATGTAGATAGGAATATTAAATTAATTAGATTTATAGTATTATTAGATTGCTCGAGCATGCTTATCTTACATGATTATACATATTGTGATTGTTGGCCATGATGATAGTGTACGTGTATGATTTGTTGTCCCGAGTTGATGTTAGATGTGTGTAATTCATGTGTACTTTAAAAGTTTGATGACGTGACATATGACATGATAGTATTAGCATAATTGTTATAATAAAATCCATATGTGAATGCTAATATATTTGACATTGTGATATGATACCATGTGTTGTGGGGTTTGAACATATCATGTGAATACAAGTTATGTATCGTACTTATGTTGCATGTGTGATACTGTGACTTCATTAAAGAACATGATTAAGATAAGAATAACAAATATGAGGCAGTTATTCTAATGAATATTGCCAATGACTGTTTTGGGGCAGTTATTCTGATGAATATCGCCAATGATTATTATGGAGTAGTTATTCATTATGAATATCGCCAACTAAATTTTAATTTTGGGTAGTGCCACCTGGGGTTTGATTCCCTAAAGGTACGTGATTTGGAACATGATGGAATTCTCAACTTAAACAATCAAATGTTGCAACGATTAACGTGTGAAACTTGTTTGTAATGTTCTTGTGTATATATCATGATAAAATGTTGTGAATGGTTTAGATGACCCACTGGGCTTTCAAGCTCACCCCTATTTTTCACATGCAGGAACCTGAAAGAATAGAGTCGCAAGTTCGTGACGTGTCTCACAGTAGTAGGGGTGGGTTAGTGGCTTGATTAGTGTTATGGTTGTAGGACTGAGTAATTATTTATTAATTGATTATATCAATTAAATGAGTTGTATTCAAAATCAATGCTTTTAGAACATTATAGTGGTCGTTGAAGATTTCATGGGTTATTTTATATGTTTATGCCTTGGACTTGAACTTGTTAATTCTACTTGATGAATATATTTAAAATGTTGTGTCCATAATGGATAGACAAGGGCAAGTACCCTCATGGCTCAATATTTAATTTGTGTGATGGGAATCTATAGTCCGTGGCATAGAAATTGAAAGAGTATTCTTATATCTTAACTTGAAACCTTATTTTGAATATAAATGATATTATTAAATTTATTTTTACCTGTGTAAAGATTTTGGGGTTAAGGTAGATGGATACAATTCACACATCGATTTTCTTTTTGCTATTTTTTTGATAAAAACAAATATTTATTCTTATTACTTTAAATTTAAGTTTTGAAAATAAGTGTGATAGACTGCAACCACAAAAGTTCAGAAGATGCATTGGCAAGACTACGATACTTAGCTTCAGTACTTGACTGAGAGACTGTATGTTGCTTCTTAGAACACCAAGAGACAAAGTTGTTACCCAAATAAATGCAAAACCCATAGTCGAACGTTTGTCATCGGGGTCACTACCCCAATCCGCATCAGAAAAAAAAGTCAGATTTAAGTGAGAAGAAGAAGTAAAGACAAGTACAAAATCTAAAGTTCCCTTGAGATATCGAAGTATCCTCTTGACGGCCTTCCAATGAGTATCTAATGGCTGCTGCATAAATTGGCTGACCTTATTCACACTAAAAGAAATTTCAGGTCGAGTAATAGTGACATAATGTAAGGCTCCCACAATACTCCTATATTCGAAAACATTATCAATGGGATCACCATGAGAGGAAGACAAAGACACACCTGTGACCATAGGAGTAGGAAAATAATTTGCATTCTCCATTTTTGCTCTAGCCAACAAATCAAGTATATACTTCTTTTGAGAAAGATGTAAACCATTGAACTATTGCCGAACTTCGATTCCCAAAAAATATTGCAACGTACCCAAATCTTTCAAAGCAAAAATAAAAGGTAGATGAATTATAAGTTTCTCGACTTTATTAACATTACTACCAGTCACTATGATATCATCTACATAAATCAGAAGAAGAACACATGAAGAAGAAGAGACTTTCATGAATAGGGACTGATCAGCTTTAGAAGCTACATACCCTAACTTCAACAAACATTGTCTAAGTTTATCAAACCCAGCTCTTGGTGCTTGCTTTAGACCATAAAGAGCTTTGTGAAGTTTGCAAACCAGATTCGCCCTTTCTCAAAACCCGGTGGCTGCTCCATATAGATTTCCTCATTCAAATCACCATTAAGAAACATATTGTTCACATCCAATTGTCTCAAAGACCAATGTCTGGCCAATGCAATTGTTAGAACCACTCGAATGGATGTCGGTTTTACTACAAGACTAAAAGTTTCAATATAATCAATCCTGGCTTGTTAAAGGTACGCCTTAGCTACAAGTCTAGCCTTATACCTAACAATAGTGCCATCAGGATGTTTTTTCAACTTAAAAATCCACTTGTAGCCAACAATTTTCCTATCAGCAAGGACAGGAACAAGACTCCATGTACCATTCTTCAACAAGGCCAAATACTCTTCATTCATAGTAGTACTCCACTTATCATGAGCTAAGGCATCAATGAGCTTTGTTGGTTCATCAAAATTCAAATCTGACACAAATGCCTTGGGCTTGAAAATCCCAGCTTTGGCTCTAGTAATCATATTGTGATTATTGGTACATAGTATTGGTTCAAGTATAGGTTCAGATGAAGAGCAGAGATACGGGGTTCAGTTTCAGATTGATAGAAGAGCTGATTTAAAGTGGAAGAGGCTGGATATTCTGTTGCAGGTTCAGTCAAGTTAGGTACATTGGAAGGGAATGCATTGGATGTGTCATTGGTGGAGGAAGAGGAAGATTCAACAGATTTAGTAGCAAAAGTAAATTGAGACTCATCAAATACAACATGTCTGGATATGTAAGTTGTATTAGAAGCAAGACATTTGTAACATTTATGTTTAGAGTTGTAACCAAGGAAAGTACAAGGTAAAGATTTGAACTACAATTTGTGATTGTTATATGGTCGGAGATATGGAAAACACTTGTCACACCCCACCCGGAAGCGCCTAAACCGGCGGTACACTCCCGGACGGGGAGTGCATTTGGAATTATAACAATGGTAATGACAGAGTACGCAACAGAAATATAATACAGTACAACTCTGATTTCATTTTATTCAGAATTCATTTGTACATGAAATAGTCAAGGGAACATACTCCCCAAAATCCCCAATGAATAATACAAAGGGTACAAAATGTGGGCCCCATAACCTGCACCCAGTCCACCCTAATTTCCTGTGAAAATTTGGATAACAATGGAATGAGCTTAACGCGCTCAGTGGGTGAAATAGTTCGTGAATATAACAATTAATAAAGCAAAATTCAGAATTAAATATCTTAAATACACATCAAAGCATCATAATCAATCAATATGTATGTATGCGTGACACCGTCTTGTAATGGTTTGATGAATGTACATCTCCTGAGTTTACGTACAGATGTCCTTCCCTAGGCGTAGCCAGGTTCTCATTGTACGTCCCTCCTCAGGAACGATGCTCTGGATTCACGTACAGATGTCCCTCCCCAGGCGTAGCCGGGTTCTCATTGTACGTCCCTCTCCAGAGAAAATATAATGAATAGCGAGCAATGCTCCTAACTATTCTATGAATCATAAACCACATACATCCCTAGGTGGTGATATGTTTGATGCCAATGCATGAACTGGTGTAGTCTACTGGTCTGGTCTTTACTTGACCTTTAGACAGACATTGGCAACGTCTGGTGATCCTTATCAGGGTCGGTATCACGACGTGCAAGGTTAGGACATTCAACATTACTTGCATAAGCTGATAGCTTTCAATAAGACCAACTAGATCAGTCTCCAGTTGAGAGGTGAGACACAAGCTCTGCTTAAATACCAATCGCCTAGAGCAGCTCGCTGCCTCCCGTTCACTATTTAAAGCTACTGAGGACAAGACCGAGTCTAGTTGAGCTAGATTGACCACTAATCCGACATTACAACAGTATAATACATGAATTCCAATATATACAGGCATAAGTATGACAGTATAACATTATATGATATAATGCAATGTAAATGAACAGTAGACATAATAATAAATGAATGTAAACTTTAATAAAAGTTATAAGACACGCAAACCTATGTTTCGTTCCCCACCTTTAGATAAGAACTTCTTCATTCAGATCTGGCGTTTTCCTCCGGACAGAACTTCGTCGCACCGCACCGAGAATCTTGGACAGAGAGTCTCAAAAGACTAAAACTCAAAATGAGTGAGAAAGAGAAGGAAAAATCACAGGGAGAGTGATTTTGGTGTGAGAAATGAGGAGGGGGAGGGTTGTTTATATAGAGATTTTTGGCGCCTAAACGTTCGGTCAGGTACTCGAGAATTTTTTTTTGTTTTGTGCAATCCTAGGGTATTACACTCTACCCCCTTAAAAGGATTTGGCCCTTGAAATCAGTTTAAGTAGTCATGATGGTTATCAGCTTGAGATTCACTGCCGGCGTCATCGTTTGCTAGTTCAGGGTAGGGCATGTATGGAATCCTCAACATCATGAAACCATGGAGAGCAAATGGAGTCGGATTCTTCCTCAGAAGATTCCAAGCTTTGCTTAACAGATGGTGGTGTAGGGCGCTAGTTACCTCGTTTGAGGGGAGGTAGGTTGAGCGGTGGAATGCTTTTTCGTGTTGTTGCACGAATCCGGCCGCCTGGCAATTTTGGTAGAAGGTCCTGCCAAGATGAGGGCACGGGATTGTTACGAAAAAGCCATGCACGCTCTGGCGATAAGGATCGCTGTCTGTGTGGCGATGGAGTTGGTGATGCAAAGTAGTTGTGACTTGACTCAGATTATTGAGAAGTAGCCATAGGTTGCCAAGGAGGCCACTGCGTGTGTGCATCACTAGATCTATTGATATTATTTTCAGACATCTGCATCGTTATTCAAGTGAAACAATATATTAAGATAGGTGTAAACAAAGTTCCATCATTTTATTGATAAGTGAAAATAGTACAATGTATCACATTATCAGTTGGTACTAGAAAACAATTCAGGGTATTTTTATTAATTGTTGCTTCTAGTTCCCATGTTGCTTCTTCGACGCCGTGGTGATCCCAGAGCACTTTCACAAGTGGTATGCTACGTCACCTTAGTTCTTGAGTTTTTCTATCCAAAATCTGTATCGCTCTCTCCTGATACTTATTTCCTTCCTCAACTCGAACCTCGACTAGAGGAATGATATGCGAAGGATCAGGACAATACTTTTGAAGCATAGATATGTGAAAAACGTCATGAACTCTAGGCATGGACGATGAAAGGGACAGACGATAAGCAAGTTTGCCAATACGTTCAATGGTTTGAAATGGACCGATATACCGCGGGGAGAGCTTTCCTTTGATCCCAAAGCATTTGACACCTCTTGCGGGCTGAACTTTTAGAAAAACAAAGTCCCCCTTATCAAATTCTAGAGGCTGTCTCCGCTTGTCAGCATAGCTCTTCTGTCGACTTTGTGCAACATGAAGTCGTTCCTTTACTAGTGTGATCTTCTCAGAAGTCTCTTGAACTAGTTCAGGGCCCAACTGCGATCGATCTGCCATATCTAACCAGCATATCGGAGATCTGCAAGGGCGACCATAGAGAGCCTCGTACGGTGCCATGCCGATACTATTTTGGTTGCTGTTGTTGTATGCAAACTCAGCTAAATGTAAGTACTTTGCCCATCCATCATTAAAGTCCAAAATACAGCATTGTAACATGTCTTCTAAGCTTTGGATAAGCCGCTATGACTGCCCATCAGTCTGAGGGTGAAATGTTGTGCTCATGGTGATCTTAGAGCCCATTCTACTCTGAAAGCTTTGCTAAATCTTTGATGTGAATCGAGGGTCTCGATCAGAGACGATCGTGAGTGATATGCCATGGAGGTGTACGTCTCTCTTTCATATAGTTCGGCAAGTTTGGCGGGGTTATCCGTGAACTTTATTGGTAAGAAGTGTGCAGACTTTGTAAGTCTGTCAATGATAACCCAGATAACATCTTGCCCTTTATTATTTCTAGGTAAGGCCGTAACAAAATCCATTGCTATGTTCTCCCACTTCCATTCTCCAATAGGTAACAACTGGAGGAGACCAGAGGGAAGTCTTCATTCTGCCTTAACTTGTTGTCAAACGAGACATCAAGCAACGAAGTCTGCAATCGCCTTTTTCATCCTAGAAAACTAGAATTGTCGCTTGACATTCTTGTACATCTTGTCACCCCCAGGATGCATAGCGTACCTCGAACAGTGTATCTCAGTAAGCACTTCTTTCCGAACCTCAGGATCGTTCGGTAGACAGAGACGTTTTTTTTATAGAAAACGGCTCCGTCTTCAGAGACCGACCAATGAGGAAGGTC
Organism: Paratinospora sagittata; assembly: GCA_035771175.1. Lineage (NCBI taxonomy): Eukaryota > Viridiplantae > Streptophyta > Magnoliopsida > Ranunculales > Menispermaceae > Paratinospora > Paratinospora sagittata. Next base: position 12,009,153 of record CM069600.1, on the reverse strand, counting down.
CTATCCACTGAGTAAAAGTTCTCGTTTCTCCATTAACATAGGGCCATTAGCTTGAGCTGCTGAAATCTTTCGAATGAGCTCAGAGTTGGCTGATAATTGAGAGAGTTGTGAGCTTAGTCCCTCTTCGATCAGCTGTAGGTTAAAGTTCTCCATCTCAGTAGCCAACTTCCCTATTTCATAGTTAAGAGTGCAAGCAACATGAGATTTTCTACTCAGAGCATCAACCACAACATTGGCCTTACCAGGATGGCACTGGAGTTGAAAGTCATAGTCTTTCAAGAATTCCAACCATCTTCTTTGGCGGAGGTTTAGGTCTATCTGGGTGTAGATGTACTTAAGACTCTTGTGATCCGAGAAGACCTCAAACCTTTCACCGTATAGGTAATGTCGCCATAACTTCAGTGCAAATACGACAACAGCAAGTTCCAAGTCATGTGTTGGTAATTACCCTCATGAATCTTCAGTTGCCTTGATGCATATGCAACCACTTGGCCTTCTTGCATTAGTACGACACCTAAGCCTTGAAGAGAGGCGTCGGTGTATAGTAAAAATCCAAATGTATTTCTTGGAGTGATTAGTACTGGTGCCGTCGTGAGGCGTTTCTTCAATTCCTCAAATGATGTTTCACTGGCGGGATTCCAGAGGAATCGCACGTCATTCCGAGTGAGCTTTGTCATAGGTTCAACAATCTTTGAGAAGTCCTTGATGAAGCGTCTGTAATAGCCAGCCAAACCAAGAAAACTCCTAATCTGAGTAACAGTGGTAGGCTGCTTCCAGTTTAAAACTGCTTCAACCTTAGAAGGATCTACCTCAATGCCATTGCCTGAAACGACATGGCCAAGGAATTGAACTCGCTTTGCCTAAAACTCGCACTTACTCAACTTTGCATACAGCTGGTGGCTTCTCAAGGTCTGGAGGACTATCTTCAGATGTATTTTATGGTCTTCCTTGGTTGAGGAGTATATCAAGATGTCGTCCACAAAAACCACCACAAATCGGTCTAAGTATAACCTGAAGATGCGATTCATCAAATCCATGAATGCAACAGGTGCATTTGTTAGACCGAACGGCATGACCAATAACTCGTTGTGACCGTATCGAGTTCTGAATGCCGTCTTGGTAATGTCCGACTCTCAGATCCGGAGTTGGTGATAACCGGAAAGTAAATCAGTCTTAGAGAAGTATTTGGCATCTCTATGTTGGTCGAACAAGTCATTGATCCTGGGCAACGGGTATCTGTTCATAATGGTGACGTTATTCAACTTGCGATAGTCGATGCAAAGTCGTAACGAACCATCCTTTTTGCGAACAAACAGAACTGGAGCGCCCCAGGGTGATGAACTTTTTCTGATGAAGCCATGACTCTCTAATTCCTTCAGTTTTTTGTCCAATTCGACCTGCTTGACATTTGACATTCTGTATGGTGGAATTGAGATAGGCCAGGTCCTAGGTATGAGATTGATTTCAAAATTGAATTCTCGAACAGGAGGTAGACCAGGAAGGTCATTTAGAAAAATTGTTGGGAATTCAGATATTACCGGGACATCGTGTACTTCGAGAGGGTACAGTGCTGGTGATTCATTTTTATCACCAAGGGATAGAGCTCGAAGTTGTGCCTTGAGAACTGCAACTGTTGATTTGTGTATCCATTTCCTTGTTCCCTGAATCTTGACAAACTCTCCTGTAGGCAAGGTTAACTGCACTTGCTTCTTCATACATTCAATCTTTGCATTTAGTGGTACTAGCCAGTCTATGCCGAGGATGATGTCGAAGTCTTCAATGTCCATCACAAAAAGATCTGCATATATTATATGTTCTGACATTCGAAGCTCACATCGAGAACACTGCAAAATTCACATCAGTACTGGATCCTAAAGGTGATGTGACATGGAGTGTGATGTCTGTGGGTTCAGGATGCAGCCCTAAATGTCTTACTAATGCAGACGATATAAAAGAATGCGTAGCACCTGAATCTAACAAAACATGCACCATTGTATTGAACAAGGGATAGGTACCTTCGACTACATTGTTGTCTAGGAGGGGCTGTTGAGCGATGGCAAATGCTCTGCCCTGATTCCGTTGTCCCTGATTTTGCTGGTTCTGCCTCGGTTGGACATTAGCAGCAGGTGGTGCTTGTTGGACTGGAACAACGGGAATAGGTTGCTGAAGGTGCGGACAAACATATTTTACATGGCCCTTCTGGCCGCAGTTGAAACATGTCGGCTGATACTGCGGATGATTCTGTTGGCCATGCTAATTGTGGTGTCGACCACCACCTCTGTCATTGTTGTTTCTACGGCCACCCCTTCCATAATGACCTCCGCGGCCATGATTTCGAAATCCCTGATGGTTAGGGTTAGAAGGTTCAGCCGCTGGTGTTGTGGCCTCATTCTTTGAAACAGGGTCTGAGAGGGCTGGGTTTTGATTATAGAAGGGTTTCTTCTTGTTACCCTGTTGCGAGCCCTGTTGGGAAAACGTTGCAGGTCGTTTTCCCTTATTCATTCTCTACTCCTGCATGATCTTCTCTTGTTTAAAGCTCATGGCCTTGTCAACAACCTCCTTCTAAATCTTGAGATCCAAGATCGACAAGGCTTGTCGAATATCATGGCGAAGGCCATTATAAAATTTCTCAGTCTTATCTTGCTCCGTTGAGATGGTGGAGAGAGAGTAGACTGATAATTCTTTGAACTTGCCAGAATATTCCCTGACGGTCATGCTGCCGTGGTATAACTTAGCGAATTCCTGGCGCTTCTGCCTCTTCACAGCGTCGGAAAAATACTCATTAATAAACATTGACTTGAACTGTTGCCAAGTCATATCCGCTGTGTTGACCTTTGGGTCCTATTTCACTATTATCCACCATGTGTTTGCTCCACCAACAAGTTAGTAGGTCGCTAGTAGAATCTTTCGAGTCTCGTCGACTCCCATTGCATCTAGAGCCGTTTTTGACTCATCTAACCATCTCTACACCTCTTCAGCATCAATGGTGCCAGCAAAAGTAAGAGGTTGTAGCCTCTTGTACTTGGTAATCTGATTGATTTGAGATTACGACCCAAATCTTATAGGTGCCTGAACAGTGGCAACCTGACTGACCGCGGTCTCACGAACGACAGTATGAACAGTGACTTTCATCGCCTCAATAAATTCGGTGAAGAAGGTTTCCATGCTTGAAGGCATGGCAAAAGGTGCAGGTGGGGGTGGTATTGCCTGCCCAGATGTAGTGGCAGTGTTGGGTGTGGCCTGTGTTATTGTCGGAGGCGGCGGTTCTTGAATCTCAGGAGGTGCCTCCACTGCTGGACGAACAGTACGTGGCCTTCCTCTCTTCCTGGTTTGCCTTTTCTCACTGGCAAGGAGAAAATAAAACCAAGATTTAGGAACTGTAGCAAAATACAATGTTATAGTATGCTCAACAACAATTTTGAGAGTACTGCAATATAAGAATCACCTATTTTTCTAAGTATAGTGTAAGGTTTTTGTTGAGGAATCAAAGAATTTTATGTGCCTCGTATGTTTGGCCATGGTGTGAAAACAAGGTTAGAATGTTTATATAATAAGTACAAAACTTTGCAAGTATTTCAAATGATTTGGTTCAGGTCTTTGTGAACATACATATATATTTCATTGAAAATCCATACGAGTCATAAGAATTCTAAGATTTGCCTCGGTAAATATCCTGATCTAACGTTCTATCGCAATCTTATCTATTCAAACTCTTACTCTTAGTCTTTTCAATTATTATCCAAGTTCGTGTGTCCCATACCACATGACTTTGGTAATAAGGGTGTTAACCAAGTTAAGTTGCATGAACACAGTCTCTAAAAACATCGGCTGAATAGTAGTTCACCAATAGTATCTTCAAAATTTACTCGTCCCATACCGTGTAAACTTAGTGATAATATTAGTAATGCAACTTTCTCCAAATGTTTCTATTCATACAAGGTCGTGGATTTTCTTACTTCCACATTTTGTTTAGTATCCTCTAATTTTGTTGTGTCCCATAGCACTCCAACTTAGTGATACAAAAGAAAGAGTGGTTGTAAGTCAGCCCACCAAAGATAGTCTTAAACAAAACATTCTCATTCATATATAAAAGAAAAGTTTACAATGCCAGTAATCAATCTTGATTTTCCTGCCTACTACCGCTCCTTCTAGACCTCCTGCTTGGTATAGAACGACAACTATTAGAAGGTTGAGAGTTTGCTTGTTGTTCCTCGAAGTTTTGCATACACGTTAATATAATATTTTGAGTCTCTCTCATCTCAACAATACTGGATGCCATTATATTTAACTGTTCAAATGGGTTGGTCGATTGTCTCATTGATGGTTGATGGGTTGATTGTCCCATAGGTGGAGGGTAGGCCGTAGGCATTGGTGGAAAGTATTGGTTGTACGTGTAATACCCTGCATTTCACAAAACAAAAATAAAATTTGGGCATATGTGCCTAGAAGTCCAGGCACATGCCCGGAAGTCCAGGCAGCCCGCTTGGACTTCCAGGCGCCAAAACCCCTATATAAACCAACCCTCTCCTCTTCATTTTTCACATCAAATTCACTCCAAATTGTGATTTTTCCTCCTCTTTTCACTCATATTGAGTTTTTAGTCTTTTGAGACTCTCTGTCCGAGACTCTCAGTGCAGTACGACGAAGTTCTGTCCGAAGGAAAGGGCCAGATCTGAGAAAGAAGAAGTTCTTATTTGAAGGTGGGGAACGAAACATAGGTTTGCGTGTTTTATAACTATTATTAAAGTTTACATTCAATTATTATTATGTATACTGTTCATTTACACTGCATTATGTCATATAATGTTTATACTGCCGCACTTATGCCTGTACACTTGGAATTCACGTATTAAATAGTGAACTGGAGGCAGCGGGCTGCTCTAGGCCATTGGTATTTAAGAAGACCTTGTGTCTCACCTTTCAAATGGGGACTGATCTAGTAGGTCTTATTGAAAGCTATCAGCTTATACATGTAATACTGAATGTCCTAACCTTGCACGTCGTGATACCGACCCTGATAAGGATCACCAGACGTTGCCAAAGTCAGTCTAAATGTCAAGATAATACCAGACCAGTAGACTAGACTAGTTCATGCATTGGCATCATACATATCACCACCTAAGGACGTATATGGTTTATGACTCATAGAATAGTTAGGAGCATTGCTCGTTATTCATTACATTTCTCTGGAGAAGGACGTACATGAGAACCCGGCTATGCCCGGGGAGGGACATCAGTACGTGAATCCAGAGCATCGTTCCTGAGGTGGGACGTATAGTGAGAACCTGGCTACGCCCGGAGAAGGACACCTGTACGTGAACTCAGGCGATGTACGTTCATCAAACCATTACGAGACGGTGTCATACATACATACATATTGATTGATTATGATGCTCACATGTGTATTTAAGATATTTGATATTGAAGTATGCTTTATTAATTGTTATACTCACGAACTATTTACCCACTGAGCGCGTTAAGCTCACTCCATTATTATCCAATCTTTCACAGGAAATTAGGGTGGACTGGGTGCAGGTTATGGGGCCCACATTTTGTACCATTTGTATAATTCATTGGGGATTTTGGGGAGTATGTTCCCTTCACCATGTTATGTACAAAAATATTCTGAATTAAATGAAATCAGATTTGTACTGTATTATATATTTTCGCTGCACACTCTGTTGTTACCATTTTTATTATTCCAAATGCGCGCCCGTCCGCGAGTGTACCGCCGGTTTAGGCGCGTCCGGGCAGGGTGTGACATTTAATGGTATCAGAGCGTACGGTCCACGGCCCGCCCAAGTCCACCAAATTAGGGGAAGAAAATTTTTATTAGATATATATATCTTTAGAACTATATATATATATATATATATATATATATGTGCATTTTATATAGTTAAGATTTGTATTAGATATATATCTAAGAAAACTATATAGTTTTATATAGTTTAGAAATATATATATAGTTATGATTTATGAAAACTATGTATATTGTTATGATTAAATTTGTATATCTATAGATCTATGCATATATACCTTGATTAAAATGAAAAAAATTGTGGATGAAAAATTTTATTAAATATATATATCTCTAGAACTATATATATATGTCAATTATAAATAGTTGAGATTTATATTAAATATATATCTAGAAAACTATATGATTTTTTTTATACAGTTTTATTTAAATATACATATAGTCATGAATAAATAAAACAAAAAATAAAAAAAAAGCTATATGTATAGTTGTGATTAAAAATATATATCTATGTACCTTATTGTATATGAGATATGTATATACCATATAAAAAAAAATTTGAAAAAATGTTATTAGATATATATCGAACTATATATATATATATATGAATTATATATATAGTTAAGATTTGTATTAAATACATATCTAAGAAAACTGTATATGATTTAGATATAGTTTAAATTTCACATATATATATAGTTGATTTATGAAAACTATATATTCAATTATGATTAAATATATATATATCTATATACGATATATATATATCATATTGCTAATGAAGAATTTTGATTACATGATGGCATAAACATCAAGAAAAATATATAAAATATTATCCATCTGACAAGGCATAAATCTTAAAAATGTTAGGAATATATTTTATGTCTTTCATAAATTTATTTTCCTTTCAGCAAAGAATGGCCTCAAGTGAAGGAGCAACTTCCACTAGCAGGGAACCAATTCTCACTAGACTTAAGGAATTGTCCAAAAGAGAGGTTATGACTATGATGAGCATCGACAACAGAGATCTCTGCCTCCACCCAATCCTTCACGACAAACTCGCAACTGTGGGTTGGTTGAACATAACAACGGTTGAGAGCCATGTCTCTTACAACTTGGTGCGATCTTTCTACGAATCCATGAATTACGTGGGAATTCCAGAAGAGGGAATCAGCCCTGTATTGGAGACAACAGTTATGGGGATAAAAATTTCTATCAACGTCGAAATCATCGCTCGACTTATGAAGATTCCGATTGAGGAAAGAATTATTGATCCACATGAACCGCAGACAATTACAGAGATTGCGGAGTCTAATGAACAATTATTCAATTCTCTCACCAAGGAACCATACACTCAATCGACGTTCACCAACCTCCCAAACAATTATCTTAAGCCATCTCTTGTCGGCCTTGGAAAGATCGTGTTCAGCAACATCTTGCCATAAAGGAGGCCTAATGGCACTATGTCAAAAGCCCAACTTCTCGTGTTATATTGCATAGAGAAGGAAATAAGGGTCTCCCTACCACACATCATCATCCAACAAATGTTGAGGGTGATTCAAAACCCTTTAAGAAAGGAATTCCTCGGTTACGGAGTCTTGATCATGAGGACGCTATGCGAAGTAAAGATCGACACTTTTGATGGGACTTCGAGACAAATCGTTGAGCCAGTTACAACATCTTCTATCTTCAAGATTTATGTTCCAAGGGGGGGAGTAACTGACGAGGAAGTATTCGGCACGATGATAGGAAATGCCGAGAGAATGAGGGACAAGCATGGACGTTGCCTTCGAAAAAGTCGACGCAGGATTCCCGTCAAAGAAGTACCAAATCAACATCCCACGTCAAACCCAGCCCCAAATAATGATCCAACCGCTCAACAATTCACTGAGGAAGATTTATTTAACAACCTAAATCAACCTCAAAATAGACAAAGTACTCAAACAAATCTACCTGCTTGGAACATGCCAACTCAGGGCAACACATCGTACCAAAGGTTTCCAACACCTGAGGTACCATGTCAACCATTCCCGCAAGTTCCTGTAACCCAACAACAACAGTATTGGGCGGTACCGAATTTTGGAGGGAAGAACATCCCAATGAGCCCACTATTTCAAAACAATTACCTTTCACCTATGAATCACCCGTACAACCAATACCTTCCCCCAATGCCTATGGCCTACCCTCCACCAATGGGACAATCGAGCCATCGACCACCAATAGGCCAATCGACTAACCTTTTTGAAAGGTTAAATGAAATGGCATCCAATATGGCAGAAATGAGAGCGAGTCAAAATTATATATTAACACATATACAAAACTCTGAAGCAGAGCGAGCAAACTCTCAACCTTCTGTTAGTAGTCGTTTTGTACCTAGCAGGAGATCTAGAAGGAGCGGTAGTAGGCAGGGAAATCAAAATTGATTACTGACATTGTAAACTTTTCTTTTATACATGAATGAAATGTTTTGTTTAAAGACTATCTTTGGTGGGCCGACTTACAACCATTCTTTCTTTTGTATCACTAACTTTGGAATGGTATGGGACATAACAAAATTGGAGGATACTAAATAAAATGTGGAAGTAAGAAAACCCATGACCTTGTGTGAAAAGAAACATTTGGAGAAAGTTGCATTACTAATATTATCACTAAGTTTACACGGTATGGGACGAGTAAATTTGGACGATACTATTAGTGAACTTCTATTCAGCCAATGTTTTTAGAAACTGTGTTCATACAACTTAACTTGGTTGACACCCTTATTACCAAAGTCATGTGGTATGGGACACATGAACTTGGATAATAATCTAAAAAACCAAGAGTAAGAGTTTGAATGCATAAGATTGCGATAGAACCTTAGATCAGGATATTTACCGAGGCCAATCTTAGAATTCTTATGACTCGTATGGATTTTTAATGCAAATTTATAAGTATATTCACAAAGACCAGAACCAAATCATTTGAAATACTTGCAAAGTTTTGTACTTATTATATAAACATTCTAACCTTGTTTTTACACCATGGCCAAACATACAAGGCACATAAAATTCTTTGATTCCTCAACTAAAACCTTACACTATACTTAGAAAAATAGGTGATTCTTATATTGCAGTACTCTCAAAATTGTTGCCGAGCATACTATAACATTATACTTGTCTACAGTTCCTAAATCTTGGTTTTATTTTCTCCTTGCCAGTGAGAAAATGCAAACCAGGAAGAGAGGAAGGCCACATACTGTCCGTCCAGCAGTGTAGGCACCTCTTGAGATTCAGGAATAGCCGCCTCCGACAACAGCACAGGCCACACCCGACACTGCCACTACATCTGGGTAGGCAATACCACCCACACCCACACCCTTTACTATGCCTTCGAGCATGGAAACCTTCTTCGCCAGATTTATTGAAGCAATCAAAGCCACTGTTCAAATGACCATTTGTGAGACCGCGACCAGTCAGGTTGCCACGGTTCAAGCACCGATAAAATTTGGGTCGGAAGCTCACACCGATCAGATTACTAATACAAGTGGCTACAACCTCTTACTTTCGCTGGTACCATTGAGGTTGATGAGGTGCAAAAGTGGCTGGATGAGTCAAAGAAGGCTCTTGATGCAATGGGAGTCGATGAGACACTCAAAATTCCACTAGCGACCTACCAACTTGTTGGTGGAGCAAACACATGGTGGATCACAGTGAAAGAAGACCCAAGGGTCAACATAGCAGATATGACTTGGCAACAGTTCGAGTCAATGTTTATTGATGAGTATTTTCCCAGCGTGGTGATGAAGCAGAAGCGCCAGGAATTCGCTAGGTTATACCAGAGCACCATGACCGTTAGAGAATATGCTGGAAAATTCAAAGAATTATCAGTCTACTCTCTCTCCACCATCTCAACGGAGTGAGATAAGATTGAGAAATTTTATAATGGCCTTCGCCATGACATTCGACAAGCCTTGTCAATCTTGGATCTCAAGATTTACAATGAGGTTGTTGACAAGGCCATGAGCTTTGAACAAGAGAAGATCTTACAGGAATAAAGAATGAATAAGGGCAAACGGCCTGCAACGTTTTCCCAACAAGGCTCACAACAGGGCAACAAGAAGAAGCCCTACTACAATCAAAACCCAGCCCTCCCAGCCCCTGTTTCGAAGAATGAGGCCACAACACCTGCGGCTGAACCTTCTAACCCTAAGCATCAGGGTTTTCGTAATCATGGTCGCGGAGGTCGTTATGGAAGGGGTGGTCGATACCACAATCAGCAAGGCCAGCAGAACAATCAGCATGGCCAACAACACAATCAGCGGTACAGGCCTACTTGTTTCAACTGTGGCCAGCAGGGCCACGTAAGAAATGCCTGTCCGCACCTTCAACAACTTGTTCCTGCTATTCCAGTCCAACAAGCACCATCTGCTGCTAATGCCCAACCCAGGCAAAACCAGCAGAACCAGGGTCAACGAAATTAGGGCAGAGCATATGCCATCGCTCAACAACCCCTCCCAGACAACAATGTAGTCGAAGGTACCTTTCCTTTTGTTTGATTCGGGTGCTACACATTCTTTTATATCACCAGCATTGGTAAGACATTTAGGCTTGCATCCTGAACCCACAAACATCACAGTCCATGTCACATCACCGTTCAGATCTGGTGCTAACGTGAACTTGCAGTGTTCGCGATGTGTGCTTCGTATGTCGGAGCAGATACTATATGCAGATCTTTTTGTGTTGGATATTGAAGACTTCGACATCATTCTCGGCATGAACTGGCTAGCACCATTGAATGCAAAGATCGACTGTATGAAGAATCAAATTCAAGTAACCTTGCCTACAGGAGAGTTTGTCAAAATTCAGGGAACAAAGAAATGGATACACAAATCAAAGGTTGCACTTCTCAAATCACAACTTCAAGCGTTATCCCTTGGTGAAGGAAATGAATCACCAGCACTATACCCTCTCGAAGTACACGATGTTCCAGTCATATCTGAATTCCCAACAGTTTTTCTAAATGACCTTCCTGGTCTACCTCCGGTTAGGGAATTCGATTTTGAGATCAACCTCATACCTGGAACGGGGCCTATCTCAATTCCACCATACAGAATGTCTAATGTCAAGCTGGTCGAATTAGAAAAACAACTGAAGGAATTAGAGAGTAATGGCTTCATCCTAAAGAGTTCATCACCCTGGGGCACTCCAGCTCTGTTCGTTCGCAAAAAGGATGGTTTGTTACGACTTTGCATCGACTATCGCAAGTTGAATAACGTTACCATCAAGAACAGATATTCATTGCCCAGGATCGATGACTTGTTCGACCAACTTAGAGATGCCAAATACTTCTCTAAGATTGATTTACGGTCCGATTATCACCAACTCCGGAACCGAGAGTCGAACATCACCAAGACAGCGTTCAGAACTCGGTACGGTCATTACGAGTTCTTGGTTATGTCGTTCGATCTAACAAATGCACCTGCTGCATTCACGGATTTGATGAATCGCATTTTTAGGTTATATTTAGACCAATTTGTAGTGGTTTTTGTGGACGACATCTTGATATATTCCTCCACCGAGGAAGACCATAAGATACACTTGAAGATAGTCCTCCAGACCTTGAGAAGCCACCAACTGTATGCAAAGTTGTGTAAGTGCGAATTTTGGGCGAAGAGAGTTCAATTCCTAGGCCATGTGGTTTCAGGCAATGGCTTTGAGGTAGATCCTTCTAAGATTGAAGCAGTCTTAAACTGGAAGGAGCCTACAACTGTTACTCAGATTATGAGTTTTCTTGGTTTGGCTGGCTATTACAGACGCTTCATCAAGGACTTCTCAAAAATTGCTGAACCTATGACCAAGCTCACTCAAAAAGACGTGCGATTCATCTGGAATCCTGCCTGTGAAGCATTATTTCAGGAATTGAAGAAACACCTCACGACGACACCTGTACTTATCACTCCAAGAAATGCAATTGGATTTTCACTATACACCGACGCCTCTCTTCAAGGCTTAGGTGTCGTACTAATGCAAGAAGGCCAAGTTGTTGCATATGCCTGGAGGCAACTGAAGATTCATGAGGGTAATTACCCAATACATGACTTGGAACTTGCAGCTGTTGTGTTTGGACTAAAGTTATGACGTCATTACCTATACGGTGAACGACTTGAGGTCTTCTCGGATCACAAGAGCCTTAAGTACATATACACTCAGCGAGACCTAAACCTCCGCCAGAGACGATGGTTGGAATTCTTGAAAGATTATGACTTTCAACTCCAGTACCATCCCGGAAAGGCCAATGTTGTGGCTGATGCCCTGAGTAGAAAATCTTATGTTGCTTGCACCCTCAACTACGAAATGGAGAAGTTGGCTACAGAGATGGAGAACTTTAACCTACAGCTGAACGAAGAGGGACCAAGACCGCGACTTTCTCAATTATCAGCCAACTCTGAGCTAGTTCGAAAGATTTCAGTTGCTCAAGCTAATGACCCTACGTTAATGGAAAAGATTTCAGCTGAACTAAAATGCATTGTTCGAGGTATGCTATGCATCCTGGAGGTGACAAGATGTATAAGGATGTCAAGCGTCAATTCTGGTTTTCTGGAATGAAAAAGGCAATTGTAGACTTCGTTGCTCGATGTCTCGTTTTGCCAGAAAGTTAAGGCAGAACGAAGACTTCCCTCTGGACTTCTCCAGTCGTTACCTATTGGAGAATGAAAATGGGAGAACATCACAATGGATTTTGTTACGGCCTTGCCTCGAAATAATAAAGGGCAAGATGCTATCTGGGTTATCATTGACAGACTTACAAAGTCTGCACACTTCTTGCCAATAAAGTTCACGGATAATCCCGCCAAACTTGCAGAGCTATATGAAAGAGAGATCGTACGCCTTCATGGCATACCACTCACGATCGTATCTAATCGAGACCCTAGATTCACATCAAACTTTTGAAAAAGCTTCCAGAGTAGAATGGGTTCTAAGATCACTATGAGCACAACCTTCCACCCTCAGACTGATGGACAGTCATAGTGGCTTATCCAAATCTTAGAAGACATGTTACGGTGTTGCATTTTGGACTTTAATGACGGATGGGCAAAGTATTTACATTTAGCTGAGTTTGCATACAACAACAACTACCAAACTAGTATCGGCATGGCACCGTACGAGGCTCTCTATGGTAGGCCTTGCAGATCTCTGGTCTGTTGGTTAGATATGGCAGATCGACCGCAGTTAGGCCCTAACCTAGTTCAAGAGACTTTTGAGAAGATCACACTAGTAAAGGAACGACTTCGTGTTGTACAAAGTCGACAAAAGAGCTATGCTGACAAGCGGAGACAGCCTCTAGAATTTGATAAGGGGGACTTTGTTTTTCTAAAAGTCCAACCCACAAGAGGTGTCAAACGCTTTGGGATCAAAGGAAAGCTCTCCCCGCGGTATATCGGTCCATTTCAGATCATTGAACGTATTGGCAAACTTGCTTATCGTCTGTCCCTTCCATCGTCTATGCCTAAGGTTCATGACGTTTTTCATGTATCTATGCTTCGCAAGTATCGTCCTGATCCTTCACATATCATCCCTTTAGTCGAGGTTTGGGTTGAGGAAGGAAATAAGTATCAAAAGAGAGCGATACAAATTTTAGATAGAAAAACTCAAGAACTACGGCGACGTAGCATACCACTTGTGAAAGTGCTCTGCTTACCACGACATAGAGGAAACAACATGGGAATTGGAAGCAACAATTAAACAGAAATACCCTGAATTATTTTCTAGCCCCAACTGATGATGTAATATATTGTACTATTCTCACTTATCAATAAAATGATGAAACTTTGTTTACACCTATCTTAATACATTGTTTCACTTGAATAACTACGCCGATGTCTGAAACTAATATCCATGGATATCGTGATGCACACACATAGTGGCATCCTTGGCAACCTGTAGGTACTTCTCAAGAAGTAGAGTCAAGGCACAACTTCTTTGCATCACCAACTCCATCACCACACAGACAACAATACATATCGCCAGAGCGTGCATGGATTTTTCATAACAATCCCGTGCCATCATCTTGGCAGGACCTTCTACCAAAATTGTCAGGCGGCCGGATTCGAACAACAACACGAAAAAAGTATTCCACCGCCCAACCTACCTCCGCTCAAACGATGTAACCAACACCCTCCACCACCATCTGTTATGCAAAGGTTGGCATCTTAAGAGGATGACTCCGATTCTATTTGCTCTCCATGGTTTTATGAGGATTCCACCGGCCACAGTGCTATTCAGGGACCATACAAGCACTATCCTGAACTCACTAGAGATGATGCCAGCAGTGGATCTCAAGCAGATAACCATCATAACTACTTGAGTTGATTTCGAGGGCGAAATCCCTTTAAGGGGGGTAGAGTGTAATACCCTGTATTTCACAAAAAAAAAATAAAAATAAAAAAAAAAAAAATTGGGCATATGTGCCTGGAAGTCGAGGCACATGCCCAGAAGTCCAGGCAGCCCGCCTGGACTTCCTGGCGCCAAAACCCCTATATAAACCAACCCTCTCCTCTTCATTTTTTACACCAAATTCACTCCAAATTGTGATTTTTCCTCCTCTTTTCACTCATATTGAGTTTTTAGTCTTTTGAGACTCTTTGTCCGAGACTCTCAGTGCAGTACGACGAAGTTCTGTCTGGACGAAAGCGCCAGATCTGAAAAAGAAGAAGTTCTTATCTGAAGGTTGGGAACGAAATATAGGTTTGCGTGTTTTATAACTTTTACTAAAGTTTACATTCAATTATTATTGTCTACTTTTTATTTACACTGCATTATGTCATATAATGTTTATACTGTCGCACTTATGCCTGTACACTTGGAATTCATGTATTATACTGTTATAATGTCGGATTTGTGGTCAATCTGACTCAACTAGGCTCGGTTTTGTCCTTAGTAACTTTAAATAGTGAACAGAAGGCAGCGGGCTGCTCTAGGCGATTGGTATTTAAGCAGACCTTGTGTCTCACCTCTCAACCGGAGACTGATCTAGTTGGTCTTACTGAAAGCTATCAGCTTATGCAAGTAATACTGAATGTCCTAACCTTGTACGTCGTGATACCAACCCTGAGAAGGATCACCAGACGTTGCCAAAGTCAGTCTAAATGTCAAGTAAAGACCAGACCAGTAGACTAGACCAGTTCATGCATTGACATCATACATATCGCCACCTAGGGACTTATGTGGTTTATGACTCATAGAATAGTTAGGAACATTGCTCGCTATTCATTACATTTCTCTGGAGAGGGACGTAAATGAGAACCAGGCTACGCCCGGGGAGGGACATCAGTACGTGAATCCAGAGCATCGTTCCTGAGGAGGGACGTATAGTGAGAACCTGGCTACGCCCGGGGAAGGACACCTGTACGTGAACTCAGGCGATGTACATTCATCAAACCATTACGAGACGGTGTCATGCATACATACATATTAATTGATTATGATGCTCACATGTGTATTTAAGATATTTGATATTGAAGTATGCTTTATTAATTGTTATACTCACAAACTATTTACCCACTGAGCGCATTAAGCTCACTCCATTATTATCCAATCTTTCACAGGAAATTAGGGCGGACTGGGTGCAGGTTATGGGGCCCATATTTTGTACCCTTTGTATGACTCATTGGGGATTTTGGGGAGTATGTTCCCTTCACCATGTTATGTACAAAAACATTCTGAATTAAATGAAATCAGATTTGTACTCTGTTATATATTTCCTCTGCGCACTCTATTATTGCCATTGTTATTATTCCAAATGCGCCCCCCGTCCGCAAGTGTACCGTCTGTTTAGGCGCGTCTGGGCGGGGTGTGACAGTACGGGTGATTCATAGGTAAGGGATAGTTGATGTGATCATACGAGGATCCCCTAATTGGAACCCCTTGGATATTTGGATATGTTTGGGGTGAAAAGTTTTGAAACAAAGGGCTCATTGGTATGTCCTGCCTTCCTAAATTTGGTACTGCCAAACTCTGTTGTTGTTGGTTTACAGGAATTTGTTGAACTGGCTGATACGGTACCTCAGGTGTTAGAAACCTTTGGTACCACATGTTGCCTTGAGTTGGCATGTTCCAAGCAAGTGGATTTGTTTGAGCACTTTGTCTATCTTGACTTGGTTGAGGTTGATTTAGGTTGGCAAATAAATCTTTTTCAGTGAATATTCGAATGGTAGGATCATTATTCGGTGCTGGGTTTTATGTAGGATTCTGATTTGGCTCATTATTTGGTACTTCTCTAACAGGAATCTTGCGTCGAATTCTTCGAAGACAACATCCATGTTTGTCTCTCATTCTTTCAACATTTCCTAACGTCGTGCCGAATACTTCCTTGTCAGTTACCCCTCCACTGGTGCCATATGTCTTAAAGATAGAGGATGTTGTAACCGGCTCAGTGATCTGCTTCGACGTCCCATCAAAAGTGTTGACGTTTGCCTCGTATAGCATCCTCATAATCAAGACTCCGTAGCCGAGGAATTCCTTTCTCAAAGGGTTTTGAATCACCCTCAACATTTGTTGGATGATAATGTGAGGTAGGGAGACCTTAATTTTCTTCTCTATACAGTATAACATAAGAAGTTGAGCCCTTGATATAGTGCCTCTAGTCCCTCTTTCTGGCAAGATGTTGCCGAATATGATTTTTCCAAGGCCGGCAAGAGATGGCTTAAGATGATTGTTTGGGAGGTTGGTGTACGTCGATTGAGTGTATGACTCTTTGGCGAGGAAATTGAAGAACTGTTCATTAGACTCTGCGATCTCTGCAACTGTCTGAGGTTCGTGTGGATTAATAATTCTATCCTCAATCGGAATCTCCATAAGTCGAGCAATAATTTCGACGTTGATAGAAATCTTTGTTCCCCTGACCATTGTTTCCAAAACAGGGTTGATCCCATCTTCTTGAAGTCCTATGCAATTCATGGCTTCGTATAAGGATTTCGTCAAGTTGTAAGAGATGTGACCTTCAACTTTTGTTATGTTCAACCGCCCTAGAGTTACGAGTTTGTCGTGAAGGATCGTACGGAGGCGGAGATCTCTATTGTCGATGCTCCTCATAGTCATAACCTTCCTTTTGGACAATTCCTTGAGTCTAGTGGGAATTCGTTCCCTACTAATGAGAGTTGTTCCTTCACTTGAGGTCATTCTTTTGCTGAAAGGAAAATAAATTTGTGAAAGACACAAAATATATTCCTAACATTTTTTTAAGATTTATGCTTTGTCTGTTAGACAATATTTTATAATTTTCTCTTGATGTTTATGCCATCATGTAATCAAAATTCTTCATTAGCAATATGATATATATATATTTCATATACATATATACATGAATGTATAGATATATATTTGAAACTAAACTATATAAAACTATATAGTTTTCTAGATATATATTTAATATAAATCTCAACTATATATAATTCATATATATATAGTTCTATATATATCTAGTAAAAAAAATTTATCCAAATTTTTCCATTAGTAATATGGTATATATATATCTTATATATACATAGATATATAGATATATATATTTAATCATAACTATACATATAGTTTTCCTAAATCATAACTATATATATAAATGTAAACTATATAAAAACCATATAGTTTTCTAGATATATATTTAATATAAATCTCAACTATATATAATTCATATATATATATAGTTCTAAAGATATATATATCTAGTAAAAATTTTCATCCAAAATTTCCATTAGTAACATGGTATATATATATCTCATATATACATAGATATATAGATATATATATTTAATCATAACTATATATATTTAAATCCAAACTATATAAAAATCATATAGTTTTCTAGATATATATATTTAATATAAATCTCAACTATATACAATATATATATATATATAGTTGTAGAGATATATATATATATATATATATATATATATATATATATATATATATATATATATATCTAATAAAATTTTCTTCCCCTAATTTGGTGGAGTTGGGCGGACAGTAGACCGTACGCTTTGATACCATTAAATGTCACACCCCGCTCGAACGCGCCTAAACCGGCGGTACACTCGCGAACTGGGAGCGCATTTGGAATTATAACAATGGTAATGACAGAGTACACAGCGGAAATATAAAACAGTACAAGTCTGATTTCATTTTATTCAGAATTCATTTGTACATGAAATAGTCAAGGGAACATACTCCCCAAAATCCCCAATAAATAATGCAAAGGGTACAAAATTTGGGCCCCATAACCTGCACCCAGTCCGCCCTAATTTCCTGTGAAAATTTGGATAACAATGGAATGAGCTTAACGCGCTCAGTGGGTGAAATAGTTCGTGAATATAACAATTAATAAAGCAAACTTCATAATTAAATATCTTAAATACACATCAAAGCATCATAATCAATCAATATGTATGTATGCGTGACACCGTCTCGTAATGGTTTGATAAATGTACATCGCCTGAGTTCACGTACAGATGTCCTTCCCCAGGCGTAGCCCGGTTCTCATTGTACGTCCCTCCTCAGGAACGATGCTCTGGATTCACGTACAGATGTCCCTCCCCAGACATAGCCGGGTTCTCATTGTGCGTCCCTCTCCAAAGAAAATAAAATGAATAGCGAGCAATGCTCCTAACTATTATATGAATCATAAACCACATACGTCCCTAGGTGGCGATATGTATGATGTCAATGCATGAACTGGTCTAGTCTACTGGTCTGGTCTTTACTTGACATTTAGACTGACTTTGGCAACGTCTGGTGATCCTTCTCAGGGTCGGTATCACGACGTACAAGGTTAGGACATTCAGTATTACTTGCATAAGCTGATAGCTTTCAGTAAGACCAACTAGATCAGTCTCCGGTTGAGAGGTGAGACACAAGGTCTGCTTAAATACCAATTGCCTAGAGCAACTCGCTGCCTCCCGTTCACTATTTAAAGTTACTGAGGACAAGACCGAGTCTAGTTGAGCCAGATTGACCACTAATCCGGCATTACAACAGTATAATACATGAATTCCAATATATACAGGCATAAGTGTGACAGTATAACATTATATGATATAATGCAGTGTAAATGAACAATAGACATAATAATAAATGAATGTAAACTTTAATAAAAGTTATATGACACGCAAACTTATGTTTCGTTCCCCACCTTCAGATAAGAACTTCTTCTTTTAGATCTGACGCTTTCATCCGGACAGAACTTTGTCGCACCGCACCGCACCGAGAGTCTCGGACAGAGAGTCTCAAAAGACTAAAACTCAAAATGAGTGAGAAAGAGAAGGAAAAATCACAAGGAGAGTGATTTTGGTGTGAGAAATGAGGAGGGGGAGGGTTGTTTATATAGAGATTTTTGGCGCCTGAACATCGGGCATTGCGCCTGAACGTTCGGTCATGCGCCCGAACGTTCGGCCAAGTACTAAGATTTTTTTTTTGTGCAATCCTAGGGTATTACAACACTTGCACCGAAAAACTTTAAGAAATGAATACTTTGGAAGGGATTGAAACAAGACTTGCATGGGTGACTTAGAATCAAGAGGAACACTTGGTAAACGATTGATAAGATACAAACACTAGAAAAAGCATCCAACCAAAAACGCTTTGTCTATGCTTACACTCCACAATACCATTTTGAGCTGAAGTATATGGGTAGAAATGTCTAAATTCAACGCCAAACAAAGTCAACAAGCTAGCTAGAGGTCTAAACTCTCTCTCTCTCTCCCCCCCATCAGATTGAAACACTTTGAGTTGAGCATCTAGTCTAAGTTCAGCTTGTTTCTTGTATTGAAGAAAAGCTTGAACAACATAAGATTTTGATTTAAGAAAATAAATCCAAGTAAATATGAAAACACATCAACAAAAGAAACATAATAACGAAAACCATCTAATGAAGGAACAAGGGAGGGTCCTCACAAATCTGAAACAACTAATTGTAGAGGGGCTGTATAAACCATGGTAGACAAAGTAAATGGAAGCTCATGACTTTTGCCCATTTGACAAGCTGAACACACATTAGAAATCTTATTCATCTCATATCAAATATTATACTTAGACAGAACATGAGATATAGTTTTAGCATATGGATGCCCCAACTTGTTATGCCACAAATCAAAAGTACATGAAACAGTATACACATTACAAGAAGCAGAGAAATATGAAGTATTAGTCTAAGAAGAAGTGGACAGACCAGATACATGATTTGGAGACAAAGAAACCCTAGTTGACTTGACTTGAGGAGGTTCCAAAGAGATATGAAATGTGTAGAGACCGTCATTGATTGTCCCGTGTAGCAGAGGTGTTTTCGAGATTCAATCCTTCAAAACACAAAATTGAGGATGAAATTTAAAAAAACACGTTATTATCATTGGAAAATTGCGAAATAGGTAGCAGGTTTTTGGTAATTAAAGGTACATGTAACAAATTACAAAGATGCAATTGTCTAGCATCAGAAGTATTAGAAAGAAATGTAAAAGAGCCAATATGGGAAATAATTAGACCAGTACCATTTCCCATATGTATTTTACCAGATCCAAGGTACTCTGATCCAAACGACAATTTATTCAGATCAAGGGCATCGAGGTGGATCAAGCTCAGCAGCTGCCACCTAGTAGTAATACCTATTCAGAAAGGCCGCCAAAAAATGAAAATGATGATACTGATGTGTTGCTTGGTGCTAAAACAGTAGGACCTGGGACGGTTGGCGTGGACAATGATGAGCACAAGCGCTTTGTAAGGTATGCCCTTCATTCTGATATCATAATATTGGTAGAATTTAATTATAAATAAATGCCTTATTTCCCTTTCAGGTTGGGAACTTCTTGGAAAATATTATTAATAACCTTCAAGTGAAGAATGCTTCGTTTCTTTTAAATTTTACATGTGTTTTTGGATAAGTTTTCCTAAGTTGTTTTAATCATGTCTCACTATCGGTCATGGTCACTCTGAAATTTACATTAAATGAACAACTATTCTGATATGATGTCTAGGCCTGAGGTATCCTTATAGTGATGCCATGCTGTGGAAAATTTTAATATTGTATTAAAAATGATCAGATAGTATGAAAATTGTTCCATTTATTTAAGATTTAGAGTTTTCAGAACCAAGGACTGCATTTTAAACATGCATTTGGATCCTTGAATGAGATTGATTAATTTTACTGAGGTTATAGAATTGAAGCTCTACTTTCCAGGAGACCTTGGAAGCTAGAGCAATTACCATATTCTGGAAAATTACTTTTAAGGTTGACTATTCTAAAAGGTCATAAACATGCAATGTTTGGGGATCAAGTTAGAGGGGTCCATCTAAATTCTTGGTATGGAGGAGACTCAGGAGATTCAAGTTCCTTTATGGGAGAACTATATCTTGAGGTGTCAACTCCTGTAATTTCTCATCACATTTAATTATTGGCTTTTTAATAGCTCTCGTGATTCAATATGCCATGAACATATCATTAGTTTAGACTTGTTTGGGGTTTAGGAAGCAAAGACCATTAGGATAGTGAAGCCCAATTCCCCCATTGGTGCTATAGACGAAGGGGTACTATAGATGGGATAGAGAGATATTAACTTTGGAAGAATTGGTTGGAAAAGGTTTAGGCTGTTCGGAGGAGTTGTTAGTTACTGATTTTGGTGCAGTATCTAGTTAGTAGTCATAGACAAACAGTCATAGGGTGAAAACACATTTATAGACAAGTTTTCATAGGGATGGTTGTTAAGATATTAGGGATTGAAATTCTTGAGAGTGTAATGAAGGTTATGGATACCGTGACACGATTAAATGCAATATAGTGATATACTTGGATATTATCTCCTTTTTTCTGATTTTTTGGTTGTGGTTTCTCCCAGGGAAGTACATGAAGAGGCGAATCAAGCAAGGGAAAATGCATCAACACTCAAATTGCGGCGGCAAGAGCAAGCCACAACACGCAGAGAGAAACTGAGACAAGCCTATCTCAAGAAACAATTGGAAAGTTTAAAAACTGCTGCTGCAAAAACAAACGATTTATAACTAAAAAACGGTGGTGATCAAACTCTAATATTCTTGGCATCCCACATATGGCAGAGTCTAAAACCGAGATGAACCCTTTTCCTCGAGAAACAAATAGAGAGCATAGTATGGATATTGTAATACCTCAAAAATTTCAAGGGTATTTACGTAATTATAAAAGATATTTTCTTTTATATTATTATTGTCATAACGGGATGATTATTCTTATCATATAAAAGATATTTTCTTTAATATTATTCTTGCCATAACGGGATGATTATTCTTATCATATAAAATATATTTTCTTTTATATTATTCTTGTCATAACGGGGATGATATAAAAGATACTTTCTTTTATATTATTCTTGCCATAACGGAATGATTATTCTTATCATATAAAAGATATTTTCTTTTATTAAAGCTTCACCGACATTATGGGATGAATATTATTCTTATCATATATAATTCCTTCAATTCCATAATTTAAAGATTGACATGTTTTCTTAAACAACCCCATAAAAGCAACTCAAATCTTTTTCATTATTTTTAATTTGCCTTCTTTTAAGCTATTGCCAATATACACCAAAGACATTCATAAAACCCTAAGCATATAAAACCTTCATATGCAATCTAACACCACTTTTCTCCTCATATACTATCCCACCTAAGCTCATTCTTCCTCGTTGGAGATCCGTAGCCCTTGCAACTGGAAATCCTGCAACTACGAAAGTAAGTTTTACACTTCCTTTTCTTTCCTCCTCTACTTGTTGCATCTCTTTTTCGTGTTTTAATCGAATGTTGTACCGACAACGTTGGTGTAGTGATGCACCACATGTTCTTCTCAGCATTCTCATGGACATGGTTTGCCTATGAGTGCCATGTGTGGTTCTTCACCTCAACGTCCCTATTTTCGAGATTATTTCTCTTCTTTCATATTTTTACGGCATTAAGGGAGACAACAACAACTGTTGTGACCATGGCCAACAGATGCATGATAGTGAGTTATCTACTACCATCACACACCACCAACATGCATATATCACATGAAATATATATATATATATATATATATATATATATATATTGTCACACCCCGCCCGGACGCGCCTAAACCTGCGGTACACTCACGGACGGGGCGCGCATTTGGAACAATTACAATGGTAACAACAGAGTGCGCAGCGGAAATACGGTACACACCGTACAAATCTGATTTCATTTAATTCAGAATACTTTTGTACATAAAATGGTCAAGGGAACATACTTCCAAAATCCCCAATGAATCATACAAAGGGTACAAAATGTGGGCCCCATAACCTGCACCCAGTCCACCCTAATTTCCTGTGAAAGATTTTATAATAATGGAGTGAGCTTAACGCGCTCAATGGGTAAATAGTGCATGAGTATAACAATTAATAAAGCATACTTCAATATCAAATATCTTAAATACACATGTGAGCATCATAATCAATCAATATGAATGTATGCATGACACCGTCTCATAATGGTTTGATGAACGTACATCGCCTGAATTCACGTACAGGAACGATGCTCTGGATTCACGTACTGATGTCCCTCCCCGGGTGTAGCCGGGTTCTCATGTACGTCATTCTCCAGAGAAATGTAATGAATAGTGAGCAATGCTCCTAACTATTCTATGAGTCATAAACCATATACGTCCCTAGGTGGTGATATGTATGATGCCAATGCATGAACTGGTCTAGTCTACTGGTCTAGTCTTTCTTGTCATTTAGACTGACTTTGGCAAGTCTGGTGATCCTTATTAGGGTCTGTATCACGACGTGCAAGATTAGGACATTCAGTATTACTCTATAAGCTGATAGCTTTCAATAAGACCAACTAGATCAGTCCCCAGTTGAGAGGTGAGACACAAGGTCTGCTTAAATACCAATCGCCTAGAGCAGTCCGCTGCCTCCCGTTCACTATTTAATGTTACTAAGGACAAGGCTGAGTCTAGTTGAGTCAGATTGACCACAAATCCGGCATTATAACAGTGCAATACATGAATTCCAAATATACAGGCATATGTGCGGCAGTATAAACAGTATATGACATAATGCAGTGTAAGTAAATAGTAGACATAATAATAATTGAATGTAAACTTTAATAAAAGTTATGAAACACGCAAACCTATGTTTCGTTCCCCACCTTCAGATAAAACTTCTTCTTTCAGATATGGCGCTCTCCTCCGGACTGAACTTCGTTGCACCGCTTTCAGATCTGACGCTTTCCTCCGGATAGAACTTTGTTGCACCGCACCGAGAGTCTCGGACAGAGAGTCTCAAAAACTTAGAATGCGTGGAAAAGAGAAGAAATTCACAAGAGAAGGTGATTTGGTGTAAGGAATGAGAAATGAGGAGGTTTCTTATATAGAGATTTTTGCGCCTGAACGTTCAGGCATGCGCCTGAATGTTCTGGCATGCGCCTGTACGTTCTGGCATGCGCCTGTACGTTCTGTCATGCGCCTGAACGTTCTGGCATGCGCCTCAACGTTCTGGCATGCGCCTGAACGTTTGGGCATGCATTGCGCCTGAACGTTCTGTCATGCGCCTGAACGTTCTGTCATGCGCCTGAACGTTCTGGCATGCGCCTGAACGTTCGGGCATTGCCCAAATAGTAATTTATTTTTTTTTGTGAAATACAGGGTATTACACTCTACCCCCCTTAAAGGGATTTCGCCCTCGAAATCAAGTCAAGTAGTGATGAGGGTTATCGGCTTGAGAAGTAGCCACAGGTGGATAAGGAGGCCACTGCTTGTGTGCATCACTATATCCATTGATATTATTTTCAGACATCTACGTAGTTATTGAAGTGAAACAATGGATCAAGATAGGTGTAAACAATGTTTCATCTTGTGATTGATAAGTGAAAATAATACAATGTATCACATCATCAGTTGGTACTAGAAAACAATTCAGGGTATTTCTGTTTAATTGTTGCTTCTAGTTCCCATGTTGCTTCCTCTACGCCGTGGTGATCCCAGAGCACTTTCACAAGTGGTATGCTACGTCGTCGTAGTTCTTGAGTTTTTCGATCTAAAATCTGGATTGCTTTCTCCTGATACGTATTTCCTTCCTCAACCCGAACCTCTACTAAAGGGATGATATGCGAAGGATCAGGACGATACTTGCAAAGCATAGATACGTGAAAAACGTCATGAACCTTAGGCATGGACGATGGAAGGGACAGACGATAAGCAAGTTTGCCAATACGTTCAATGATCTGAAATGGACCGATATATCGCAGGGACAGCTTGCCTTTGATTCCAAAGCGTTTGACACCTCTTGTGGGCTGGACTTTCAGAAAAACAAAGTCCCCCTTATCAAATTCTAGAGGTTGTCTCCGCTTGTCAGCATAGCTCTTCTGTCGACTTTGTGTAACGCGAAGTCATTCCTTTACTAGTGTGATCTTCTCAGAAGTCTCTTGAACTAGTTCAGGGCCTAACTGCGGTCGATCTGCCATATCTAACCAGCATATCGGAGATCTGCAAGGCCGACCATAGAGAGCCTCGTATGGTGCCATGCCAATACTAGTTTGGTAGTTGTTGTTGTATGCAAACTCAGCTAGATGCAAATACTTTGCCCATCCATCATTAAAGTCCAAAATACAGCATCGTAACATGTCTTCTAAGATTTGGATAAGCCGCTCTGACTGCCCATCAGTCTGAGGGTGGAAGGCTGTGCTCATAGTGAGCTTAGAACCCATTCTATTCTGGAAGCTTTTTCAAAAGTTGGATGTGAATCGAGGGTCTCGATCAGAGACGATCGTGAGTGGTATGCCATGAAGGCGTACGATCTCTCTTTCATAGAGTTCTGCAAGTTTGGCGGGATTATCCGAGAACTTTATTGGCAAGAAGTGTGCAGACTTTGTAAGTCTGTCACTGATTACCCAGATAGCATCTTGCCCTTTATTGTTTCGAGGAAAGGTTGTGACAAAATCCATTGCGATGTTATCCCATTTCCATTCTCCAATAGGTAATGGCTGGAGAAGTCCAGAGGGAAGTCTTCGTTCTGCCTTGACTTGCTAGCAAACGAGACATCGAGCAACGAAGTTTGCAATTTCCTTCTTCATTCCAGAAAACCAGAATTGTCGCTTGACATCCTTGTACGTCTTGTCACCCCCAGGATGCATAGCGTACCTCGAACAATGCATCTCAGTAAGCACTTCTTTACGAACCTCAGGATCGTTCGGTAGGCAGAGACGTTTTTTATAGCAAACGGTGTCGTCTCCAGAGACCGACCAATGAGGAAGGTCCTTGCCGCTGAGTAGAAGGTCTCGTTTCTCCATTAACATAGGGTCATTGGCTTGAGCGGCTGAAATCTTTCGAACGAGCTTAGAGTTGACTGATAATTGAGAGAGTCGTGGTCTTGGTCCTTCGACGTTCAGCTGTAGGTTAAAGTTCTCCAACTTTGTAGCCAACTTCCCCGTTTCGTAGTTAAGAGTGCAAGCAACATAAGATTTTCTACTCAGGGCATCGGCCACAACATTAGCCTTTCCGGGATGGTACTGGAGTTGAAAGTCATAATTTTTCAAGAATTCCAACCATCGTCTTTGGCGGAGGTTAAGGTCTCTTTGAGTGTATATGTACTTAAGACTCCTGTAATCCGAGAAGACCTCAAACCGTTCGCCGTATAGGTAATGACGCCATAACTTTAGTGCAAAGACGACAGCTGCAAGTTCCAAGTCATGCGTTGGGTAATTACCCTCATGAATCTTCAGTAGTCTGGATGCATATGCAACCACTTGGCCTTCTTGCATTAGCACGACACCTAAGCCTTGGAGAGAGTCGTCGGTGTATAATGAAAATCCAATTGCATTTCTTGGAATGATAAGTACAGGTGCTGTCGTGAGGCGTTTCTTCAATTCCTGAAATGATGCTTCATAGGCGGGATTCCAGATAAATCGCACGTCTTTTCAAGTGAGCTTGGTCATAGGTTCAGCAATCTTTGAGAAGTCCTTGATGAAACGTCTGTAATAGCCAGCCAACCCAAGAAAACTCCTAATCTGAGTAACAGTGGTAGGCTGCTTCCAGTTTAAAACTGCTTCAACCTTAGAAGGATCTACCTCAATGCCATTGCCTGAAACCACATGGCCTAGGAATTGAACTCTCTTTGCCCAAAATTCGCACTTACTCAACTTTGCATACAGTTGGTGGCTTCTCAAGGTCTGGAGGACTATCTTCAAATGTATTTTATGGTCTTCCTCGGTTGAGGAATATATCAAGATGTCGTCCACAAAAACCACCACAAATCTGTCTAAGGATAACCTGAATATGCGATTCATCAAATCCATGAATGCAGCAGGTGCATTTGTTACACCGAACGGCATAACTAAGAACTCGTAATGACCGTACCGAGTTCTGAACGCCGTCTTGGTGATGTCCGACTCTCGGATCCGAAGTTGGTGATAACCGGACCGTAAATCAATCTTAGAGAAGTATTTGGCATCTCTAAGTTGGTCGAACAAGTCATCGATCCTGGGTAACAGATATCTGTTATTGATGGTGACGTTATTCAACTTGCGATAATCGATGCAAAGTCGTAACGAACCATCCTTTTTGCGAACAAACAGAACTGGAGCGCCCCAGGGTGATGAACTCTTTCGGATGAAGCCATTACTCTCTAATTCCTTAAGTTGTTTGTCTAATTCGACCAGTTCGACATTTGACATTCTGTATGGTGGAATGGAGATAGGCCCTGTCCCTGGTATGAGGTTGATTTCAAAATTGAATTCCCGAACTGGAGGTAGACCAGGAAGGTCATTAAGAAAAATCGTTGGACATTCAGATATGACTGGAACATCATGTACTTCGAGAGGGTATAGTGCTGGTGAGTTGGTTTCATTGTCAAGGGATAGAGCTCAAAGTTGTGCCTTGAGAAGGGCAACGGCTGATTTGTGTATCCATTGCCTCGTTCCCTGAAGCTTGACCAACTCGCCAGTAGGCAAGGTTAAGTGAACTTGCTTCTTCATACATTCGATCTTTGCATCCAGTGGTGTTAACCAGTCCATGCCAAGGATGATGTCGAAGTCGTCAAAATCCATCACAAATAGATCGGCATATATGATATGTTCTGACATTCGAAGCTCACATCGAGAACACTGCAAGTTGACATCAGTACCAGATCCGAACGGTGATGTGACATGGAGTGTGATGTTTGTGGGTTCAGGATGCAGGCCTAAATGTCTTACCAATGCTGATGATATAAAAGAATGTGTAGCACCTGAATCAAACAAAACATGCACCATTGTATTGAACAAAGAAAAGGTACCTTCGACGACATTGTTGTCTGGTAGGGGATGTTGAGCGATGGCGAATGCTCGGCCCTGAGTCCGTTAACCCTGGTGCTGCTGGTTCTGCCTGGGTTGGGCATTAGCAGCAGGTGGTGCTTGTTGGACCGGAATAGCCAGAATAGGTTGCTGAAGGTGCGGACAAAGATGTTTTACATGGCCCTTCTGGCCACAGTTGAAACATGTAGGATGATACTGCGGATGGTTCTGTTGGCCATGCTGATTGTTCTGCTGGCCATGCTGAATGTGGTGTCGACCACCACCTCTGCCATTGCTGTTTCGACGGCCACCTCTTCCATAACGACCTCCGCGGCCATGATTTCAGAAACCCTGATGGTTAGGGTTAGAAGGTTCAGCGGCAGGTGTTGTGGTCTCATTCTTCGAAACCAGGGCTGGGAGGGCTGGGTTTTGATTGTAGTAGGGCTTTTTCTTGTTGCCCTGTTGCATGCCTTGTTGGGAAAACGTTGCAGGCTGTTTGCCCTTATTCATTCGCTGTTCCTGTAAGAGCTTCTCTTGTTCAAAGTTCATGGCTTTGTCAACAACCTCTTTGTAAATCTTGAGATCCAAGATTGATAAGGCTTGCCTAATGTCATGGCGAAGGCCATTATAAAATTTCTCAGTCTTATCTCGCTCCGTTGAGATGGTGGAGAGAGAGTAGACGGATAATTCTTTGAATTTTCCAGCATATTCTCTGACAGTCATGGTGCCTTGGTATAACTTAGCGAAGTCCTGTCGCTTCTGCTTCGTCACGGCGCTGGGAAAATACTCATCAATAAACATTGACTCGAACTGTTGCCAAGTCATAGCAGTTATGTTGACCCGTGGGTCTTCTTTCACTGTGAGCCACCATTTGTTTGCTCCACCAACAAGTTGGTAGGTCGCTAGTGGAATTTTACGAGTCTCATCGACTCTCATTGCATCAAGAACCTTCTTTGACTCATCCAGCCACTTTTGCACCTCATTAGGATCAATGGTGCCATCGAAAGTAAGAGGTTGTAGCCGCTTGTATTTAGTAATCTGATCGGTTTGAGCTTCCGACGCAAATTTTATAGGTGCTTGAACTGTGGCAACTTGACTGGCTGCAGTCTCACGAACGGCAGTTTGAACAGTGGCCTTCATCGCCTCAATAAATCCAGCAAAGAAGGTTTCAATGCTTGAAGGCGTGGCAAAGGGTGCGGGTGAGGGTGGGATTGCCTGCCTAGATGGAGTGGCAGTGTCGGGTGTGGCCTGTGCTGTTGTCGGAGGCGGCGGTTCCTGAATCTCAGGAGGTGCCTCAACTGCGGAACGAACAGTACATGGCCTTCCTCTCTTTCTTGTTTGCATTTTCTCACTGGCAAGGAGAAAAAAAAACCAAGATTAAGAAACTGTAGGCAAGTATAATGTTATAGTATGCTCAGCAACAATTTCGAGAGTACTGTAATATTAAAATCACCTATTTTTCTAAGTAGAGTGTAAAGTTGTTGTTGAGGAATCAAAGAATCTTATATATCTTGTATGTGTGGCCATGGTGTAAAAACAAACAAGGTTAGAATGTTTATATAATACGTACAAAATTGTGCAAGTATTTAAAATGATTTGGTTCTGGTTTTTTGTGAACATACATATATTTCATTGAAAATCCATACGAGTCATAAGAATTCTAAGATTTGCCTCGGTAAATAGCCTGAGCTAACGTTCTATCGCAATCTTATGCATTCAGACGCTTACTCTTAGTCTTTTTGATTATTATCCAAGTTCATGTGTCTCATACCACATGAATTTAGTAATAAGGGTGTCAACCAAGTTAAGTTGTATTAACACGGTCTCTAAAAACTCTGGCTGAATAGAAGTTCACTAATAGTATCGTCCAAATTTACTCGTCCCATACCGTGTAAACTTAGTGATAATATTAGTAATGCAACTTTCTCCAAATGTTTCTTTTCACACAAGGTCATGGGTTTTCTTACTTCCACATTTTATTGAGTATCCTCCAATTTTGTTGTGTCCCATACCACTCCAAAGTTAGTGATACAAAAGAAAAAATGGTTGTAAGTCGGCCCACCAAAGATAGTCTTTAAACAAAACAATTTCATTCATATATATCAAAGGAAAGTTTACAATGCCAGTAATTAATTGTGGCTTTCTTGTCTACTACCGCTCTTTCGAGATCTACTGCTACGTACAGAACGACTACTAACGGAAAGTTGAGAGTGCACGCTCTGCGTCGGAGTTTTGCAACCGGGTTAATATATTATTGTGGCTATCTCTCAGTGTAGCAATATTGGATGCCATTTCATCTAACCGTTCAAGTAGGTTAGTCGGTTGTCCCATTGGTGGTTGATGGGTCGTTTGTCTCGTAGGAGAAGGGTAGGCCATAGACATTGAGGGAAAGTATTGGTTCATAGGTGGAAGGTAGTTGTTTTGAATGTGCGGGGATCCCCTAACTGGAACCCCATGGATATTTGGATTTGTTTGTGGTGAAAAAGTTTGAAACAATGGGCTTATCGGGATGTTTGGTCCTCCAAGATTTGGTGACGCCCAATATTGTTGTTGTTGGTTCACAGCAACTTGTGGAACTAGCGGATACTGTACCGTAAGAGTTGGAAATCTTTGGTACGAAGTGGTGCCTGGAGTGGGCACGTTCCACGTTGGTGGATTTGCTTGCGTACCGTGTCTATCATGACTTTGTGTAGGTTGATTTAGTGTGGCATATAACTCTTCGTCAGTGAATGGTTGATCGGTTGGATCACTATTCGGGGCTGGGTCTGATGTAGGATTTGGATGTGAATCATTATTTGGCCCTTCTTGGACGGGCATCTTGCGTCGACTTTTGCAAAGGCAATGCCC
Source organism: Paratinospora sagittata (assembly GCA_035771175.1). Lineage (NCBI taxonomy): Eukaryota > Viridiplantae > Streptophyta > Magnoliopsida > Ranunculales > Menispermaceae > Paratinospora > Paratinospora sagittata. The sequence continues at coordinate 11,978,265 of CM069600.1, read as the reverse complement.
ATGCGTGTCTCTCATTCTTTCAGCATTTCTTATTGTCGTGTCGAATACCTCTTCGTCAGTTACCCCTCCACTTGTGCCATATCTCTTGAAGATAGAGGATGACGTAACTGGTTCAGTGATGAGCTTTGACGTTCCATCGAAAGTGGCGACGTTTGCCTCGTATAGTATCCTCATAATCAAGACTCCATAGCCGAGGAATTCTTTTCTTAAAGGGTTTTGTATCACCCTCAACATTTGTTGGACAATAATGTGAGGTAGGGAGACCGTAATTTTCTTCTCTATGCAGTATAACATAAGAAGTTGAGCTCTTGACATAGTGCCTCTAGTCCCCCTTTCTGGCAAGATGTTGCCGTATACAATCGTTCCGAGGCCGGCAAGAGATGGCTTAAGATGATTGTTTAGGAGGTTGGTGTATGTTGATGGAGTGTGTATGGCTCTTTGGCGAGGGAATTGAACAATTAGTCATTTGATTCTGCGATCTCTGCAACTGTCTGGGGTTCATGTGGATCAATAATCCTCTCCTCAATCGGAATCTCCAAAAGTCGAGCAATAAGTTCGACGTTGATAGAAATTTTTATCCCCATAACTGTTGTCTCCAATACAGGGTTGTTTTCCTCTTCTGGAAGTCCTACGTAATTCATGGCTTCGTAGAAGGATCTGACCAAGTTGTAAGAGACTTGTCCCTCGACTTTGGTTATATTTAACCAATCCAATGTTGCGAGTTTGTCGTGAAGGATTGGGCGGAGGCGGAGATCGCTATTGTCGATGCTCCTGATAGTCATAACCTCTCTTTTGGATAATTCCGTGAGGCTAGTGGGAATTGGTTCCCTGGTAGTGGAAGTTGGTCCTTCCCTTGAGGCCATTCTTTTGCTGAAAGGAAAATAAATTTGTGTGAAAAACACAAAATATATTCCTAACATTTTTAAGTTTTATGTTTTGTTTGCTAGACATTATTTTCGAGTTTTCTTTTGATGGTTATGCCATCATGAGAGTTTCTTCATTATATATGTCGTAGTCACATATGAATGTATAGACATATTTAATGATAACTATAGTTCCCATAAATCAACTATATATATATATATATATATTTGAAATTAAACTATATAAAAATCATATATAGTTGTTTTTAATCCAAATCTTAACTATATATATAATTCATATATATATAGTTTTAGATATATCAAATAAAATTTTTTTTTTTTTTGTTTTTTTTTTTGAAAAATAAAATTTTTTCCGAATTTTTTTTTTTTCGAATAATTATTTTTCGAAAAATAAAATTTTTTTGAAATTTTTTTTTTCTTTTATACGTACCTCATATACACTAAGGTATATATATTCAATCATAACTACACATATAGTTTCTAATAAATTATGACTATATGTATATTTAAATCAAACTATATAAAAATCATATAGTTTTCTAGATATATATATTTAATACAAATCTCAACTATATATAATTGACATATGTATATATAGTTCTAGAGATATATATATATATCTAATAAAATTTTTCTTCCCCTAATTTGGTGGACTTGGGCGGGCCGTGGACCCTATACTCTAATACCATTAAATGTCACACCCCGCCCGGACGCGCCTAAACCGGCGGTACACTCACGGACGGGGCGCGCATTTGGAACAATTACAATGGTAACAACAGAGTGCGCAGCGAAAATACGGTATACACCGTACAAATCTAATTTTATTTAATTCAGAATACTTTTGTACATAAAATGGTCAAGGAAACATACTCCCAAAATCCCCAATGAATCATACAAAGGGTACAAAATGTGGGCCCCATAACCTGCACCCAGTCCACCCTAATTTCCTGTGAAAGATTTGATAATAATGGAGTGAGCTTAACGCGCTCAGTGGGTAAATAGTGCATGAGTATAACAATTAATAAAGCATACTTCAATATCAAATATCTTAAATACACATGTGAGCATCATAATCAATCAATATGTATGTATGCATGACACCATCTCGTAATGGTTTGATGAACGTACATCGCCTGAATTCACATACAGGAACGATGCTCTGGATTCACGTACTGATGTCCATCCCCGGGTGTAGTCGGGTTCTCATGTACGTCCTTCTCCAGAGAAATGTAATGAATAGTGAGCAATGCTCCTAACTATTCTATGAGTCATAAACCATATACGTTCCTAGGTGGTGATATGTATGAAGCCAATGCATGAACTGGTCTAGTCTACTGGTCTAGTCTTTCTTGTCATTTAGACTGACTTTGGCACGTCTGGTGATCCTTATTAGGGTCGGTATCACGACGTGCAAGATTAGGACATTCAGTATTACTGTATAAGCTGATAGCTTTCAATAAGACCAACTAGATCAGTCCCCAGTTGAGAGGTGAGACACAAGGTCTGCTTAAATACCAATCGCCTAGAGCAGCCCGCTGCCTCCCGTTCACTATTTAAAGTTACTGAGGACAAGACCGAGTCTAGTTGAGTCAAATTGACCACAAATCCGGCATTATAACAGTGCAATACATGAATTCCAAATATACAGGCATATGTGCGGCAGTATAAACAGTATATGACATAATGCAGTGTAAGTGAATAGTAGACATAATAATAATTGAATGTAAACTTTAATAAAAGTTATGAAACACGCAAACCTAGGTTTCGTTCCCCACCTCTAGATAAAACTTCTTTCAGATCTGGCGCTTTCCTCCGGACAGAACTTCGTTGCACCGCTTTCAGATCTGGCGCTTTCCTCCGGATAGAAACCGCACCGAGAGTCTCGGACAGAGAGTCTCAAAAACTTAGAATGCGTGGAAAGGAGAAGAAATTCACAAGAGAAGGTGATTTGGTGTGAGGAATGAGAAATGATGAGGTTTCTTACATAGAGATTTTTGCGCCTGAACGTTCGGGCATGCGCCTGAACGTTCTGGCATGCGCCTGTACGTTCTGGCATGCGCCTGAACGTTCTGGCATGCGCTGTACGTTCTGGCATGCGCCTGAACGTTCTGGCATGCCTTGCGCCTGAACGTTCTGTCATGCGCCTGAACGTTCTGTCATGCGCCCGAACGTTCTGTCCTGCGCCCGAACGTTCTGGCATTCGCCTGAACGTTCGGGCGCATGCCAGAACGTTCGGGCGTTGCCCAAATAGTAATTTTTTTTTTATTGTGAAATACAGGGTATTACATATATATATATATATCTGTGCGTGTGTGTGTGTGTGTGTGTGTGTGTATAATAAAACCCACCACCGCCAACCACTTCTTTGTTATACAGATTATATATATTATAGTAGTATATATATATATATATATATTATATAAACAAAGTGGTAGCACTTCTCCGCTATATAAATTATATACATATATATTATAGCAGTATATATATACATACATCTTATTGTTACCCAACGCATATATATACAGATTATTATAATATATATATTGTAGCAGTTATATACATATGTATATACATATATCTTATTTATATGAGTAATATATATATTTGGGTAGGTACGGGTGACTAATTCAAAGGTAATACATATGTTTAGGTTGAGGACGTACGGTACGCACCAAGAATTTTGACAACAACGAACTGCGTGCGTAACAGGTGGGGAAGATTCTATGCCTTTATAATATTTTGTTTTGATATGTAGATAGGAACATTAAATTAATTAGATTTATAGTATCATTAGATTGTTCATGCATGCTTGTCTTACATGATTGTACATATTATGATTTGTTATTCCAAGTTGATGTTGGATGAACGTAATTCATGTGTATTTTTTAAAGTTTGATGATGAGATATATGACGAGAGTATTAGCATAATTGTTATAATAAAGTTCATGCGTCAATGCTATTGTTATTTGACATTGTAATATGATACCATGTGTGGTGGAGTTTGAACATATCATGTGAATAGAAGTTATATATATCATATTTATGTTGTATGTGTGATACTGTGACATCATTAAAGAACACGATTAAGATAAGAATAACATATATGGAGCAGTTATTCTAAGGAATATCGCCAATGACCATTTTGGGACAGTTATTCTGATGAATATCGCCAATGATTATTATGGGGCAGTTATTCATTATGAATATCGCCAACTAATTTTTAAATTTTGGCTAGTGTTACCCGGGGTTTGATTTCCTAAAGGTACGTGATTTGGAACGTGATAGAATTCTCAACTCAAACAATCAAATGTTGCAACAAATAATGTGTGAAACTTGTTTGTAATGTTCTTGTGTATATATCATAATAAAATATTGTGAATGGTTTAGATGACCCACTGGGCTTTCAAGCTCACCCCTATTTTTCACATGTAGGTACTTAAGAAAATAAAGTAGCAAGTTGTGACGTGATTCAGTTATGGGGTGGGTTGGTAATCTGGATAAGATTTTAATTAGTGAATGAGCTAATTACTTGTTTGACTTTGTAAAATTTTTATTTGAAAAGTGTTGTATTGACACTAGAAATTTTGATAAAACCTTATTATGATTACTGAAGGGATCATGATTTACTTTAAATGTATATGCTTTGGACTTGAACGCGTTAACTCTACTTGATGAATATATTTAAAATGTTGTGTCCATAATGGATGGACAAGGACAAGTACCCTAATGGCTCAATATTTAATTTGTGTGATGGAATCTATAATCCGTGGCATAGAAATTGAAGAGTATTCTTCTATCTTAACTTGTAACCTTATTTTGAATATAAATGATATTATTAAATTTATTTTTACCTGTGTAAAGATTTTGGGGTTAAGGTAGATGGATAAAATTCACGCCTTGATTTTTTTTTTTGTTATTTTCTTGATAAGAGCAAATATTTATTCTTATTACTTTAAATTTAAGTTTTGAAAATCGGAGTGTGACAGATATAAATCTGCGAAACGAGTGGAGAATTATAGCTTCCAGAGTGGGGGGGATAATAACCACTTTATCCAATCTTCATCGCAAGATAATGTTATGAGCATTGAATGTTGGAGAATCTCATCTTTGAAACTTTTTTGTTGTAATGGGTTGTGGTTGATCTTGAAGAACTGGTTTCAGAGAGGCTGTTGTGTGAAATTCAGAGCCCACAACAACCAACACAAAGTTTTATTTAGAGCCAAATCAATGCCTTTTCTTGCTCTGTAAAGGAAGTGTGCTTTTTGATTTTAAAGTTCATACTTGTCATGCTTTGATTGTTATAGCTGACTCACGGATCACACTACAATGAAAATTCTTCTGAAGTAATTAAAATACATACATAAAATCATATATATTTCCATAAAGTTTCTTGTGACTTTTTTTTTTTTTTTGGGAGGGATGTTTCTTGTGGACATTTTAGGCAGAGCAAACTAACATTTGGCACTTGTAAGTATGATATGGACAATATATGTTAATAATAATGCATTTGTTTTAGCATGCTTATAACATATTTTTAATATCCCCTCATTCCACCCACTTTGGAATGATAGACTAGTAACCAAAAGTTGGGTAGCCTCGTTAGACGAGGGACGAGGTATAAGTCATGGTTGAGGGACGATGTCTTAATTTTGAGTTTGAGTTCATGCTCGTACTTATTCACCCATTTTGAGAAGAGATGACTTACAATCTCTGTAGTTCTTGACTCTGAAATAATTTCGTCCCCTCTGTAAAGGGGTTAGTGGGGACACTGGGGTCATAGACCAAAAAAATAAAATAAAGGTAGACTAGTAAAATAAAAGCCTAATCTACCTTGAACTCAAAATCAGAATTTTAACTTTTACAACAAAATTATGCACGCTTGAGAAATATAAAAAAGAAAAAGAAAATCCTAGTTCTACCATAACTTTGAAAAAAACCCTAGAATACCTAAAACAGAAAAATGAAAACAAGCCCTAAACATAGAACTTTAAAGCTTAGAAAACAAAAATCTAAACGTAAAACATGAAAATAACAATTGAAAAACTGATCTACGACTCACAAGCACTTAAAAATATATATACATAAATAAAAAAACACGCTAAGAAAACACTAGCAAACAAAAAAAATAATCAAATCAAAGATTTTAGAAATCCATAGGGTTTAGGCATAGGGCATTACACTATTCTTCATTTGAAGCAAAGTAAAGCCAAATAACTACCAACAATATATTAGGAAAATAGTGAATGAAAAACTGAATTTTTAAACGACCAAATATTTTAATTGCGAAACAGTCAGTTAAAAAAATTTAATTTGAATTTAAATTCATAATTGTCAATTAATTTGAATTTAAATTAAAAAATATTCGTAACGTTAAGAAAGCCATTTAGTGTTATTAAAGAAAGACATTTAAGAACACTGTCACACTCCATCCGGACGCGCCTAAATCGGCGGTACACTCTCGGATGGGGCGCGCATTTAAAATAATAACAATGGTAACAACAGAGTGCGCAGCGGAAATATATGTCACACAGTACAAATCTGATTTCATTTAATTCAGAATACTTTTGTACATAAAATAGTCAAGGGAACATACTCCCCAAAATCCCAATGAATCATACAAAGGGTACAAAATGTGGGCCTCATAACCTGCCCCCAGTCCACCCTAATTTCCTGTGAAAGATTGGATAATAATGGAGTGAGCTTAACGCGCTCAGTGGGTAAATAGTTCGTGAGTATAACAATTAATAAAGCATACTTCAATATCAAATATATTAAATACACATGTGAGCATCATAATCAATCAATATGTATGTATTCATGACACCGTCTCGTAATGGTTTGATGAACGTACATCGCCTGAGTTCACGTACAGGAACGATGCTCTGGATTCACGTACTGATGTCCCTCCCCGGGCGTAGCCGGGTTCTCATGTACGTCCCTCTCCAGAGAAATGTAATGAATATCGAGCAATGCTCCTAAGTATTCTATGAGTCATAAACCATATACGTCCCTAGGTGGTGATATATATGATGCCAATGCATGAACTGGTCTGGTCTTTTCTTGACATTTAGACTGACTTTGGCAACATCTGGTGATCCTTATCAGGGTCGGTATCACGACGTGCAAGGTTAGGACATTCAGTATTACATGTATAAGCTGATAGCTTTCAATAAGACCAACTAGATCAGTCCCCAGTTGAGAGGTGAGACACTAGGTCTGCTTAAATAACCAATCGCCTAGAGCAGCCCGCTGCCTCCCGTTCACTATTTAAAGTTACTGAGGACAAGACCGAGTCTAGTTGAGTCAGATTGACCACAAATTCGGCATTATAACAGTATAATACGTAAATTCCAAGTGTACAGGCATAAGTGCGGCAATATATACATTATATGACATAATGCAGTGTAAATGAACAGTAGACATAATAATAATTGAATGTAAACTTTAATAAAAGTTATAAAACACGCAAACTTATGTTTCGTTCCCCACCTTCAGATAAAAACTTTCTTTCAAATTTGGCGCTTTCCTCCGGACAGAATTTTGTCGCACCGCACCGAGAGTCTCAGACAGAGAATCTCAAAAACTAAAAACTTAGAATGAGTGGAAGAAGAAGGAAAATTACAAGGAGAGTGTTTTTGGTGTGAGAAATGAGAATGGGGAGGGTTCCTTATATAGAGATTTTTGCGCCTGGAAGTCCAGGCGGGCTGCCTGGACTTCTGGGTATGTGCCTGGATTTCCAAGCATGTGCCATGTGCCATGTGCCATGTGTCATGTGTCTTGTACCTGGACTTCCAGGCATGTGCCACGTGTCATGTGCCATGTGCCATGTGCCATGTGCCTGGACTTCCAAGCATGTGCCATGTGCCATGTGCTTTGTGCCTGGACTTCCAGGCATGTGCCATGTGCCATATGGCATGTGTCATGTGCCATGTGCCACGTGCCACGTGCCACGTGCTTTTTCCTAAAAAAAAATTATTATTATTATTTTTTTTTTTGTGAAATACAAGGTATTATAACACTATTTTCCACAAATTTGATATAAGATTTGTGGTCTTTTTTCCAAGGTTATTTTTAACTAAGGTTACAATACAAGTATCACATGAGTTAGGCATAAATGACTATTGTGAAAGCATTTAATGAATAAGTGTCCTAGTTATTGATAATTTTAGCACTCATTTTTAGCACATAAATTAAGTACATTGGATATCTTCGAATCATGCATTAATACATGATTCGAAGACATCCAACATACACTATAAAGGTATGTACTAAAATTACTTACACTTATCATTTTCTTTTAATGAAACTTTGCCTTAAATTAATTAATAATAAAAATATTCTCAATTAATTATTTTTTCATCTTTATATTTTTCATTTATGAGTAAGAAAATATTCTTTGAATTATAAAAAATTCCTCATTCTTTAATTTCTTTATTTTTTAGGTTATTAGCATCTACTTTAAATCATAAAACTTTTAATTAATTAATTATTTTTTAATTTCTTTTTTTCTTTTTTTCTTTTTGTGTAGCTAGGAAAATATCATTTTGAATCATGAAGAATAATTGGGAGGTCAAAATAAACAAATGAGTAAATAATAATTTTATTTTAAAAACATTGAACAATTGTTAAGAAGCGTCATAGTTCCCATATTAAGAAAAATAAATAATAATAATAAAAATAAAAATAAAAGAAAATTTAAAATTTTAAAAAATTCTGCCATTAATTATAAAAGAAAATAAATATCCCTTTTAATTATAAAGGATTAAATAATGGGAAATATTTTTTTTTATAATTCAAAGGATATTATCTAACCCAAAAATAAATAAAAAATGGACAACGTTTTTATTTTTAATTAATTTAAGGAAAAGTTTTATAAAAGAAAATAATAAGTGTATATGATCTTAGCACACACCCTTGTAATGTATGTCGGATATCCTCGAATCATGTATTAAACATGAGTTGAGGACATCTAATGTACTTAATTTATGTGTTAAAAATGGGTGCTAAAAAGATTAATAAATAGGACACCTATTCATTTAAATACTTTCACACTAATCATTTATACCTAACTCATGTTATACTTGTATTGTAATCTTAGTTAAAAATAGCCTTAAGAAAAAGGCTACAACCTGAACTTGAACTTGAATTACGAAATATTCCCACTTTAGTTCAGTATTTTCATTTAATTTATGTCAGTTTGATATCTAATTAATATTGTCATGAACTTGATCATCACCCAAGCATTTGCGTTGAGTCTCCAATAAATTGATATCTAATAAATATATTACCCTTATAATATTTTGAACATCTAAGGCACCTTACTAACATTGGCGTGATTCGGATGACTTGACATTCGTTTCCTTTAAGTGAGGTAATGAGTTTGAAACCTCCTTCGTGTATGGAGCGACCCTCTACTGAGAGACCTTTGCACCTTTGTAATCCAACCCGTGTCGAATCCAAGAGAATTAGTCTCACCGCAAAGTGGAGGACATCACCTGGGTGCCGCTTAGCGTTAAATGCAAAAAAAAAAAAAAAATAAGGAAAAAAATTGTAGAAACTAAGTCTAAATTTTTATGTATGTTATATATTAGTACATACAACAAATGTAATACTCCGAAATTAGACAAAAAGCACGTAAAACATTGAGAGAAAACCACAAAAACAAAGGACGAAACTTTTCACAAAAAGTAATGCAGAAAGTGGCGGGGCGTGAGAACAAAACCCAATTTTCTTTAACTATAAATTTAGGTATATTTTCATAGGAGAAATATTAGATGTTCTCTTGTCAATCAATCCAGCTGGAAAAATTGACTTTGAAAAAAAAAAAAAAAAGTGTCAAATCAATTTTTTTGGGTTTCTTAATTGAGGGTTTTAGCCCTAAACGCGATTTGAAATAAACACGCGGGACCCTCCGCTTGCTTTTCCCGCAATCCGTTTTTCTTACTTTTTTAATTTTAAAAAGTCGTTATGGACCTTAACGGCTATAATTTCCTTTTCTTCTTTTACTCGATTGCGTGACGCGCAAGTCTTTCTCTACCCAAGTCAGTGTCTCATGCTCCCGGGAGTTAAATAACCTTCCCATCATTATGGATTTCTCTAGGTAAACGTGGCAAAATCCCAGTTTTTCTTGGTTAATATTTTCAAATGTGGCTTTCTATTTTTTTTTTTCAATTGCCACTTGAATCAATAAAACATGTTCATATTTCATTTAATGACGTGTGAGAGTACGTCTATATACCTAATCTAACTCTAAAAATCAAATATGAGACCTTGCAAAAAAAAAAAATATATATTAAAGTAATTAAAGTGTGTAAATTAATATAAACTATAACACCTCTTAAACACTTTTAAATTATATTGAATCACACATTTTTACATAGGTCAATGTACATCCAAACGTGTTGTAGGTGAGTTTTGAACGGTACTACTGTGTCAAATCGATTGGTGTTGTACCGGCGACTCGAGGGGTTAGTCGGCCGGCCAAGAGCAGAAGATTTGGTGTCAGGATGATGGGTTTCAACCACGTGGCAGCATGACATTACATGATATCAAATAAAGAGGTAATGGGTCATTTTCATTGTGAATGGATGGAACCTTGAAGAGGGGGTGAAAAGCTGTTTTCACCATAATCACATTGGTTTCCAATGGAGGAGGGCAAATTCATGTTTTTCCACGCAAGCTTTTACTGACCTTGATTGTTACGTTTTGCTTCAAATCTAGCGGCCTTGTCGGCCATTTTCAAAACAATTTCTAAGCCTGATTAAAATACACAACAAGCGCCCAAGCGCCCAAGAGGGGCAGGGGCAAAATAATTTCTCAACTTAAACGAAGTTGAAGAGATTTGAACTCTACCTTTTATATATATATATATAAAAGAGAAAGTATTGGGTGAGCTACTGGTAAGATCATCCGACAAGTCATTCTACAAAATTTACAAAATCTTGTGTCACAAAATCATAGAATAATAAATAAAAAAAAGAATCTAAATATAAAATCAGCAAATTAAATAAAAGTTGTTGAAATGAGTGGATATTCCAAGATTCAAGTTTTAATTACCTGCTTTTACATTTTTATCTATTTCTTATCAATGGATAGATTTTGTATTTATAATTTAGATGTGTCTTGTATTTTTCAGAAAGTAATTTTACATGTCGAAATAACTTTTGTTTGTGAAGTTGTTGAAAATTGGAGTTATAACAATTTGACAATTAATCATAAGTTGCAAGTTAAGAATTAATGGATTAATTTGATAGTAAATTAAGTACTTACCATAAAAAATAAAATGTCAAGCTTCTCTCTCTCTCTCTCTCTCTCTATATATATATATATATTTATAGACAAACAAATGTTTATATGCAAATATTATTGGATCCTTAACTAAGTGGTCCATAACTTTATATGTTTACAAGCTGTGGAGCTTACCATGAATAAATATTGGAATTGTCATGTTATTATAAGCCACATCAAGAAGCAATATTCTAGAAAGAATCAAATTAATTATACCTAAGATAAAGCCAAACCATAAAGTAGATGGAGAAGCATGGAAATTTACATATAGGACTCATTCAAAATAATCTTTTATAAACCAGGCAGAGGGAGAGGTAAATTGCAAAGCTATATAAAGGGCATGAGAAGGGCTTCCTTAGCATCATAAAGCTAAAAAAACCCATTTGTCATGGCTTCGCATTTTACAACTCTTCTACTACTTGTGTTATTGTCCCTAACTTTGGCATTAAAGGTTGTTGCTGACCATCATGATGATCATGATGATCATGATGATGATGACCATTCCAAACCTAAGAAATTTCCCCCACCTTATGGTTACAAGTCACCTAGCTCTCTTTATGTAAATGATGATGATGATGATGATGATGATGATGATGACCATGATGATGGCAAATACTCTTCAAAATCACCCAAAAAACTCCCTTCAAGTTACAAATACAAGTCATCTCCACCTCCGCTGCCAGTTCACAAATCACCACCTCCACCAGTCTACAAGTATAAATCACCGCCGCCTGTCTACAAGTATAAGTCACCACCAACACCACCTAAATACAAGTATAAGTCACCACCTTCTCATCATCATGATGAACATGATGACTAAAACACTATATTTAGCTCCTTGATGGACAAGGTAAGTTTATTATTCTTTTGGATACTTATGCAGATGGTGTTTAATTTGTTCTCTATTTCCAAACTCTAAGACGAATAGAGGATAATTAAAAAATATATATTTTTTGATAATGTATTTCTAATTAAATTTTTTTTGCTTATTCTATTAGAGTTTAAACCTCTCTAGAAATTAATTTTAATTATAGAAGTAGAGTAAACAAATTGGCCATTAAGATTATTTGATTTTTATCATATTCTCACTCTTCTTTCTTTCTCTTCTTTTCTTTTGGGCAGAATTGAAGGTCAGGCTTCCTCAAAGATATATAGCGATGAGGAACTTAAATAAAAAATAAGACTTTGTATCTTTCTTCATGGTGGAGAAATGAAGGTCTTCTATTGAATAAATTTGTGTCATTTCGTATGTTTAGTGGTTGCCTCTGTATGCAACTTTAGTGTATTGCTGATTAGAGGAATTAAATAAAATAATTGAATTCTTATATATGCAATTTGAGTTCATTTATGTAAGAAAATGTGCTTGTGCTTGGTTGTTATTTTTTTCTTTTTTTTTTCTTTACCATTTACATTAACTTAGACAAGTCAACTGCAAAAGTCGAATGATTGAATCAATTAAACTCATGCATCCTTATACTTTTGAGTTGTAGGGCCTCGATCAAAATGAAATTCAAATAAATTAATTGGCGTTGTCCTTATTGTGACCAAAACATGACAAGGTGGAAACAAATCTAGCAAGTGAAAATAATGTTAAGGTAATAATAAAACAATCGAAAATTTAACGAATGAGACAACAAAATATTAATTGGCAATTCTTATAAGTGGATTACCTTTCTAGAATTAACCAGGTTTAGGCTATCCTCCACTTCAAATGGTACCTTCCTTTGGTTCCTTGATAACACCGGCTCCTATTCATGTAAGTCCTTTTTGAATCATCTCATTGAGCCCTCATTTCCAACATCCACAACCTACTATCATCACATTTGGAGAGCTCCAATTTCACGTAGAGAATTCGAGTGTTTGGATGGCTTGTGGCTCTCAATATGCTGTGCACCCAAGATTTAGTGCACCCAAGATTTAGTGAAAAAGCAATTGCCCCATATTTGCCTATCACCGCATTGTTGTGTTCTTTATTTTAAAGCTAATGAGACAATAGATCATCTCTTCTTTAGATGTACTTTTGCTGGTCAGATCTGGAGAAAGTGAGATATGCTCCTTTTTGGAAAGTTTAGTATGTCGCAGTCATGTGAAAATTGCTTCGTGCCTAGCCATAATGCTGGTTTGTGTAGGAGACGCAAGGAGATAGGGAGCATTATCTCAGTAGCTGTTCTTTCGTCTCTCTGGAAACAAAGGGACAATAGGATTTTTCAAAACAAGATCAGTACAGTGGACGACATTTGGGAGGTTTCTATAACTTATGCTGTCACTTGGATTAGTTCTTCCAAGATAGGTGGTGCGTACTCATTCACAGACTGGTACAGGAGTTGGGATGCTTTGATGTAATTTCAGTCCACTAACAGTTTTCTGTGTTATATTTTCTGCCATTTGTTGTTAGAATGTTTTCTCGCCTCTCCATGAGCATTGCTTATGCTCATGTCACTATATTACTGTTTTAACATTAATACAATATTTTGTCTCTTCTCAAAAAAAAAAAAAAATATAAAAATATGTTAAAAATTCATCAGAAAAGTTGCACATAATCTGTCTTTCCTGTCATGGTGACCTAATGGATCGAAATGGTAGATTGATTAGTTAGTTCTTGAATTTAGAAGTAGACTAAGAAGAAGAAGAAGTAAATTAAATTAAGTGATTAATTAAACTGCTAATATCCTTATGACTGGAAGTAGCAATAAATTAGTAAATAGTAATTAATTCTCTCTTGTTTTGATTCTTTGTCCTTTGCTTCTTACTATGTTCTAATTCTCTTCTCTTCTCTTGTTTGTTAACACTATCAGTCAATTAGCTAATGGTTTTGTTTTGAGATAACGTCTGCATTTAGACTCAAAAGCGCTTTTTCCAAACACAAGCCTCAAATGCAAAAGCTGGTAGAGGGTTGCTTATCTTAACACAAAAAAATGGCGTTTTGCATTAGAAACGCTGAGGTTCAAAATTTGCATTTGGTGATTTTTTCACCATGACACAACTTCTGCCGTGCTCCCAAACAAAGCCAATGAGTGTTGGCTTCACACTTTTAATTAACCTTAAATTGGTTGACTTATTATTTTACTATAACTTCATCAACTTTTAATGAGATCCCCCTCCAAAATAAAGAAATGTTTAATTCGTCAGAAAAGAATTTCACCATCTGATCATATAATGCAGAGATTAGTTCGATGTATAATTAAATATTACAAAACATTACAGTATATATAAGCAGTACCCTTTAGTACGTTATCTGTTTTAGACTTTGCCAAACTCATACAGATTTGCCCTCACTTACGTATACTAAAGCTTGACTCGTACAACCATGGCCATGAGGGCGTTTACACGTTTCGGCAACGTGAGACTATCATAATCCACTTGCTTTATAGCATGCATACACCGTGCTCGTGACCTATCTAAATATCCCATCTGGAAAAAAGACAGCTTACTTGTTCACTACAATCTCTCTCTCTTTTCTTTTTTCTTTTTTCCTAGGTAAGAGACAATTTCTTTTTTTTTTTTTTGGTTGCTCGTAAGGTGTCCTAACACTTTGGGCGAGACTAATTTACGTTCAAATACTGTAAGAAGATTGTCTGGCTCTTCCCAAGTAGGTACGACTAAGATGGATACGAATTTCAATTCTGAGACCTCTATCTCTCAACTACCTTTAGCACAGACCCCTGACCATTTGTGTTGGACTACGTTGGCTAATTGACAATTTTTTTACTTATACTGTTATACCGAAATATTACTGAGAAAAAAACATGGTATATAGAAACTCGTAGAAGTAAAACTAATCAAGAGAACTGAAAAAACTAACATAAAAAATAAAGTGATAAACAAAACATCACGAGAAAGGATGAGAGAAGAGGGGAAGCCATGCACCTTAAAGTTGCTTCACGAGTTGCATGTACTTTCTTTCACTTTACTATTCCTCCATAAATAGACCCATTAGTGACCCTTTGTCACGCCCCGCCCGGACGCGCCTAAACCGGCGGTACACTCTCGGACGGGACGCGCATTTGGAACAATAACAATGGTAACAACAGAGTGTGCAGCGGAAATACAGTACACAGTACAAATCTGATTTCATTTAATTCAGAATACTTTTGTACATAAAATGGTCAAGGGAACATACTCCCAAAATCCCCAATGAATCATACAAAGGGTACAAAATATGGGCCCCATAACCTGCACCCAGTCCACCCTAATTTCCTGTGGAAGATTAGATAATAATGGAGTGAGCTTAACGCGCTCAGTGGGTAAATAGTGCATGAGTATAACAATTAATAAAGCATACTTCAATATCAAATATCTTTAATACACATGTGAGAATCATAATCAATCAATATGTATGTATGCATGACACCGTCTCGTAATGGTTTGACGAACGTACATCGCCTGAATTCAAGGACATGAACGATGTTCTGGATTAACGTACTGATGTCCCTCCCCGGGTGTAGCTGGGTTCTCATGTACGTCCTTCTCCAGATAAATGTAATGAATAGCGAGCAATGCTCCTAACTATTCTATGAGTCATAAACCATATACGTCCCTAGGTGGTGATATGTATGATGCCAATGCATGAACTGGTCTAGTCTACTGGTATAATCTTTTCTTTGGCAACGTCTGGTGATCCTTATCAGGGTCGGTATCACGACGTGCAAGATTAGGACATTCAGTATTACTGTATAAGCTGATAACTTTCAATAAGACCAACTAGATCAGTCCCTAGTTGAGAGGTGAGACACAAGGTCTGCTTAAATACCAATCGCCTAGAGCAGCCCGCTGCCTCCCGTTCACTATTTAAAGTTACTGAGGACAAGACCGAGTCTAGTTGAGTCAGATTGACCACAAATCCGGCATTATAACAGTGCAATAGATGAATTCCAAATATACAGGCATAAGTGCGGCAGTATAAACAGTATATGACATAATGCAGCGTAAATGAATAGTAGACATAATAATAATTGAATGTAAACTTTAATAAAAGTTATGAAACACGCAAACCTATGTTTCGTTCCCCACCTTCAGATAAAACTTCTTCTTTCAGATCTGGCGCTTTCATCCGGACAGAACTTCATTGCACCGCTTTCAGATCTGGCGCTTTCCCCCGGACAGAACTTTGTTGCACCGCACCGAGAGTCTCGGACAGAGAGTCTCAAAAACTTAGAATGCGTGGAAAGGAGAAGAAATTCACAACAGAAGGTGATTTGGTGTGAGGAATGAGAAATGAGGAGGTTTCTTATATAGAGATTTTTGCGCCTGAACGTTCGGGCATGCGCCTGAACGTTCTGTCATGCATTGCGCCTGAACGTTCTGTCATGCGCCTGAACGTACCTCCACGGCCATGATTTCGGAAACCCTGATGGTGAGGGTTAGAAGGTTCAGCCGTAGGTGTTGTGGCCTCATTCTGCGAAATCGGGGCTGGGAGGGCTGGGTTTTGATTGTAGTAGGGCTTCTTCTTATTGCCCTGTTGCAAGCCTTGTTGGGAAAACGTTACAGGCCGTTTGCCCTTATTCATTCGATGTTCCCGTAAGATAGTCTCATGTTCAAAGCTGATGGCCCTGTCAACAACCTCCTTGTAAATCTTGAGATCCAAGATCGACAAGGCGTATCGAATGTCATGGAGAAGACCATTATAAAATTTCTCAGTCTTATCTCGCTCCGTTGAGATGGTGGAGAGAGAGTAGACTGATAATTCTTTTAATTTTCCAGCGTATTCTCTGACGGTCATGGTGCCCTGATATAACTTAGCAAATTCCTGGCGCTTTTGCTTTGTCGCCGCGCTGGGAAAATACTCATCAATAAACATTGACTCAAACTGTTGCCAAGTCATATCTGCTATATTGACTCTTGGGTCTTCTTTCACTGTGATCCACCATGTGTTTGCGGCACCAACAAGTTGGTAGGTTGCTAGTGGAATTTTGCGAGTCTCATCGACTCCCCTTACATCAAGAGCCTTATTTGACTCATCCAGCCATTTTTGCACCTCATCAGCCTCAATGGTGCCAGCGAAAGTAAGAGGTTGTAGCCGCTTGTATTTAGTAATCTGATCGGTTTGAGCTTCCGATCCAAACTTTACAGGTGCTTGAACCGTGGTAACCTGACTGGTTGCGGTCTCACGAACGGCTGTTTGAACAATGACTTTAATTGCTTCAATAAATCCAACGAAAAAGATTTCCATGCTCGAAGGCATAGTAAAGGGTGCGGGTGGGTGTGGTATTACCTGCCCAGATGTAGTGGCAGTGTTGGGTTTGGCCTGTGCTGTTGTCGGAGGCGTCGGTTCCTGAATCTCAGGAGGTGCCTCCACTGCAGGACGAACAGTACGTGGCCGTCCTCTCTTCCTGGTTTGCATTTTCTCATTGGCAAGGAAAAACCAAGATTAGGAAACTGTAGCCAAGTATAATGTGATAGTATGCTCAGCAACAATTTCGAGAGTACTGCAATACTAAAATCACCTATTTTTCTAAGTATAGTGTAAGGTTTTTGTTGAGGAATCAAAGAATCTTAAATATCTCGTATGTTTGGCCATGGTGTAAAAACAAGATTAGAATATTTATATAATAAGTAGGAAACTTTGCAAGTATTTAAAATGATTTGGCTCTGGTTGTTTGTGAACATACATATATATTGCATTGAAAATCCATACGAGTCATAAGAATTCTAAGATTTGCCTCGGTGAATATCCTGATCTAACGTTCTATCGTAATCTTATGTATTTAGACGCTTACTCTTAGTCTTTTCGATTATTATCCAAGTTCATGTGTCCCATACCACATGAATTTAGTAATAAGGGTGTCAACCAAGTTAAGTTGTATGAACATGGTCTCTAAAAACATTGGCTGAATAGAAGTTTACCAATAGTATCTTCCGAGTTTACTCGTCCCATACCGTGTAAACTTAGTGATAATGTTAGTAATGCAACTTTCTCCAAATGTTTCTTTTCACACAAGGTCATGGGTTTTCTTACTTCCACATTTTATTTAGTATCCTCCAATTTTGTTGTGTCCCATACCACTCCAAAGTTAGTGATACAAAAGAAAGAATGGTTGTAAGTCGGCCCACCTAAGATAGTCTTTAAACAAAACAACTTCATTCATATATATCAAAGAAAAGTTTACAATGCCAGTAATTAATTGTGACTTTCTTGCCTACTACCACTCCTTCGAGATCTACTACTACGTACAGAACGACTACTAACAGAAGGTTGAGAGTGTGCACGCTCTGCGTCGGAGTTTTGCAACCGGGTTAATATATTATTGTGGCTCTCTCTCAGTGTAGCAATATTGGATGCCATCTCATCTAACCGTTCAAGTAGGTTAGTCGGTTGTCCCATTGGTGGTTGATGGGTCGTTTGTCCCGTAGGTGAAGGGTAGGCCATAGACATTGGGGGAAAGTATTGGTTCATAGGTGGAAGGTAGTTGTTTTGATTGTGCAAGGATCCCCTAACTGGAACCCCATGGATATTTGAATTTGTTTGTGGTGAAAAAGTTTGAAACAATGGGCTTATTGGGATGTTTTGTCCTCCAAGAATTGGTGACGCCCAATATTGTTGTTGTTGGTTCACAGAACCTTGTGGAACTGGCTGATACTGTACCGTAGAAGTTGGAAGTCTTTGGTACGAAGTGGTGCCTTGAGTGGGCACGTTCCAAGTTGGTGGATTTGCTTGTGTAGTTTGCCTATCATGACTTTGTGTAGGTTGATTTAGTGTGGCATATAACTCTTCGTCAGTGAATGGTCGATCGGTTGGATCACTATTCAGGGCTGGGTCTGATATAGGATTTGGATTTGAATCATTATTTGGGCCTTCTTAGACGGGCCTTTTGCGTCGACTTTTGCGAAGGCAACGCTTATGCTAGTCTCTCATTCTTTCAACATTTTGTATTGTCGTGCCGAATACATCTTCGTCAGTTACCCCTCCACTTGTGCCATATGTCTTGAAGATAGAGGATGTTGTAACTGGTTCAGTGATCAGCTTTGACGTTCCATCGAAAGTGGCGACGTTTGCCTCGTATAATATCCTCATAATCAAGACTCCATAGTCGAAGAATTCTTTTCTTAAAGGGTTTTGTATCACCCTCAACATTTGTTGGATAATAATGTGAGGTAGGGAGACCGTAATTTTCTTCTCTATGCAGTATAACATAAGAAGTTGAGCCCTTGACATAATGCCTCTAGTCCCCCTTTCTGGCAAGATGTTGCCGTTGACAATCTTTCCGAGGCCGGCAAGAGATGGCTTAAGATGATTGTTTGGGAGGTTGGTATATGTTGATTGAGTGTATGGCTCTTTGGCGAGGGAATTAAACAATTGTTCATTAGATTCTGCGATCTCTGCAACTGTCTGGGGTTCATATGGATCGATAATCCTCTCCTCAATCAGAATCTCTAAAAGTCGAGCAATATGTTCGACGTTGATAGGAATTTTTATCCCCATAACTGTTGTCTCCAATACAGGGCTGATTCTCTTTTCTGGAAGCCCTACGTAATTCATGGCTTCATAGAAGGATCTCACCAAGTTGTAAGAGACTTGTCCCTCGACTTTAGTTATATTTAACCAATCCAATGTTGCGAGTTTGTCGTGAAGGATTGGGTGGAGGCGGAGATCTCTATTGTCGATGCTCCTCATAGTCATAACCTCCCTTTTGGACAATTTCTTGAGTCTAGTGGGAATTGGTTCCCTGCTAGTGAAAGTTGTTCCTTCCCTTGAGGCTATTCTTTGGCTGAAAGGAAAATAAATTTGTGAAAAACACAAAGTATATTCCTAACATTTTTAAGATTTATGCCTTGTCAGCTAAACATTATTTTCTAGTTTTCGTTTGATGTTTATGCCATCATGAAAATTTCTTCATTAGTAATATGTTGTATATATGTCGTATTTACATAGGAATGTATAGACATATTTAATCATAACTATATATATAGTTTCCATAAATCAACTATATATATATATATATATATATATATATATATATATATATATATATATATATATATATATATATATATATTTGAAATTAAACTATATAAAAATCATATATAGTTGTTTTTAATCCAAATCTTAACTATATATATAATTCAAATAGATATATAGTTCTAGATATATCAAATAAAATTTTTCAATTTTTTTTTTTTGTTTAATAAAATTTTTTTCGATTTTTTTTTTTGTTTTTTTTATACATACCTCATATACACTAAGGTATATAGATATATATATTCAATCATAACTACACATATAGTTTCTAATAAATCATGTACAAATGAATATTTAAATCAAACTATATAAAAAATCATATAGTTTTCTAGATATATATTTAATACAAATCTCAAATATATATAATTGACATATGTATATATAGTTCTAGAGATATATATATCTAATAAAAATTTTCTTCCCCTAATTTAGTGGACTTGGGCGGGTCGTGGACCGTACGCTCTGATACCATTAAATGTCACCCAGCTCGGACGCGCCTAAACCGGCGGTACACTCTCGGACGAGGCGCGCATTTGGAACAATAACAATGGTAACAACAGAGTGCGCAGCGGAAATACAGTACACAGTACAAATCTGATTTCATTTAATTCAGAATACTTTTGTACATAAAATGGTCAAAGGAACATACTCCCAAAATCCCAATGAATCATACAAAGGGTACAAAATGTGGGCCCCATAACCTGCACCCAGTCCACCCTAATTTCCTGTGGAAGATTGGATAATAATGGAGTGAGCTTAACGCGCTCAGTGGGTAAATGGTGCATGAGTATAACAATTAATAAAATATACTTCAATATCAAATATCTTAAATACACATGTGAGCATCATAATCAATCAATATGTATGTATGCATGACACCGTCTCGTAATGGTTTGATGAACGTACATCGCCTGAATTCACGTACAGGAACGATGCTCTGGATTCACGTACTGATGTCCCTCCCCAGGTGTAGCCGGGTTCTCATGTACGTCCCTCTCCAGAGAAATGTAATGAATAGCGAGCAATGCTCCTAACTATTCTATGAGTCATAAACCATATGCGTCCCTAGGTGGTGATATGTATGATGCCAATGCATGAACTAGTCTAGTCTACTGGTCTAGTCTTTTCTTTGGCAACGTCTGGTGATCCTTATCAGGGTCGGTATCACGACGTGCAAGATTAGGACATTCAGTATTACTGTATAAGCTGATACCTTTCAATAAGACCAATTAGATCAGTCCCCAGTTGAGAGGTGAGACACAAAGTCTGCTTAAATACCAATCGCCTAGAGCAGCCCGCTGCCTCCCGTTCACTATTTAAAGTTACTGAGGACAAGACCGAGTCTAGTTGAGTCAGATTGACCACAAATCCGGCATTATAACAGTGCAATAGATGAATTTCAAATATACAGGCATAAGTGCATGCGCCTGAACGTTCGGGCATTGCCCAAATAGTAAATTTTTTTTTTTTTTTGTGAAATACAGGGTATTACACCCTTCCCAAAATAGTAGGATATGGTAACTTATTTTGCCTTAGTTTAACGCTACCAAGGTCTCTCTTTCTCGAAAAGAAAAAAGAAAAAAAGGAAAAACGCTATTAATTAAGTTTTCTCCCAAAAAAAAGGCATCAAGTTCATTTTTTGGTGGTTTTTGTTGGGTTTTTTTTTTAGAGGTATGACATCATCAACTAACCAATAAAATTACTGGGTTGCAGATAAGGATGGTCTTCAATTGACACTACATCGATGTTCCGTATGATAGCCTATTATTTTACTTTCTTCTCCTTCAGGTCAAAAGTCTCAAGCAGCAGGTTAGCACCTACAAATATTTCATTTAAAAAATTAGATTTCGTTAGTAAATAGCAAAATTTACATTCACAGTTATATTAAAACCTTTTTTTATAAGCAACAACAACAAAAAAAAAAAAATCAAAACTAATAAGTTTATTCTATTACTACTGAATAACGTTTGTTAAAAAAAAATCAAAGAAAATCTAGGATCATATATATATATATATATAGGTTCCTTGAAATTCTTGAAATTAATCAAACTGAAAACTTGGTAGTCTATGCATGAACTAATTTACATCAAATACAAACTTCTTGAAGTTCCTAAAATTCTCGAAATTAATTAAACTTGAATTTCTACGTTAGAGCATGTATGAATTGAACATACACATTAAACTAATTTACACCAAAATATGTGCGGTGAATCAAACATATAAACAAAGATAATTAAAAAAACCATTATCATCTCTAAAATACGATAATACATAAAAATATTTTATTAATTACACAAATAAATATTGTTCTCTGATTTGGATGATATATAGAATAATGAATCATAAATGTGGGTTTCAAGAACATAAAAATATATGGCTGTTGCAAGTTTGTTGGAAGTTAGAGTTATATTGAAAATCTTTTAAATTATATTAAAACCCGATGGAACACCAGTTTAAGGCTATAGAATGGTAGAATGAACTGTTGCGAGTCCATCGATGCTAATTTCACGAGTTCTGGAGATCGTTTGACAATTTTAGTAAAAATAGAATTAGAATCCAATGAAACTCTGATTTGAGATCATAAAAACATAGAGAACTGAATTCCGGACGTTTCGATACTAAGATTGTGATTTTTGGATATGATTTGATATTTTTAGTAACTAAATATATGATTTTGGTGAGTAAAATGTACTTTCGTGACCTTCACGAACGTGTAAAACCTTAGTAAAATACCTGTTGAAGGTAGTAGAATGGTAGTAGGACTGATTTTACATGTGTCGATGTAGACAGAATAATTTTAGGAATGTACTATATTTTTAATAAAATTGATATATGTTCCAATAGAAAAATAAAATTGAGAAGTAGTGAAAATATGAATTGAAAATCTATTTTCACTATTCTTTCTTGTATAAATATTTAGATTAAACACAAAAACAAGATAGTAGTTTCTTCAACTGCTTATGAGTCCTAAATTTAGTTGGAATTTAAAGTCACAGAATGTGTATAATATTTTTAAGGTTGATCTTTATTATTGGTGATTTGAAGTGAGTTGAGAAATTGAAGATGTAAATAGATATGAATAAATGAAATTGAATTATGGAGTGGTTGTAACAGGTTGAGTTAGTTGGATTTATGGATTTAAATTGGAGCTGGACTTGAAAGCGACAGTGATGGCGTTTAAGTTGAAAAGTCTTGTACTGTGAGTATATTTTCTTGATTTTGGTTCTTGTATGGCATTTTAAATATACGAAATGTTTGAATGTAAATATGCTATGCATATATTGTTGCGTTGTGTTTTAATTTGTATTCATAAATGAATTCTTTTTAGCATTGAAGCATCTGAGACTTGCAAAGGCAAGTTGGTGTCATTTTGTTAGGAATTAGACCCGGATAAGTGTTATGCATAACCTCATTGTCAGTAGGCCTGTCCTAACAAGGATTGGAGATCCTTGAAATGACTGTGAATTGGGTAATGAGAGACTGCGGCTACCTTGTAACGGTCATACAAGAGTTAGACCCGCTCTCTTGCCTTGAAGGAGGGAGATTGTGGATTTCGTGGAAAAAGAATGCATTGTTTTCTTGAAAACTCATTAAATCTATGTTGTTGCCATGTATGATATATTCGTTGAATGATGCATGTGTTTAATACTTGTTTGAAATGATTTTAAATGTCATATTTTCCTAAATGTATATATAATTACAATATCAAGAAATATATTTACTGAGCTGTTGATTGCTCACTCCATCCCTTTAATATTTCAGGTACAGAGTTAAAAGGAAAAAGGGAAGTTAGAGAGTGATCGACTTGTGACTCCGATCGTTACTTTATTGATGTATGTATGCATTGGAGTAATGAATTATACTTGTGTTCGTTTGATATATATATGTATATATATGTATATATATATATATATATATATATATATATATATATATATATATATATATATATATATATATATATATGTATTATCATGTAGATGGGATGTGTGGGAATATACAAGATAGCTAAATATACTATGAAATGCTAATGATGATGTACATGATTACATAATTACATGGTGGAAAGAAGAGATGATATGATTTGATAAATGAATGAAATGGGAATGGCTAGATGTGTGGAATGAATGGAATGATGATTATTTATATATATATTGGATTTGATTTGTGGTATATCAGGGAAAAATGTGAATTGTCCATTTTATGGGGAGGTGCTATCAAAATTTCTAAAAATTTCGAGAATTATTGTGAATGTCCGTTGAGCCTGTCAGTGTATTATATACTATATATGAGTATGTACAGTGTATAGTACACCGTGCCGATCATGACATCAGCCTGCGTCAGGGGCGTCGTGACCAAGCCAGACCTACTACATCAAATTAAGGAAAGTCAAGCTCAAGATAGAAAATTGATAAAATGGGTGGTAGGTGCAAGAGCCAATAATGGAAATGCAAATTTCAAGATTGATTCAGAGGGGTTATTGAGGTTCAGAGATCGAATTTGTGTACCCAAAATTGAGGAAATTAAAAAGATCTTATTTGATGAGGCACATCAGACTAAATACACTTTACATCCTGGTGGAGATAAGATGTACCAAAATTTGAATAACAACTACTGGTGGAAAGGTATGAAGAGAGATGTGGCCAAATATGTGTCTAAATGCCTTACATGTCAGCAAGTTAAGGCCGAACATAAAAGACCGTCTGGATTCTTTAAAAATCCTTGAATGGAAATGGGATAACATAGCAATGGATTTAGTGGGAGCTCTTCCTAGAAATCAGAAAGGTGAGGATAAGGTTTGGGTAATTGTGGATCGACTTACTAAAGTGGCACACTTCTTACTTATTAAATCCACAGATCCGGTTAATAAACTGGGTGAGCTATATGTTAAAGAGATTGTGAAGCTACACGGAGTACCCAAATCGATAGTGTTAGATAGAGATTCTTTATTCACATCTCAATTCTAGCAGAGCTTACAGCGGGAATTGAAAACCAAATTAACCATGAGCACCGCCTATCATCCTCAGACAGATGGTCAATCTGAAAGGGTTATTCAGATCTTAGAAGACATGTTGAGAGCTTGTGTACTAGATTTCAAGGGAAATTGGAGTAAATACTTGCACCTAGCAGAGTTTGCTTATAACAATAGTTACCAGGCAAGTACACAAATGGCTCCATATGAAGCCCTATATGGACGACCATGTAGGTCACCACTGTCTTGGGCTGATTGGGAAGATAAGGTACTTACAGGACCTAATATGATAATTGAGATGAACGAAAAAGTGAAGTTGATCCAGAAAAGGCTAGTTACTGCACAGAGTAGGCAGAAGAGCTACACAGATAAGGGGCGCCGACCTTTAGAGTTCCAAAAAGGTGATAAGGTATTTCTGAGAATAAGCCCTCAAAAAGGCATCATGAGGTTTGGTAAGAAAGGGAAATTATCGCCTCGGTTCATCGGTCCGTTCAAGATCAGTGATCGAATTGGCGAGAATGCTTACAAACTAGACTTGCCAACTAGGTTATCCGCCATCCACAACGTGTTCCATGTGTCGATGTTGCGAAAATATGAACCAGACCCTTCCCATACCATCGATTGGAAAGAAGTAGAAGTACAAGCTGATGCCACCTATGAAGAAGGACCTTTAAAGATCCTAGATTGGAAAGTTCATAGTTTGAGGAACAAAGACATTCCATTAGTTAAGGTGTTGTCAAAGCATCATGGAGTTGAATACGCCACTTGGGAACTCGAAAGTGAAATGAAGGCCAAATATGCCGACTTATTTCAAAGAACGCTCTAGGTAATTAATAATAATCCATTCTATGTGTATACTATCAATTCTTTCTTCAAACTCACCAATGGATTGGTAAATTTAATAGCTTGCTAATAGAATATTTTCAACATTTTAGGTTTGGAGATGCAAGTTGTCACACCCTGGGTTGCACAGCGTGCCCCCTACCCAGGTGCGGGCGCACCCCCTCGGAGCGAACGCCTAGCCATTATGGATCCATAATATTGTCCCATCTCGGCCAGCCACGCCACACAAGGACGCCGGTCACCGAGATCATTTATCCCCCTGCACAATCCACAGCACAGGGAGGGCCTCCCCCAAGTTCGAACTCGCAACCTCTTCCTCATAAGGTTAGATTTCGCAACTTGAGTAACCATTGAGAGGTTAGATTTCGCAACTTGAGTAACCATTGAATGGTTCCATGGTTACTCAAGTTGCGAAATCTAACCTTATGAGGAAGAGGTTGCGAGTTCGAACTTGGGGGAGGCCCTCCCTGTGCTGTGGATTGTGCAGGGGATAAATGATCTCGGTGACCGGCGTCCTTGTGTGGCGTGGCTGGCCGAGATGGGACAATATTATGGATCCATAATGGCTAGGCGTTCGCTCTGAGGGGGTGCGCCCGCACCTGGGTAGGGGGCACGCTGTGCAACCCAGGGTGTGACAAAAAGGCCTTATGTGCTTCAATGGATACTCAAGTTGCGAAATCTAACCTTATGAGGAAGAGGTTGCGAGTTCGAACTTGGGGGAGGCCCTCCCTGTGCTGTGGATTGTGCAGGGGGATAAATGATCTCGGTGACCGGCGTCCTTGTGTGGCGTGGCTGGCCGAGATGGGACAATATTATGGATCCATAATGGCTAGGCGTTCGCCCCGAGGGGGTGCGCCCACACCTGGGTAGGGGGCACGCTGTGCAACCCAGGGTGTGACACAAGTGGTCATCAGTGGAGAAAGTTAAACATCATAACGTAAGTAAGCTTAAACTTAATTTCGCAGAGGAAATTTCTTTTAAGGCGGGTAGGATGTAATAGCCCCAAAAATATTTCAAGGGTATTTATGTAATTTTAAACTTAGGGGCGTTTTCATATTTCTGCACATTTAATTTAGATGGACTCGTATGTTTCGAACTTCACGAATGAATTAAGGACGTCAAAATCCTCAAGGAACTTAGTCACAAATTTTGAGGTCAAAGAGGGAGACTTTTATTTCCTTTCTTTTTTGCTAACATTCTCGTCTCTCTCATAATGCCTAAATACCTAATGTGGCATACCAATCCCAATTAAATCTCTCCTTATATTTCCACTTCTTTCGTTATATTACTTTCAATTTCCTTCCTGATTTGGATACTATTACAATGACATGGACAATCATTATAGTATATTAAGATACATTCTTTTATTGAAGCTTCACCCACATTATAACATGATTATTCTTGCCATAACGAAATGATTATTCTTATCATATAAAAGATACTTTCTTTTATTAAAACTTCTCCCACATTATGGAATGAATATTATTCTTATCATATATAATTCCTTCAATTCCATATGCAATTCAATTCGTAATATTTACAAACAGCAACTTAAATATATACAACATATATATATATACATATATATAACTTGCATGAATTCTTTTATTAATCTGTCACTCCTTTCTTCACGCTAATCATGGCTTTATTTTAAAGATTGACATGTTTTCTTAAACAACCCCATAAAAGCAACTCAAATCTTTTCCATATATTTTTTTATTTGCCTTCATGGCTTTAATTTAAAGATTGACACGCTTTCTTAAATAACCCCATAAAGGCAACTCAAATCTTTTCCATATATATTTTTATTTGCCTTCATGGCTTTAATTTAAAGATTGACGTGTTTTCTTAAACAACCCCATCAAGGAAACTCAAATCTTTTTAATATATTTTTATTTTCATTCATGGCTTTAATTTAAAGATTGACATGTTTTCTTAAACAACCCCATAAAGGTAACTCAAATCTTTTCCATATACTTTTTATTTGCCTTCTTTTAAGCTATTGCCAATATACACCAAAGACATTCATAAAACCCTAAGCATGTAAAACCTCCATATGCAATCTAACACCACTTTTTCTCCTCATATACTATTCCACCTAAGTTCATTCTTCCTCTTTGGAGATTCGTAGCCCTTGCAACTGGAAATCCTGCAACTACAAAAGTAAGTTTTACACTTCCTTTTCTTCCTCCTCTACTTGTCACATCTCTTTCTCGTGTTTTAATCGAATGTTGTACCGACAACGTGGGTGTAGTGATGCACCACATGTTCTTGTCAGCATTCTCATGGACATGGGTTGCCTATGTGTCACACCTGGGTTGCGCAAATGCCCCATACCCAGTGTGATGAGCACCCCACCATGGGGCCTGCTCCAACCATAGCACCACATAATATTGTCTCATCCCGTCACACACCTATGAGGTTTGAGGTTCAAATCAACCTATATGAGGTTGCGAAATCAACCTATATGAGGTTTGAGGTTCGAATCAGGGGGAGGCCCTACACTATTCATGATGAATAGTGTGGACAAATGATCCCGGGGGTGCGTTCCCACACTACCGTCGGTGTGTGACGGGATGGGACAATATTATGTGGTGCTATGGCTGGAGGAGACCCCATGGTGGGGTGCTCATCACACTGGGTATGGGGCGCTTGCACAACCCAAGTCTGACAAAAAGGCCTTATGTATAATATTGTCATGACTCCCCTAACATAGGCTGACATCATGACTAACACAGTGTACTATACACTGTACATACCCATATACAATATACAATACACTGTCAGCCTCAACGGACATTCACAATAATTTCCAAAATTTTTAAAGATTTTTGACAACATCTCCCCATAAAATGGACAATTCACATTTTTTTCCTGATATACCACAAATCAAATCCAATATATATATATATATATTCATTCCATTCATTCCACAAATCAAATCCTCACCTGATAAATATATCTGATCATCTCATTTCTCATCACAAGCATAGTATAACCCAAAATATCAAATCAAAATCCATGTACAACCCATCTATGTGATAATATATATATGTAGGATGTGATATATATTCATTTGAAAATAAAGCAAATATAATCCATTTCCTTCGCATACACGTACATTAACAAAATAAGACACGTATCTACTCTCGTGCTTTTCCTTTTAACTCTGTACTTGAAATATTGAAGGAAATGGAGTGAGCAAACAGCAGCTTAGTGAATATATTTCTTGATATGACAATTATATGCATTTAGGAAAATATGAGATTTAAAATCATTTCAAACAATTATTAAACACATGCATTATTAAACGAATATATTCTACGTGTCAACAACTTAAATTTCATGAGTTTTCAAGAAAACAATGCATCCTTTTTCACAAAATCCACAATCTCCCTCCTTCAAGGCAAGAGAGCGGGTCTAACCTTTGTATGGCCGTTACAAGGTAGCCACAGCCTCTCATTACCCAATTCACAGTCATTTCAAGGATCTCCAATCCTTATTAGGACAGGCCTACTGGCAATGAGGTTACATGTAACACTCATCCGGGTCTAATTCCTAACGAAATGACACCAACTTTCATTTGCAAGTCTCACATGCTCCAATGCTCAAAAGAAATCATTTATGAATGCAAATTAAAACACAATGCAACATTATCTGCATAACATATTTACATTCAAACATTTCATATATTTAAAATGCCATACAAGAACCAAAATCAAGAAAATATACTCACAGTACATGACTTTTCAACTTAATTACAATCACCGTCGCTTTCGAGTTCAGCTCCAATTTAAATCCAACTAACTCAACCTGTCACAACCACTCCATAATTCAATTTCATTTATTCATATCTATTTACATATTGAATTTCTCAACTCACTTCAAATCACCAATAATAAAGATCAACCTTAAAAATATTATACACATTCTGTGACTTTAAATTCCAACTCAATTTAGGACTCATAAGCAGTTGAAGAAACTATTATCTCATTTATGTGGTCAATATAGATATTTTCACAAGAAATGACAGTGAAAATAGATTTCCAATTCATATTTTCACTAATTCTCAGTTTTATTTTTCTCTTGGAACATATATCAATTTTATTAAAAATATAGAACATCCATAAAATTATTCTGTCCACATCGACACGTGTAAAATCCGTCATACTCCCATTCTACTACCTTCAACAGGTATTTTACTAAGATTTTACATGTTCGCGAAGGCATCCAATGTCACACCCCGCCCGGACGCGCCTAAACCGGCGGTAAACTCACGGACGGGGGCGCATTTGGAACAATTATAATGGTAACAACAGAGTGCGCAGCGGAAATACGGTACACACAGTACAAATCTGAATTCATTTAATTCAGAATACTTTTGTACATGAAACGGTCAAGGGAACATACTCCCAAAATCCCCAACGAATCATACAAAGGGTACAAAATGTGGGCCCCATAACCTGCACCCAGTCCACCCTAATTTCCTGTGAAAGATTGGATAATATTGGAGTGAGCTTAACGCGCTCAGTGGGTAAATAGTTCGTGAATAAAACAATTAATAAAGCATACTTCAATATCAAATATCTTAAATACACATGTGAGCATCATAATCAATCAATATGTATGTATGCATGACACCGTCTCGTAATGGTTTGATGAACGCACATCGCCTGAATTCACGTACAAGAACGATGCTCTGAATTCACGTACTGATGTCCCTCCCCGGGTGTAGCTGGGTTCTCATGTACGTCCTTCTCCAGAGAAATATAATGAATAGTGAGCAATGCTCCTAACTATTCTATGAGTCATAAACCATATACGTCCCTAGGTGGTGATATGTATGATGCCAATGCATGAACTGGTCTAGTCTTTTGGTCTGGTCTTTTCTTTGACATTTAGACTGACTTTGGCAACGTCTGGTGATCGTTATCAGGGTCGGTATCACGACGTGCAAGATTAGGACATTCAGTATTACTGTATAAGCTGATAGCTTTCAATAAAACCAACTAGATCAGTCCCCAGTTGAGAGGTAAGACACAAGGTCTGCTTAAATACCAATTGCCTAGAGCAGCCCTCTGCCTCCGGTTCACTATTTAAAGTTACTGAGGACAAAACCAAGTCTAGTTGAGTCGGATTGACTACAAATCCGGCATTATAACAGTGCAATACATGAATTCCAGATATACAGGCATATGTGCGGCAGTATGAACAGTATATGACATAATGCAGTGTAAATGAATAGTAAACATAATAATAATTGAATGTAAACTTTAATAAAAGTTATGAAACACGCAAACCTATGTTTCGTTCCCCACCTTCAGATCTGGTGCTTTTCTCCGGACAGAACTTCGTTGCACCGCTTTCAGATCTGGCGCTTTCCTCCGGACAGAACTTTGTTGCACCGCACCGAGAGTCTCGAAAACTAAAAACTTAGAATGCGTGGAAAGGAGAAGAAAATCACAAGAGAAGGTGATTTGGTGTGAGGAAAGAGAAATAAGGAGCTTTCTTATATAGAGATTTTTGCGCCTGAACGTTCTGGCATGCGCCTGAACGTTCTGGCAATGCGGCTGAACGTTCTGGCATGCGCCTGAACGTTCTGGCATTGCGCCTGAACGTTCTGGCATGCGCCTGAACGTTCTGTCATACGCCTGAATGTTCTGGCATGCGCCTGAACGTTCGGGCGTTGCCCAAATATTAATTTTTTTTTTTTTTTTTTTTTTGTGAAATACGTGGTATTACACTCTACCCCCCTTAAAGGGATTTCGTCCTCGAAATCAAGTCCAGGAGTGATGAGGGTGATATGCTTGAGAAGTAGCGACAGGTGGCCAAGGAGGCCACTGCGTGTGTGCATCACTATATCCATTGATATTATTTTCAGACATCTGCGTAGTTATTGAAGTGAAACAATGTATCAAGATAGGTGTAAACAATGTTTCACCCTGGTATTGATAAGTGAAAATAAAACAATGTATCACATCATCAGTTGGTACTAGAAAACAATTCAGGGTATTTCTATTTAATTGTTGCTTATAGTTCCCATGTTGCTTCCTCTACGCCGTGGTGGTCCCAGAGCACTTTCACAAGTGGTATGCTACGTCGTCGTAGTTCTTGAGTTTTTCGATCTAAAATCTGGATTGCTTTCTCCTGATACGTATTTCCTTCCTCAACCTGAACCTCGACTAAAGGGATGATATGCGAAGGATCAGGACGATACTTGCGAAGCATAGATACATGAAAAACGTCATGAACCTTAGTCATGGACGATGGAAAGGCAGACGATAAGCAAGTTTGCCAATACGTTCAATGATCGAAAATGGACCGATATACCGCGGGGAGAGCTTTCCTTTGATCCCAAAGCGTTTGACACCTCGGGTGGGCTGGACTTGTATAAAAACAAAGTCCCCCTTATCAAATTCTAGAGGTTGTCGCCGTTTGTCAGCATAGCTCTTCTGTCGACTTTGTGCAACACGAAGTCGTTCCTGTACTAGTGTGATTTTCTCAGAAGTCTCTTGAACTAGTTCAGGGCCCAACTGCGGTCGATCTGCCATATCTAACCAACATACCGGAGATCTGCAAGGCCGACCATAGAGAGCCTCGTATGGTGCCATGCTGATACTAGTTTTGTAGCTGTTGTTGTATGCAAACTCAGCTAGATGCAAATACTTTGCCCATCCATCATTAAAGTCCAAAATGCAGCATCGTAGTATGTATTCTAAGATTTGGATAAGCCGTTCTGACTGCCCATCAGTCTGAGGGCGGAAGGCTGTGCTCATAGTGATCTTTGAACCCATTCTATTTTGGAAGCTTTTTCAAAAGTTTGATGTGAATCGAGGGTCTCGATCAGAGACGATCGTGAGTGGTATGCCATGAAGGCGTACGATCTCTCTTTCATATAGTTCTGCAAGTTTGGCGGGATTATCCGTGAACTTTATTGGCAAGAAGTGTGCAGACTTGGTAAGTCTGTCAATGATAACCCAGATAACATCTTGCCCTTTATTATTTCGAGGTAAGGCTGTAACAAAATCCATTGCGATGTTCTCCCACTTTCATTCTCCAATAGGTAACGGCTAGAGAAGGCCAGAGGGAAGTCTTCGTTCTGCCTTAACTTTCTAGCAAACAAAACATCGAGCAACGAACTCTGCAATTGCCTTCTTCATTCCAGAAAACCAGAATTGTCGCTTGACATCCTGGTACATCTTGTCACCCCCAGGATGCATAGCGTATCGCGAACAGTGCATCTCAGTAAGCACGTCTTTCCGAACCTCAGGATCGTTCGGAAGACAAAGACGTTTTTTATAGAAAACGGCTCCGTCGTCAGAGACTGACCAATGAGGAAGGTCTTGCCCGCTGAGTAGAAGTTCTCGTTTCTCCATTAACATAGGGTCATTGGCTTGAGTAGTTGAAATCTTGCGAACGAGGTCAGAGGTGGCTGATAATTGAGAGAGTCGTGGGCGTAGTCCCTCTTCGTTCAGCTGGAGGTTAAAGTTCTCTATTTCTGTAGCCAATTTCCCCATTTCATAGTTAAGAGTGCAAGCAACATAAGATTTTCTACTCAGGGCATCAGCCACAATATTAGCCTTTCCAGGATGGTACTGGAGTTGAAAGTCATAGTCTTTCAAGAATTCCAACCATCTTCTTTGGCGGAGGTTTAGGTCTCTCTGAGTGTATATGTACTATGATCTGAGAAGACCTCGAACCGTTCACCGTATAGGTAATGACGCCATAATTTAAGTGCAAACACAACAGCTGCAAGTTCCAAGTCATGTGTGGGGTAATTACCCTCATGAATCTTCAGTTGCCTCAAGGCATAGGCAACAACTTGGCCTTCTTGCATTAGTACGGCACCTAACCCTTGGAGGGAGGCGTCGGTGTATAATGAAAATCCAATTCCATTTGTTGGAGTGATAAGTACAGGTGCTGTCGTGAGGCGTTTCTTCAATTCCTGAAATGATGCTTCGCAGGCGGGATTCCAGATAAATCGCACGTTTTTTCGATTGAGCTTGGTCTTAGGTTCAGCAATCTTTGAGAAGTCCTTGATGAAGCGTCTGGAATAGCCAGCCAAACCAAGAAAACTCCTAATCTGAGTAACAGTGGTAGGTTGCTGCCAGTTTAAAACTGCTTCAACTTTAGAAGGATCTACCTCAATGCCATTGCCGGAAACCACATGGCCTAGGAATTGAACTCTCTTGGCCCAAAATTCGCACTTACTCAACTTTGCATACAATTGGTGGCTTCTCAAGGTCTGGAGGACTATCTTCAAATGTTTTTTATGGTCTTCCTCGGTTGAGGAATATATTAAGATGTCGTCCACAAAAACCACTACAAATCGGTTTAAGTATAACCGGAATATGCGATTCATCAAATCCATGAATGCAGCAGGTGCACTTGTTAGACAGAACGGCATAACTAAGAATTCGTAATGACCGTACCGAGTTCTGAACGCTGTCTTGGTGATGTCCGACTCTCGGATTCGGAGTTGGTGATAACCAGACCGTAAATCAATCTTAGAGAAGTATTTGGCTTTTCGAAGTTGGTCGAATAAGTCATCGATCCTGGGCAACGGATATCGGTTCTTGATGGTGACATTATTCAACTTGCGATAATCGATGCAAAGTCGTAACGAACCATCCTTTTTGCAAACAAACAGAACTGGAGCGCCCCAGGGTGATGAACTCTTTCGGATGAAGCCAGTACTCTCTAATTCCTTAAGTTGTTTGTCTAATTCGACCAGTTCAACATTTGACATTCTATATGGTGGAATTGAGATAGGCGTTGTCCCAGGTATGAGGTTGATCTCAAAATCGAATTCCCTAACTGGAGGTAGACCAGGAAGGTCATTAAGAAAAACTGTTGGTAATTCAGATATGACGGGAACATCGCATACTTCGGGAGGGTACAGAGCTGGTGATTCATTGCCGTCACCAAGAGACAACGCTCAAAGTTGTGACTTAAGAAGTGCAACTGTTGATTTGTGTATCCATTGCTTTGTTCCCCGAATTTTGACAAACTCTCCTGTAGGCAAAGTTAACTGAACTTGCTTGTTCATACAGTCGATCTTTGCATTCAGTGGTGCGAGCCAGTCTATGCTGAGGATGATGTCGAAGTCTTCAAAATCCATCACAAAAAGATCGGCATATATTATCTGTTCGGACATTCGAAGCTGACATTGAGAACACTGCAAATTCACGTCAGTACCCGATCCAAACCGTGATGTGACATGGAGTGTGATGTTTGTGGGTTCAGGATGCAGGCCTAAATGTCTTACCAATGACAACGATATAAAAGAATGTGTAGCACCTGAATCAAACAAAACATGCACCAATGTATTGAACAAAGGAAAGGTACCTTCAACTACATTGTTGTCTAGGAGGGGTTGTTGAGCGATAGCAAAGGCTCGGCCCTGATTCCGTTGACCCTGGTTCTGCCTGGGTTGGGCATTAGCAGCAGGTGGTGCTTGTTGGACTGGAATAGCAGGAATAGGTTGCGGAAGGTGCAGACAAAGATGTTTGACATGGCCCTTCTGGCCGCAGTTGAAACAAGTCGGCCTGTACTGCTGATGGTTTTGCTGGCCATTCTGATTATTCTGCTGGCCTTGTTGATTGTGGTGTCGACCACCACCTCTGCCATTGCCGTTGCTACAACCACCTCGTTCATAACGACCACCAGGGCCATGATTTCGAAAACCCTGGTGGTTAGAGTTAGAAGGTGCAGCCGCAGCTGTTGTGGCTTCATTTTTCGAAACCGGGGCTGGGAGGGCTGGGTTTTGATTGTAGTAGGGCTTCTTCTTGTTGCCCTGTTGCGAGCCCTGTTGGGAAAATGTGGCAGGCCGTTTGCTCTTATTCATTCGTTGTTCCTGTAAGAGCTTTTCTTGTTCAAAGCTCATGGCCTTGTCAACAACCTCCTTGTAAATCTTGAGATCCAAGATCGATAAGGCTTGCCGAATGTCATGGCGAAGACCATTATAAAATTTCTCAGTCTTATCTCGCTCCGTTGAGATGGTGGAGAGAGAGAGTAGACGGATAATTCTTTAAATTTTTCAGCATATTCTCTGACGGTCATGGTGCCTTGGTAGAGCTTAGCGAAGTCCTGTCGCCTCTGCTTCGTCACCGCGCTGGGAAAATACTCATCAATAAACATTTACTCGAACTGTTGCCAAGTCATATCGGCTATGTTGACCCGTGGGTCTTCTTTCACTGTGATCCACCATTTGTTTGCTCCACCAACAAGTTGGTAGGTCGCTAGTGGAATTTTGCGAGTCTCATCGACTCCCATTGCATCAAGAGCCTTCTTTAACTCATCCAGCCACTTTTGCACCTCATCAGGATCAATGGTGCCATCGAAAGTAAGAGGTCGTAGCCGCTTGTATTTAGTAATCTGATCGGTTTGAGCTTCGGACCCTAATTTTACAGGTGCTTGAACCGTGGCAACCTGACTGGCTGCGGTCTCACGAACGACAGTTTGAACAGTGACCTTCATCGCCTCAATAAATCCAGCAAAGAAGGTTTCAATGCTTGAAGGCATGGCAAAGGGTGCGGATGGTAGTGGTATTGCCTGCCCAGATGTAGTGGCAGTGTTGGGTGTGGCCTGTGCTGTTGTCTGAGGCGGCGGTTCCTGAATCTCAGGAGGTGCCTCAACTGTGGGACGAACAGTACGTGGCCTTCGTCTCCTTCTTGTTTGCATTTTCTCACTGGCAAGGAGAAAATAAAACCAAGATTAAGAAACTGTAGGCAAGTATAATGTTATTGTATGCGCAGCAACAATTTTGAGAGTACTGTAATATTAAAATCACCTATTTTTCTAAGTAGAGTGTACAGTTGTTGTTGAGGAATCAAAGAATCTTATATATCTCGTATGTGTGGCCATGGTGTAAAAACAAACAAGGTTAGAATGTTTATATAATAAGTACAAAATTGTGCAAGTATTTCAAAAGATTTGGTTTTGGTCTTTGTGAACATACATATATTTCATTGAAAATCCATACGAGTCATAAGAATTCTAAGATTTGCCTCGGTAAATAGCCTGAACTAACGTTCTATCGCAATCTTATGCATTCAGACGCTTACTCTTAGTCTTTTCGATTATTATCCAAGTTCATGTGTCCCATACCACATGAATTTAGTAATAAGGGTGTCAACCAAGTTGAGTTGTATGAACACGGTCTCTAAAAACATTGGTTGAATAGAAGTTCACTAATAGTATCGTCCAAATTTACTCGTCCCATACCGTGTAAACTTAGTGATAATATTAGTAATGCAACTTTCTCCAAATGTTTCTTTTCACACAAGGTCATGGGTTTTCTTACTTCCACATTTTATTTAGTATCTTCCAATTTTGTTGTGTCCCATACCACTCCAAAGTTAGTGATACAAAAGAAAAAATGGTTGTAAGTCGGCCCACCAAAGATAGTCTTTAAACAAAACAATTTCATTCATATATATCAAAAGAAAGTTTACAATGCCAGTAATTAATTGTGACTTTATTGTCTACTACCGCTCCTTCGAGATCTACTGCTACGTACAGAACGAGTACTAACGGAAGGTTGAGAGTGTGCACGCTCTGCGTCGGAGTTTTGTAACCGGGTTAATATAGTATTGTGGCTCTCTCTCAGTGTAGCAATATTGGATGCCATTTCATCTAACCGTTCAAGTAGGTTAGTCGGTTGTCCCATTGGTGGTTGATGGGTCGTTTGTCTCGTAGGAGAAGGGTAGGCCATAGACATTAGGGGAAAGTATTGGGTCATAGGTGGAAGGCAGTTGTTTTGATTGCGCGGGGATCCCCTAACCGGAACCCCTTGGATATTTTGGTTTGTTTGAGGTGAAAAAGTTTGAAACAATGGGCTCATTGGAATGTTTGGCCCTCCAAGATATGGTGACGCCCAATACTGCTGTTGTTGGTTTACAGCAACTTGTGGAACTGGCTGATACTGTACCGCAAGAGTTGGAAATCTTTGGTACGAAGTGGCGCCTGGAGTGGGCACGTTCCACATTGGTGGATTTGCTTGCGTACCTTGTCTATCATGACTTTGTGTAGGTTGATTTAGTGTGGCATATAACTCTTCGTCAGTGAATGGTTGATCGATTGGATCACTATTCGGGGCTGGGTCTGATGTAGGATTTGGATGTGAATCATTATTTGGCCCTTCGTGGACGGGCATCTTGCGTCGACTTTTGCGAAGGCAACGCCCATGTTTGTCTCTCATTTTTTCGGCATTTCTTATTGTCGTGCCGAATACCTCTTCGTCATTTACCCCTCCACTTGTGCCATATGTCTTGAAGATAGAGGATGTTGTAACTGATTCAGTGATCAGCTTCGACGTTCGATCGAAAGTGTCGACGTTTGCCTCGTAAAGTATCCTCATATTCAAGACTCCGTAGCCGAGGAATTCCTTCTTTAAAGGGTTTTGAATCACCCTCAACATTTGTTGGATGATGATGTGTGGTAGAGAGACCTTTATTTTCTTTTTTATGCAATACAACACAAGGAGTTGGGCCCTTGACATAGTGCCTCTAGTACCCCTTTCTGGCAAGATGTTGCCGTATACAATCTTTCCGAGGCCGGCAAGAGATGGCTTAAGATGATTGTTTGGGAGGTTGGTGTACTTTGATTGAGGGTATGGCTCTTTGGCGAGGGAATTGAACAATTGTGCATTAGATTCTGCGATCTCGGCAACTGTCTGGGGGTCATGTGGATCAATAATCCTCTCCTCAATCGGAATCTCCAAGAGGCGAGCAATAATCTCGATATTGATAGGAATTTTTGTTCCCATGATTGTTGTCTCCAAATTAGGGATGATCTCATCTCCGGGAAGTCCTACGTAATTCATGGCTTCATAGAAGTATCTGACCAAGTTGTAAGAGACTTGACCCTCGACTTTGGTTATATTTAACCAATCTAGTATTGCAAGTTTGTCATGAAGGATTGGGCGGAGGCGAAGATCGCTATTGTCGATGCTCCTCATAGTCACAACCTCTCTTTTGGACAATTTCATTAGTCTAGTGGGAATTGGTTCCCTGCTAGTGAAAGTTGGTCCTTCCCTTGAGGCCATTTGTTTGCTGAAAGGAAAATAAATTGTGTGAAAGACACAAAATATATTCCTAACATTTTTAAGATTTCTGCTTTGTCTGCTAGACATTATTTTCGAGTTTATGCCATCATGAAATTTTTTTCATGAGGAATTGGATGTATATATGTCATATGCACATATGAATGTATAGACATATGTAATGATAACTATAGTTCTCATAAATCAACTATATATATATATATATTTGAAATTAAACTATATAAAAATCATATATAGTTGTTTTTAATCCAAATCTTAACTATAAATATATATAGAAGTCATATATATATATATATAGTTTTAGATATATCAAATAAATTGTTTTTAAATTTTTTTTTTTTTTTCGAATAATTATTTTTCAAAAAATAAATTTTTTTTTTTCGAATTATTATTTTTCGAAAAATAAAAAAAAAAAAATTTCGAATTTTTTTTTTTTTTAAATACGTGGTATTACATCCAAAGTCAATTTTACTCATAAAAATCATATAGTTAGCTACTAAAAATATCAAATCATATCCAAAAATTATGATCTTAACATCGAAACGTCCAGAACTTAGTTCTCTACGATTCTATGATCTCAAACTGGAGTTTCATTGGATTCTAATTCTATTTTATTCACTGGATATGATCACAATACTAAAATTGTCACTGTTCATTGGAAACATGGAAATTTTTACTAAAATTGTCAAACGGTCTCTAAAAATCATGAAATTAGCATCGATGGACTCACAACAGTTCATTCTATCATTCTATAGCCTTTAACTAGAGTTTCATCTGGTTTTAATATGATTCGAAAGGTTTTCAATATAACTCTAACTTCCAACAAACTTCTAACAGCCATAAAAATTCCAAATAAACACATAAATGGAATCGAACCACATATTTGGGGCTCCTACAGTCTAGGGAGTGTTTTTCCACCTTTCGAACAAATTTTTATCTAAGTTGGGTAAAAACCCAATTTTGAAAACACTGTAAAACAACTCACATAGCTAAAATTACTCCGCTAAAATCGTCATACACTAGTTAAAGATCAATTTTACGACGAACTAAAGTGAAAATCGCTTACCGCAAGTTCTGATTTGACGTGAATCCCACGTTTCCCCTTCGTTCTATCCTTTCTCTTTCTTTCTTCTCTGCAACTTCTTTCTTTTCTTTTTATTTTTTTAAACGGTTGAGAGAGATTGAGATTAAAAATGAGAGTTGATATTTATATATATAAAATGATCCAATGCACCTCATCTAACTTAATAAAGCAACCTTTCCATCTTAATATTTAACTTTCATGCATTAAATCATACTATTCATTAATTCATTAAATCATACTACAATCCACATATTTAACCAACCCCATAAATTAATCAATTTAATTCAACTCTATTTTTAAAATTGTAAGCACCCATATAAGATGATCCCATATGTATCATCTTG
The DNA here is from genome assembly GCA_035771175.1 of Paratinospora sagittata. NCBI lineage: Eukaryota > Viridiplantae > Streptophyta > Magnoliopsida > Ranunculales > Menispermaceae > Paratinospora > Paratinospora sagittata. Next base: position 11,937,829 of record CM069600.1, on the reverse strand, counting down.
ATTTAATAATTTTATTTATTTACTAATACCCCTTAAATCTAGCTTGTATTTTCATACACGCGTATATTTAGCTCCTACATATAAAATACGCATATTATACGTCTCGATATACACATACTTCAACGTATGTATTTAATTAAAACTACGGGGTGTTACACTATGAGTGCCATGTGTGGTTCCTCACCTCACCGTCCCTGCTTTCCACATTATTTCTCTTCTTTCATATTTTTATGGCATTGAGGGAGACAACAACAACTGCTGTGACCATGGCCAACAAATGCATGATAGTGTGTTATCTACTACCATCACGCACCACCAACATGCATATATCACACGAAATATATATATATATATAATAAAACCCACCACTTCTTTGTTATACAGATTATATATATTATAGTAGGATATATATATAATATATTATATAAACAAAGTGGTGGCACTTCTCTGCTATACAAATTATATACATATATATATTATAGCAGTTATATACGTATGTATATACATATATTTTACTTATATGAGTAATATATATATTTGGGTAGGTAAGTGTGACTTATTCAAATGTAATACATATGTATAGGTTGAGGACGTACGTTACGCACCAAGAATTTTGACAACAACGAACTGCATGCGTAACAGATGTGGAAGATTCTATGCCTTTACAATATTTTATTTCGATATGTAGATAGGAACATTAAATAAATTAGATTTATAATATTATTAGATTGCTCATGCATGCTTATCTTACATGATTATACATATTGTGATTGTTGGCCATGATGATAGTGTACGTGTAACACCCCGCCCGGACGCGCCTAAACCGGCGGTACACTCTCGGACGGGGCGTGCATTTGGAACAATCACAATGGTAATAACAGAGTGCGCAGCGGAAATATAGTACACAGTACAAATCTGATTTCATTCAATTCAGAATACTTTTGTACATAAGATGGTCAAGGGAACATACTCCCAAAATCCCCAATGAATTAAACAAAGGGTATAAATTGTGGGCCCCATAACCTGCACCCAGTCCACCCTAATTTCCTGTGAAAGATTGGATAATAATGGAGTGAGCTTAACGCGCTCAGTGGGTAAATAGTGCATGAGTATAACAATTAATAAAGCATACTTCAATATCAAATATCTTAAAATACACATGTGAGCATCATAATCAATCAATATGTATGTATGCATGACACCGTCACGTATTAATGGTTTGATGAGCGTACATCGCCTGAGTTCACGTACAGGTGTCCTTCCCCGGGCGTAGCCAGGTTCTCACTGTACGTCCCTCCTCAGGAACGATGCTCTGGATTCACGTACTGATGTCCCTCCCCGGCGTAGCCGAGTTCTCATGTACGTCCCTCTCCAGAGAAATAATATGAATAGTGAGCAATGCTTCTAACTATTCTATGAGTCATAAACCATATACGTCCCTAGGTGGTGATATGTATGATGCCAATGCATGAACTAGTATAGTCTACTAGTCTGGTCTTTTCTTGACATTTAGACTGACTTTGGCAAAGTCTGGTGATCCTTATCAGGGTCGGTATCACGACGTGCAAAGTTAGGACATTCAGGTCATAAACATTATTGACATAATGCAGTGTAAATGAATAGTAGACATAATAATAATTGAATGTAAACTTTAATAAAAGTTATGAAACACGCAAACCTATGTTTCGTTCCCCACCTTTAGATAAAAACTTCTTCTTTCCGATCTGGCGCTTTCCACCCGACAGAACTTCGTCGCACCGTACTGAGAGTCTCGATCAGAGAGTCTCAAAAACTAAAAACTTAGAATGAGTGGAAAGAGAAGGAAAATCATAAGGATAGTGATTTTGGTGTGAGAAATGAGAATGAGGAGGGTTCCTTATATAGAGATTTTTGGCGCCTGAACGTTCTGGCAGGCGCCTGAACGTTCTGGCATTGCGCCTGAACGTTCTGGCATGCGCCTGAACGTTCTGGCATTGCCCCTGTACGTTCTGGCATTGCGCCTGAACGTTCTGGCATTCGCCTAAACGTCCTGGCTTTGCGCCTGAACGTCCTGGCATGCGCTTGAACGTTCTGGCATGCGCCTGACCGTTCTGGCATGCGCCTGACCGTTCTGGCATGCGCCTGAACGTTCGGGCGTTGCCCAAATAGTAATTTTTTTTTATTTTTTTTTTTTGTGAAATACAGAGTATTACACTCTACCCCCCTTAAAGGGATTTCGCCCTCGAAATCAAGTCAAGTATGGATGAGGGGTATTGCTTGCGAAGTAGCCGCAGGTTGCTAAGGAGCCACTGCGTGTGTGCATCACTATATCCATTGATATGATTTGCAGACATCTGCGTAGTTATTCAAGTGAAACAATGTATGAAGATAGGTGTAAACAATGTTTCATCCTAGTATTTATAAGTGAAAATAATACAATGTATCACATCATCAGGTGGTACTAGAAAACAATTCAGGGTATTTCTGTTTAATTGTGGATTCTAGTTCCCATGTAGCTTCCTCAATGCCGTGGTGATCCCAGAGCACTTTCACAAGTGGTATGCTACGTCTCCGTAGGTCTTGAGTTTTTCTATCTAAAATCTGTATTGCTTTCTCTTGATACGTATTTCCTTCCTCAACCCGAACCTCGACTAAAGGGATGATATGCGAAGGATCAGGACGATACTTGCGAAGCATAGATACATGAAAAACGTCATGAACCTTAGGCATGGACGAGGGAAGGGACAGACGATAAGCAAGTTTGCCAATACGTTCAATGATCGAAAATGGACCGATATACCGCGGGGAGAGCTTTCCTTTGATCCCAAAGCATTTGACACCTCGGGTGGGCTGGACTTGTATAAAAACAAAGTCCCCCTTATCGAATTCCAGAGGCTGTCGCCGTTTGTCAGCATAGCTCTTCTGTCGACTTTGTGCAACACGAAGTCGTTCCTTTACTAGTGTGATCTTCTCAGAAGTCTCTTGAACTAGTTCAGGGCCTAACTGCGATCGATCGGCCATATCTAACCAACATACCGGAGATCTGCAAGGCCGACCATAAAGAGCCTCGTATGGTGCCATGCCGATACTAGTTTGGTAGCTGTTGTTGTATGCAAACTCAGCTAGATGCAAATACTTTGCCCATCCGTCATTGAAGTCCAAAATGCAGCATCGTAGCATGTCTTCTAAGATTTGGATAAGCCGTTCTGACTGCCCATCAGTCTGAGGGTGGAAGGCTGTGCTCATAGTGATCTTAGAACCCATTCTATTCTGGAAGCTTTTCCAAAAGTTTGATGTGAATCGAGGGTCTCGATCAGAGACGATCGTGAGTGGTATGCCATGAAGGCGTAACACCCTGGGTTGCACAGCGTGCCCCCTACCCAGGTGCGGGCGCACCCCCTCGGGGCGAACGCCTAGCCATTATGGATCCATAATATTGTCCTATCGCCATGTAGCAACTCAACCGCAGCTGGTCTACATCGAAACGATTATTTGTCTGCCACTATTCATGAATAGTGCAGGGCCTCCCTAGGAATCGAACTCGAGACCTCCCTTAAGGAGTCTAATTTCGCATTCCTAGTAGCCACTGAGAAAAAAAAATTTTGAATTTTTTTTTTTTTTTTTTTTTCGAATATTTATTTTTCGAAAAAAAAAATTTTTTTTTTTTGAATCATAACTACACATATAGTTTCTAATAAAATTTTGACTATATGTATATTTAAATCAAACTATATAAAAATCATATAGTTTTCTAGATATATATTTAATATAAATCTCAACTATATATAATTGACGTATGTATATATAGTTCTAGAGATATATATATATCTAATAAAATTTTTTCTTCCCCTAATTTGGTGGACTTGGGCGGGCCGTGGACTGTACGCTCTGATACCATTAAATGTAACACCCCGCCCGGACGCGCCTAAACCGGCGGTACACTCTCGGACGGGGCGTGCATTTGGAACAATCACAATGGTAATAACAGAGTGCGCAGCGGAAATATAGTACACAGTACAAATCTGATTTCATTCAATTCAGAATACTTTTGTACATAAGATGGTCAAGGGAACATACTCCCAAAATCCCCAATGAATTAAACAAAGGGTATAAATTGTGGGCCCCATAACCTGCACCCAGTCCACCCTAATTTCCTGTGAAAGATTGGATAATAATGGAGTGAGCTTAACGCGCTCAGTGCGTAAATAGTGCATGAGTATAACAATTAATAAAGCATACTTCAATATCAAATATCTTAAAATACACATGTGAGCATCATAATCAATCAATATGTATGTATGCATGACACCGTCACGTATTAATGGTTTGATGAGCGTACATCGCCTGAGTTCACGTACAGGTGTCCTTCCCCGGGCGTAGCCAGGTTCTCATTGTACGTCCCTCCTCAGGAACGATGCTCTGGATTCACGTACTGATGTCCCTCCCCGGCGTAGCCGAGTTCTCATGTACGTCCCTCTCCAGAGAAATAATATGAATAGTGAGCAATGCTTCTAACTATTCTATGAGTCATAAACCATATACGTCCCTAGGTGGTGATATGTATGATGCCAATGCATGAACTAGTATAGTCTACTGGTCTGGTCTTTTCTTGACATTTAGACTGACTTTGGCAACGTCTGGTGATCCTTATCAGGGTCGGTATCACGACGTGCAAAGTTAGGACGTTCAGGTCATAAACATTATTGACATAATGCAGTGTAAATGAATAGTAGACATAATAATAATTGAATGTAAACTTTAATAAAAGTTATGAAACACACAAACCTATGTTTCGTTCCCCACCTTCAGATAAAAACTTCTTCTTTCCGATCTGGCGCTTTCCACCCGACAGAACTTCGTCGCACCGTACTGAGAGTCTCGATCAGAGAGTCTCAAAAACTAAAAACTTAGAATGAGTGGAAAGAGAAGGAAAATCATAAGGAGAGTGATTTTGGTGTGAGAAATGAGAATGAGGAGGGTTCCTTATATAGAGATTTTTGGCGCCTGAACGTTCTGGCAGGCGCCTGAACGTTCTGGCAGGCGCCTGAACGTTCTGGCATGCGCCTGAACGTTCTGGCATTGCGCCTGTACGTTCTGGCATTGCGCCTGTACGTTCTGGCATTGCGCCTGAACGTTCAGGCAGTTCGGGCGTTGCCCAAATAGTAATTTTTTTTTTTTTTTTTTTGTGAAATACAGAGTATTACAGTACGTGTATGATTTGTTGTCCCGAGTTGATGTTAGATGTGTGTAATTCATGTGTACTTTAAAAGTTTGATGATGTGATATGTGACATGATAATATTAACATAATTGTTATAATAAAATTCATATGTGAATGCTAATATATTTGGCATTGTGATATGATACCATGTGTTGTGGGGTTTGAACATATCATGTGAATACAAGTTATGTATCGTACTTATGTTGCATGTGTGATACTGTGACTTCATTAAAGAACATGATTAAGATAAGAATAACAAATATGGGGCAGTTATCCTAAGGAATATCGCCAATGACTGTTTTGGGGCAGTTATTCTGATGAATATCACCAATGATTATTATGGGGTAGTTATTCATTATGAATATCGCCAACTAAATTTTAATTTTGGGTAGTGCCACCCGGGGTTTGATTCCCTAAAGGTACGTGATTTGGAACGTGATGGAATTCTCAACTTAAACAATCAAATGTTGCAACGATTAACGTGTGAAACTTGTTTGTAATGTTCTTGTGTATATATCATGATAAAATGTTGTGAATGGTTTAGATGACCCACTGGGCTTTCAAGCTCACCCCTATTTTTCACATGCAGGAACCTGAAAGAATAGAGTCGCAAGTTCGTGATGTGTCTCACAGTAGTAGGGGTGGGTTGGTGGCTTGATTAGTGTTATGGTAGTAGGACTGAGTAATTATTTATTAATTGATTATATCAATTAAATGGGTTGTATTAGAAATCAATGCTTTTAGAACATTATAGTGGCCGTTGAAGATTTCATGGGTTATTTTTTATGTTTATGCCTTGGACTTGAACTTGTTAATTCTACTTGATGAATATATTTAAAATGTTGTATCCATAATGGATAGACAAGGGCAAGTACCCTCATGACTCAATATTTAATTTGTGTGATGGGAATCTATAGTCCGTGGCATAGAAATTGAAAGAGTATTCTTATATCTTAACTTGTAACCTTATTTTGAATATAAATGATATTATTAAATTTACTTTTACCTGTGTAAAGAATTTGGGGTTAAGGTAGATGGATACAATTCACGCCTCGATTTTCTTTTTGCTATTTTCTTGATAAGAGCAAATATTTATTCTTATTACTTTAAATTTAAGTTTTGAAAATCGGAGTGTGACAGAGTGCAACCACAAAAGTTCAGAAGATGCATTGGCAAGACTACGATACTTAGCTTCAGTACTTGACTGAGAGACCGTATGTTGCTTCTTAGAACACCAAGAGACAAAGTTGTTACCCAAATAAATGCAAAACCCATAGTCGAATGTTTGTCATCGGGGTTACTACCCCAATCCGCATCAGAAAAAAAAAGTCAGATTTAAGTGAGAAGAAGAAGTAAAGACAAGTCCAAAATCTAAAGTTCCCTTGAGATATCGAAGTATCCTCTTGAAGGCCTTCTAATGAGTATCCAATGGTTGCTGCATAAATTGGCTGACCTTATTCACACTAAAAGAAATTTCAGGTCGAGTAATAGTGACATAATGTAAGGCTCCCACAATACTCCTATATTCAAAAACATTATTAATGGGATCGCCATGAGAGGAAGACAAAGACACACCTGTGACCATAGGAGTACGGAAATAATTTGCATTCTCCATTTTTGCTCTAGCCAACAAATCAAGTATATACTTCTTTTGAGAAAGATGTAAACTATTGAACTATGGCCGAACTTCGATTCCCAAAAAATATTGCAACATACCCAAATCTTTCAAAGCAAAAATTAAAGGTAGATGAACTATAAGTTTCTCGACTTCATTAACATCACTACCAGTCACTATGATATCATCTACATAAATCAGAAGAAGAACACATGAAGAAGAAGAGACTTTCATGAATAGGGACTGATCAGGTTTAGAAGCTACATACCCTAACTTCAACAAACATTGTCTAAGTTTATCAAACCCAGCCCTTGGTGGTTGCTTTAGACCATAAAGAGCTTTGTGAAGTTTGCAAACCATATTCGCCCTTTCTCAAAACCCGGTGGATGCTCCATATGGATTTCCTCATTCAAATCACCATTAAGAAACATATTGTTCACATCCAATTGTCTCAACATATTGTTCACATCCAATTGTCTCAACATATTTTTCACATCCAATTGTCTCAAAGACCAATGTCTGGCCAATGCAATTGTTAGAACCACTCGAATGGATGTCAGCTTTACTACAAGACTAAAAGTTTCAGTACAATCAATCCTGGCTTGTTGAAGGTACCCCTTAGCTACAAGTCTAGCCTTATACCTAACAATAGTGCCATCAGGATGTTTTTTCAACTTAAAAATCCACTTGTAGCCAACAATTTTCCTATCAGCAAGGACAGGAACAAGACTCCATGTACCATTCTTCAACAAGGCCAAATACTCTTCATTCAAAGTAGTACTCCACTTATCATGAGCTAAGGCATCAATGAGCTTTGTTGGTTCATCAAAATTCAGATCTGACACAAATGCCTTGGGCTTGAAAATCCCAACTTTGGCTCTAGTAATCATATGGTGATTATTGGTACACAGTATTGGTTCAAGTATAGGTTCAGATGAAGAGCAGAGATACGGGGTTCAGTTTCAAATTGATAGAAGGGTTGATTTAAAGTGGAAGATGTTGGATATTTTGTTGCAGGTTCAATCAAGTTAGGTACATTGGAAGGGAATGCATTGGATGTGTCATTGGTAGAGGAAGAGGAAGATTCAACAGATTTAGTAGCAAAAGGAAATTGATACTCATCAAATACAACATGTTTGGATATGTAAGTTCTACCATTAGAAGCAAGACATTTGTAACCTTTATGTTTAGAGTTGTAACCAAGGAAAGTACAAGGTAAAGATTTGAACTACAATTTGTGATTGTTATATGGTCGGAGATATGGAAAACACTTGTCACACCCCGCCCGAACGCGCCTAAACCGGCGGTACACTAGCGGACGGGGAGCGCATTTGGAATTATAACAATGGTCATGACAGAGTACGCGGCGGAAATATAAAATAGTACAAGTCTAATTTCATTTTATTCAGAATTCATTTGTACATGAAATAGTTAAGGGAACATACTCCCCAAAATCCCCAATGAATAATACAAAGGGTACAAAATGTGGGCCCCATAACCTGCACCCAGCCCTCCCTAATTTCCTGTGAAAATTTTATAACAATGGAATGAGCTTAACGCGCTCAGTGGGTAAAATAGTTCGTGAATAAAACAATTAATAAAGCAAACTTCATAATTAAATATCTTAAATACACATCAAAGCATCATAATCAATCAATATGTATGTATGCATGACACCGTCTCGTAATGGTGTTATGAATGTACATCACCAGAGTTCACGTACAGATGTCTTTCCCTAGGCGTAGCCAGGTTCTCATTGTACGTCTCTCCTCAGGAATGATGCTATGGATTCAAGTACAGATGTCCCTCCCTAGGCGTAGCAGGGTTCTCATTGTACGTCCCTCTCCAGAGAAAATATAATGAATAGCGGGAAATGCTCCTAACTATTCTATGAATCATAAACCACATACGTCCCTAGGTGGTGATATGTATGATGCCAATGCATGAACTGGTCTAGTCTACTAGTCTGGTCTTTACTTGACATTTAGACTGACTTTGGTAACGTTTGGTGATCCTTATCTGGGTCGGTATCACGACGTGCAAGGTTAGGATATTCAATATTACTTGCATAAGCTGATAGCTTTCAATAAGACCAACTAGATCAATCTCCAGTTGAGAGGTGAGACACAAGGTCTGCTTAAATACCAATCGCCTAGAGCAGCTCGCTGCCTCCTATTCACTATTTAAAGTTACTGAGGACAAGACCGAGTCTAGTTGAGCCAGATTGACCACTAATCCGACATTACAACAGTATAATACATGAATTTCAATATATACAGGCATAAGTGTGACAGTATAACATTATATGATATAATGCAGTGTAAATGAACAGTAGACATAATAATAAATGAATGTAAACTTTAATAAAAGTTATAAGATACGCAAACCTATGTTTCGTTCCCCACCTTCAGATAAGAACTTCTTCTTTCAGATCTGGTGCTTTCCTCTGGACAGAACTTCGTCGCACCGCATCGAGAGTCTCGGACAGAGAGTCTCAAAAGACTAAAACTCAAAATGAGTGCGAAAGAGAAGGAAAAATCATAAGGAGAGTGATTTTGGTGTGAGAAATGAGGAGGGGGAGGGTTGTTTATATAGAGATTTTTGGCGCCTGAACATTCTGGCACGCCCCCGAACGTTGAGGCAGGTACCCGAGAATTTTTTTTTTGTGCAATCCTAGGGTATTACACTCTACCCCCCTTAAAAGGATTTCGACCTCGAAATCAGTTTAAGTAGTCATGATGGTTATCAGCTTGAGATTTACTGCTGGCGTCATCGTTTGCTAGTTCTGGGTAGGGAATGTACGGTCCCTGAATGGCACTGTGGCCAGTGGAATCCTCAACGTCATGAAACCATGGAGAGCAAATGGAGTCGGATTCTTCCTCAGAAGATTCCAAGCTTTGCTGAACAGATGGTGGTGTAGTGCGCTGGTTACCTCGTTTGAGGGGAGGTAGGTTGAGCGGTGGGATGTTTTTTCGTGTTGTTGCTCGAATCTGGCCGTCTAGCAATTTTGGTAGAAGGTCCTACTAAGATGAGGGCACGAGATTGTTACGAAAAAGTCATGCACGCTCTGGCGATAAGGATCGCTGTCTGTGTGGCGATGGAGTTGGTGATGCAAAGTAGTTGTGACTTGACTATGATTCTTGAGAAGTAGCCACAGGTTGCCAAGGAGGCCACTGTGTGTGTGCATCACTAGATCTATTGATATTATTTTCAGACATCTGCATAGTTATTCAAGTGAAACAATATATTAAGATAGGTGTAAACAAAGTTCCATCATTTTATTGATAAGTGAAAATAGTACAATGTATCACATTATCAGTTGGTACTAGAAAACAATTCAGGGTATTTCTGTTTAATTGTTGCTTCCTCTACGTCGTGGTGATCCCAGAGTACTTTCACAAGTGGTATGCTACGTCGTCGTAGTTCTTGAGTTTTTTTATCTAAATTCTGTATCGCTCTCTCCTGATACTTATTTCCTTCCTCAACCCGAACCTCGACTAAAGGGATGATATGCGAAGGATCAGGACGATACTTGAGAAGCATAGATACGTGAAAAACGTCGTGAACCTTAGGCATGGACGATGGAAGCGACAGACGATAAGCAAGTTTGCCAATACGTTCAATGATCGGAAATCGACCTATATACCGCGGGGAGAGCTTTCCTTTGATCCCAAAGCGTTTGACACCTCATGTGGGCTGAACTTTCAATTGTTGCTTCTATTTCCCATGTTGCTTCTTTGACACCGTGGTGATCCCAGAGCACTTTCACAAGTGGTATGCTACGTCGCCTTAGTTATTGAGTTTTTCTATCCAAAATTTGTATCGCTCTCTCCTGATACTTATTTCCTTCCTCAACTCGAACCTCGACTAAATGGATGATATGCGAAGGATCAGGACAATACTTTCGAAACATAGATAAGTGAAAAATGTCATGAACTTTAGTCATGAACGATGGAAGGGATAGACGATAAGCAAGTTTGCCAATACGTTCAATAATCTAAAATGGACTTACATACCTCGGGGAGAGCTTTCCTTTGATCCCAAAGCGTTTGACACCTCTTGTGGGCTGAACTTTTAGAAAAACAAAGTCCCCCTTATCAAATTCTAGTGGCTGTCTCCGCTTGTCAACATAGCTCTTCTGTCGACTTTGTGCAACACGAAGTCGTTCCTTTACTAGTGTGATCTTCTCAGAAGTCTCTTGAACTAGTTCAGGGCCCAACTGCGATCGATCTGCCATATCTAACCAGCATACAGGAGATCTGTAAGGGCGATCATAGAGAGCCTCATACGGTACCATGCCGATACTAGTTTGGTAGTTGTTGTTGTATGCAAACTCAGCTAAATGTAAGTATTTTACCCATCCATCTTTAAAGTCCAAAATACAGCATCGTAACATGTCTTCTAAGATTTGGATAAGCCACTCTGACTGCCCATCAGTCTGAGGGTGAAATGTTGTGCTCATGGTGATCTTAGAGCCCATTATACTCTGAAAGCTTTGCTAAAACTTTGATGTGAATCAAGGGTCTCGATCAGAGACGATCGTGATTGATATGCCATGGAGGCGTATGATCTCTCTTTCATATAGTTCGGCAAGTTTGGTAAGAAGTGTGCAGACTTTCTAAGTCTATCAATGATAACCCATATAGCATTTTGCCCTTTATTATTTCGAGGTAAGGCCGTAACAAAATCCGTTGCTATGTTCTCCCATTTCCATTCTCCAATAGGTAACGGCTGGAGGAGACCAGAGGGAAGTCTTCGTTCTGCCTTAACTTGTTGGCAAACGAGACATCGAGCAACGAAGTCTGCAATCGCCTTTTTCATCCCAGAAAACCAAAATTGTCGCTTGACATCCTTGTACATCTTGTCACCCCCAGGATGCATAGCGTACCTCGAACAGTGCATCTCAGTAAGCACTCATTTCCAAACCTCAGGATCGTTTGGTAGACAGAGACGTTTTTTATAGAAAACGGCTCCGTCTTCAGAGACCGACCAATGTGGAAGGTCCTGTCCGCTGAGTAGAAGTTCTTGTTTCTCCATTAACATAGGTTCATTGGCTTGAGCTGCTAAAATCTTTCGAACAAGCTCAGAGTTAGCTGATAATTGAGAGAGTTGTGAGCTTGGTCCCTCTTCGATCAGCTGTAGGTTAAAGTTCTCCATCTCGGTAGCCAACTTCCCCATTTCATAGTTAAGAGTGCAAGCAACATGAGATTTTTTACTCAGAGCATCGACCACAACATTGGCCTTACCAGGATGGTATTGGAGTTGAAAGTCATAGTCTTTCAAAAATTCCAACCATATTCTTTGGCGGAGGTTTAGGTCTCTCTGGGTGTAGATGTACTTAAGACTCTTGTGATCCGAGAAGACCTCAAACCGTTCACCGTATAAGTAATGTCGTCATAACTTCGGTGCAAATACGACAGCAGCAAGTTCCAAGTCATGTGTTGGATAATTACCCTCATGAATCTTCAGTTGCCTCGATGCATATGCAACCACTTGGCCTTCTTGCATTAGTACGACACCTAAGCCTTGAAGAGAGGCGTCATGAGACGCTTCTTCAATTCCTGAAATGATGTTTCACAGGTGGGATTCCAGATGAATCGCATGTCCTTCCGAGTGAGCTTTGTCATAGGTTCAGCAATCTTTGAGAAGTTCTTGATGAAGCGTCCGTAATAGCCAGCCAAACCAAGAAAACTCCTAATCTGAGTAACAGTGGTAGGCTGCTTCCAGTTTAAAACTGCTTCAACCTTAGAAGGATCTACCTCAATGCCATGACATGGCCGAGGAATTGAACTCGTTTCGCCTAAAATTCGCACTTACTCAACTTTGCATACAGCTGGTGGCTTCTCAAGGTCTGGAGGACTATCTTCAGATGTATTTTATGGTCTTCCTCGGTTGAGGAGTATATCAAGATGTCGTCCACAAAAACCACCACAAATCGGTCTAAATATAACCTGAAGATGCGATTCATCAAATCCATGAATGTAGCAGGTGCATTTGTTAGACCGAACTGCATGACCAAGAACTCGTAGTGACCGTATCGAGTTATGAATGCCGTTTTGGTAATGTCCGACTCTCGGATCCGGAGTTGGTGATAACCGGAACGTAAATCAATCTTAGAGAAGTATTTGGCATCTCTAAGTTGGTCGAGCAAGTTATCGATCCTGGGCAACGGGTATATGTTCTTAATGGTCACATTATTCAGCTTGCGATAGTCGATGCAAAGTCGTAACGAACCATCCTTTTTGCAAACAAACAGAACTGGAACGCCCCAGGGTGATGAACTTTTTCTGATGAAGCCATGACTCTCTAATTCCTTCAGTTGTTTGTCCAATTCGACCAGCTTGACATTTGACATTCTGTGTGGTGGAATTAAGATAGGCCCGGTCCCAGGTATGAGATTGATTTCAAAATCAAATTCTCGAACAGGAGGTAGACCAGGAAGGTCATTTAGAAAAACTGTTGGGAATTCAGATATTACCGGGACATCGTGTACTTCGAGAGGGTACCGTGCTGGTGATTTATTTTCATCACCAAGGGATAGAGCTCGAAGTTGTGCCTTGAGAAGTGCAACTGTTGATTTGTGTATCTATTTCCTTGTTCCTTTAATCTTGACAAACTCTCATGTAGGCAAGGTTAACTGCACTTGCTTCTTCATAGATTCAGTCTTTGCATTCTGTGGTTCTAGCCAGTCCATGTCGAGGATGATGTCGAAGTCTTCAATGTCCATCACAAAAAGATCTGCATATATTATATGTTCTGACATTCGAAGCTCACATCAAGAACACTGCAAATTCACGTCAGTACTTGATCCTAAAGGTGATGTGACAGGGAGTGTGATGTCTGTGGGTTCAGGATGCAGCCCTAAATGTCTTACCAATGTAGACGATATAAAAGAATGTGTAGCACCTGAATCTAACAAAACATGCACCATTGTATTGAACAAGGGATAGGTACATTCGACTACATTGTTGTCTGGGAGGGGTTGTTGAGCGATGGCAAATGCTCTGCCCTGATTCTGTTGTCCCTGATTTTGCTGGTTCTGCCTCGGTTGGACATTAGCAACAGGTGGTGCTTGTTGGACTGGAACAACAGGAATAGGTTGCTGAAGGTGCGGACAGACATATTTTACATGGCCCTTCTGGCCGCAGCTGAAACACGTCGGCTGATACTGCGGATGATTTTGTAGGCCATGCTGATTATTCTGCTAGCCGGGCTAATTGTGGTGCGACCACCACCTCTGCCATTGCCATTTCTACAGCCACCCCTTCCATAACGACCTCCGCGGCCATGATTTCGAAAACCCTGATGGTTAGGGTTAGAAGGTTCAGCCGCAGGTGTTGTGGCCTCATTCTTCGAAACAGGGTCTGAGAGGGCTGGGTTTTGATTATAGAAGGGTTTCTTCTTGTTGCCCTGTTGGGAAAATGTTGCAGGTCGTTTTCCCTTATTCATTCTCTGCTCCTGCATGATCTTCTCTTGTTCAAAGCTCGTGGCCTTGTCAACAACCTCCTTCTAAATCTTGAGATCCAAGATCGACAAGGCTTGTCGGATATCACGGCGAAGGCCATTATAAAATTTCTCAGTCTTATCTTGCTCCGTTGAGATGGTGGAGAGATAGTAGACTGATAATTCTTTGAACTTGCCAGCATATTCCTTGACGGACATGCTGCCCTGGTATAACTTAGCGAATTCCTAGTGCTTCTGCCTCTTCACAGCGTTAGGAAAATACTCATCAATAAACATTGACTCGAACTGTTGCCAAGTCATATCCGTTGTGTTGACCATTGGGTCCTCTTTCACTGTTATCACCATGTGTTTGCTCCACCAACAAGTTGGTAGGTCGCTAGTGGAATCTTTTGACTCTCGTCGACTCTCATTGCATCTAGAGCCTTTTTTGACTCATCTAACCATCTCTGCACCTCTTCAGCATCAATGGTGCCAGCAAAAGTAAGAGGTTGTAGCCTCTTGTACCCAATAATATGATCGGTTTGAGATTTCGACCAAAATCTTATAGGTGCCTGAACAATGGCAACATGACTGGCGCGATCTCACGAACGACAGTTTGAACAGTGACTTTCATTGCCTCAATAAATCCGACGAAGAAGGTTTCCATGCTTGAAGGCATGGAAAAAGGTGCAGGTGGGGGTGGTATTGCCTGCTCAGATGTAGTGGCAGTATCGGGTGTGGCCTGTGCTGTTGTCGGAGGCGGCGGTTCCTGAATCTCATGAGGTGCCTCCACTGCTGGACGAACAGTACATGGCCTTCCTCTTTTCCTGGTTTGCATTTTCTCACTGGCAAGGAGAAAATAAAACCAAGATTTAGGAACTGTAGCCAAGTATAATGTTATAGTATGCTCAGCAACAATTTTGAGAGTACTGCAATATAAGACTCACCTATTTTATTAAGTATAGTGTAAGGTTTTTGTTGAGGAATCAAAGAATTTTATGTGCCTCGTATGTTTGGCCATGGTGTAAAAACAAGGTTAGAATGTTTATATAATAAGAACAAAACTTTGCAAGTATTTCAAATGATTTGGTTCAGGTCTTTGTGAACATACATATATATTTCATTGAAAATCCATACGAGTCATAAGAATTCTAAGATTTGCCTCGGTAAATATCCTGATCTAACGTTCTATCGCAATCTTATGTATTCAAACTCTTAATCTTAGTCTTTTCGATTATTATCCAAGTTCGTGTATCCCATACCACATGACTTTGGTAATAAGGGTGTTAACCAAGTTAAGTTGCATGAACACAGTCTCTAAAAAGATCGGCTGAATAGTAGTTCACCAGTAGTATCTTCCAAATTTACTCGTCCCATATCGTGTAAACTTAGTAATAATATTAGTAATGCAACTTTCTCCAAATGTTTCTTTTCATACAAGGTCGTGGGTTTTCTTACTTCCACATTTTGTTTAGTATCCTCCAATTTTGTTGTGTCTCATACCACTCCAAAGTTAGTGATACAAAAGAAAGAATGGTTGTAAGTCGGCCCACCAAAGATAGTCTTAAACAAGACATTCTCATTCATATATAAAAGAAAAGTTTACAATGCCAGTAATCAATCTTGATTTTCCTGCCTACTACTGCTCCTTCTAGACCTCCTGCTAGGTACAGACGACTACTACCAGAAGGTTGAGAGTTTGCTCGTTGTTCCTCGAAGTTTTGCATATGCGTTAATATAATATTTTGAGTCTCTCTCATCTCAGCAATACTAGATGCCATTATATTTAACTGTTCAAATGGGTTGGTCAATTGTCCCATTGATGGTTGATGGGTTGACTGTCCCATAGGTGGAGGGTAGGCAGTAGGCATTGGTGGAAAGTATTGGTTGTACGGGTGATTCATAGGTGAGGGATAATTGATGTGATCGTATGGGAATCCCCTAATTGGAACCCCTTGGATATTTGGATATGTTTGGGGTGAAAAGTTTTGAAACAAAGGGCTCATTGGTATGTCCTGCCTTCTTAAATTTGGTACTGCCCAACTCTGTTGTTGTTGGTTTACAGGAATTTCTGGAACTGGCTGATACGGTACCTCAGGTGTTGGAAACCTTTGGTAACACATGTTGCCTTTAGTTGGCATGTTCCAAGCAGGTGGATTTGTTTGAGCACTTTGTCTATCTTGACTTGGTTGAGGTTGATTTAGGTTGGCAAATAAATCTTCCTCAGTGAATATTCGATTGGTAGGATCATTATTCGGGGCTGGGTTTGATGTAGGATTCTGATTTGGCTCATTATTTGGTACTTCTCTGACAGGAATCTTGTGTCGACTTCTTCGAAGACAACGCCCATGTTTGTCTCTCATTCTTTCGACATTTCCTAACATCGTGTCGAATACTTCCTTGTCAGTTACTCCTCCACTGGTGCCATATGTCTTAAAGATAGAGGATGTTGTAACCAGCTCAGTGATCTGCTTCGACGTCCCATCAAAAGTGTTGACGTTTGCCTCGTATAGCATCCTCATAATCAAGACTCCGTAGCCGAGGAATTCCTTTCTCAAAGGGTTTTGAATCACCCTCAACATTTGTTAGATGATAATGTGAGGTAGGGAGACTTTAATTTTCTTCTCTATGCAGTATAACATAAGAAGTTGAGCCCTTGACATAGTGCCTCTAGTCCCTCTTTCTGGCAAGATGTTGCCGAATACGATTTTTTCAAGGCCTACAAGAGATGGCTTAAGATGATTGTTTGGGAGGTTGGTGTACGTCGATTGAGTGTATGGCTCTTTGGCGAGGAAATTGAACAACTGTTCATTAGACTCTGCGATCTCTGCAACTGTCTGAGGTTCGTGTGGATCAATAATTCTATCCTTAATCTTCCATAAGTCGAGCAATGATTTTGACGTTGATAGAAATCTTTGTTCCCCTGGCCATTGTTTCCAAAACAGGGCTGATCCCATCTTCTTGAAGTTCTAATCAATTCATGGCTTCGTAGAAGGATTTCGTCAAGTCGTAAGAGATGTGACCTTCAACTTTTGTTATGTTCAACCTCCCCAGAGTTGCGAGTTTGTCGTGAAGGATCGGACGGAGGCGGAGATCTCTATTGTCGATGTTCCTCATAGTCATAACCTCCCTTTTGGACAATTCCTTGAGTCTAGTGGGAATTGGTTCCCTACTAATGGGAGTTGTTCCTTCACTTGAGGCCATTCTTTTGCTGAAAGAAAAATAAATTTGTGAAAGACACAAAATATATTCATAACATTTTTTTAAGATTTATGCTTTGTCTGTTAGACAATATTTTATAATTTTCTCTTGATGTTTATGCCATCATGTAATCAAAATTCTTCGTTAGCAATATGATATATATATATATATTTTTCATATACATATATACATGAATGTATAGATATATATATTTAATCATAACTATATATATAGTTTTTATAAATCACTATATATATATATTTAATTGTAACTATATATATAGTTTTCACTATATATATATATTTGAAACTAAACTATATAAAACTATATAGTTTTCTAGATATATATTTAATATAAATCACAACTATATATAATTCATATATAGAGAGTTCTATATATATAGATATCTAGTAAAAATTTTTTATCCAAATTTTTCCATTAGTAATATGCTATATATATATATCTTATATATACATAGACATATAGATATATATATTTAATCATAACTATACATATAGTTTTCCTAAATCATAACTATATATATAAATGAAAACTATATAAAAACTATATAGTTTTCTAGATATATATTTAATATAAATCTCAACTATATATAATTCATATATATATATATATAGTTCTAAAGATATATATATCTAGTAAAATTTTTCATCCAAAATTTCCATTAGTAACATGGTATATATATATATCATATATACGTAGATATATAGATATATATATATTTAATCATAACTATATATATAGTTTTCATAAATCATAACTATATATATTTAAATCCAAACTATATAAAAATCATATAGTTTTCTAGATATATATTTAATATAAATCTCAACTATATACAATTTATATATATATAGTTGTAGATATATATATATATATCTAATAAAATTTTCTTCCCTTAATTTGGTGGACTTGGGCGGGCCGTGGACCGTACGCTCTGATACCATTAAATGTCACACCCCGCCCGGACGCACGTAAACGGCGGTACACTCGCGGACGGGGAGCGCATTTGGAATTATAACAATGGTCATGACAGAGTACGCAACGGAAATATAAAATAATACAAGTCTGATTTTATTTTATTCAGAATTCATTTGTACATGAAATAGTTAAGGGAACATACTCCCCAAAATCCCCAATGAATAATACAAAGGGTACAAAATGTGGGCCCCATAACCTGTCACACCCCGCCCGAACGCGCCTTAAACCGGCGGTACACTCTCGGACGGGGCGCGCATTTGGAACAATCATAATGGTAATAACAGAGTGCGCAGCGGAAATATAGTACACAGTACAAATCTGATTTCATATAATTCAGAATACTTTTGTACATAAAATGGTCAAGGGAACATACTCCCAAAATCCCCAATTGCACCCAGTCCACCCTAATTTCCTGTGAAAGATTTGATAATATTGGAGTGAGCTTAACGCGCTCAGTGGGTAAATAGTGCATGAGTATAACAATTAATAAAGCATACTTCAATATCAAATATCTTAAATACACATGTAAGCATCATAATCAATCAATATGTATGTATGCATGACACCGTCACGTATTAATGGTTTGATGAGCGTACATCGCCTGAGTTCACGTACAGGTGTCCTTCCCCGGGCGTAGCCAGGTTCTCACTGTACGTCCCTCCTAAGGAACGATGCTCTGGATTCACGTACTGATGTCCCTCCCTGGCGTAGCCGAGTTCTCATGTACGTCCCTCTCCAGAGAAATAATATGAATAGTGAGCAATGCTTCTAACTATTCTATGAGTCATAAACCATATACGTCCCTAGGTGGTGATATGTATGATGCCAATGCATGAACTAGTTTAGTCTACTAGTCTGGTCTTTTCTTGACATTTATACTGACTTTGTCAACGTCTAGTGATCCTTATCAGGGTCGGCATCACGACGTGCAAAGTTAGGACATTCAGGTCATAAACATTATTGACATAATGCAGTGTAAATGAATAGTAGACATAATAATAATTGAATGTAAACTTTAATAAAAGTTATGAAACACGCAAACCTATGTTTCGTTCCCCACCTTCAGATCTGATGCTTTTCTTCGGACAGAACTTTGTTGCACCGCTTTCAGATCTGGCGCTTTCCTCCGGACAGAACTTTGTTGCACCACACCGGGAGTCTCAAAGACTAAAAACTTAGAATGCGTGGAAAGGAGAAGAAAAATCACAAGAGAAGGTGATTTGGTGTGAGGAATGAGAAATGAGGAGGTTTCTTATATAGAGATTTTTGCGCCTGAACGTTTTGGCATGCGCCTGAACGTTCTGGCATGGCGCCTGAACGTTCTGGCAGGCGCCTGAACGTTCTGGCAGGCGCCTGAACGTTCTGGCAGGCGCCTGAACGTTCTGGCAGGCGCCTGAACGTTCTGGCATGCGCCTGAACGTTCTGGCATTGTGCCTGAACGTTCTGTCACGCGCCTGAACGTTCTGTCACGCGCCTGAACGTTCTGGCACGCGCCTGAAAGTTCTGGCACGCGCCTGAACGTTCGGGCGTTGCCCAAATAGTTTTTTTTTTTTTTTTTTTTTTTTGTGAAATACAGGGTATTACACTCTACCCCCCTTAAAGGGATTTCGCCCTCGAAATCAAGTCAAGTATGGATGAGGGGTATTGCTTGCGAAGTAGCCGCAGGTGGCTAAGGAGTCACGGCGTGTGTGCATCACGATATCTATTGATATGATTTTCAGATATCTGCGTAGTTATTCAAGTGAAACAATGTATGAAGATAAGTGTAAACAATGTTTCATCCTGGTATTTATAAGTGAAAATAATACAATGTATCACATCATCAGGTGGTACTAGAAAACAATTCAGGGTATTTCTGTTTAATTGTGGATTCTAGTTCCCATGTAGCTTCCTCTATGCCGTGGTGATCCCAGAGCACTTTCACAAGTGGTATGCTACGTCTCCGTAGGTCGTGAGTTTTTTTATCTAAAATCTGTATTGCTTTCTCTTGATACGTATTTCCTTCCTCAACCCGAACCTCGACTAAAGGGATGATATGCGAAGGATCAGGACGATACTTGCGAAGCATAGATACATGAAAAACGTCATGAACCTTAGGCATGGACGATGGAAGGGACAGACGATATGCAAGTTTGCCAATACGTTCAATGATCGGAAATGGACCGATATACCGCGGGGAGAGCTTTCCTTTGATCCCAAAGCGTTTGACACCTCGGGTGGGCTGGACTTGTATAAAAACAAAGTCCCCCTTATCAAATTCCAGAGGCTGTCGCCGTTTGTCAGCATAGCTCTTCTGTCGACTTTGTGCAACACGAAGTCGTTCCTTTACTAGTGTGATCTTCTCAGAAGTCTCTTGAACTAGTTCAGGGCCCAACTGCGGTCGGTCTGCCATATCTAACCAGCATACCGAAGATCTGCAAGGCCGACCATAGAGAGCCTCGTATGGTGCCATGCCGATACTAGTTTGGTAGTTGTTGTTGTATGCAAACTCAGCTAGATGTAAATACTTTGCCCATCCGTCATTAAAGTCCAAAATGCAGCATCGTAGCATGTCTTCTAAGATTTGGATAAGCCGTTCTGACTGCCCATCAGTCTGAGGGTGGAAGGCTGTGTGAAAGACACAAAATATATTCCTAATATTTTTTAAGATTTATGCCTTGTCTGCTAGACATTAGTTTCGAGTTTTCTGTTGATGTTTATGCCATCATGAAATTTTCTTCATTAGTGAGTTGATGCATATATGTCGTATTCACATAGAAATGTATTGGCATATTTAATCATAACTATATAGTTTCCATAAAGCAACTATATATATATAAAATCATATATAGGTGTTTTTAATCCAAATCTTAACTATATAAAAGTCATATATATATAGAGTGATAAATTATTATTATTATTATTATTTTATTTTTTTTTTCGAATATTTATTTTTCGAAAAAAAAAAATTCAATTTTTAATTATTTATTTATTTATTTTTTATACGTACCTCATATACACTAATGTATATAGATACATATATTCAATAATAACTACACATATAGTTTCTACTAAATTTTGACTATATGTATATTTAAGTCAAACTATATAAAAATCATATAGTTTTCTAGATATATATTTAATACAAATCTCAACTATATATAATTGATGTATGTATATATAGTTCTAGAGATATATATATCTAATAACATTTTTCTTCCCCTAATTTGGTGGACTTGGGCGGGCCGTGGACCGTACGCTCTGATACCATTAAATGTCACACCCCGCCCGGACGCGCCTTAAACCGGCGGTACACTCTCGGACGGGGCGCGCATTTGGAACAATCATAATGGTAATAACAGAGTGCGCAGTGGAAATATAGTACACAGTACAAATCTGATTTCATATAATTCAGAATACTTTTGTACATAAAATGGTCAAGGGAACATACTCCCAAAATCCCCAATGATTCATACAAAGGGTACAAAATGTGGGCCCCATAACCTGCACCCAGTCCACCCTAATTTCCTGTGAAAGATTTGATAATATTGGAGTGAGCTTAACGCGCTCAGTGGGTAAATAGTGCATGAGTATAACAATTAATAAAGCATACTTCAATATCAAATATCTTAAATACACATGTAAGCATCATAATCAATCAATATGTATGTATGCATGACACCGTCACGTATTAATGGTTTGATGAGCGTACATCGCCTGAGTTCACGTACAGGTGTCCTTCCCCGGGCGTAGCCAGGTTCTCACTGTACGTCCCTCTTCAGGAACGATGCTCTGGATTCACGTACTGATGTCCCTCCCCGGCGTAGCCGAGTTCTCATGTACGTCCCTCTCCAGAGAAATAATATGAATAGAGAGCAATGCTTCTAACTATTCTATGAGTCATAAACCATATACGTCCCTAGGTGGTGATATGTATGATGCCAATGCATGAACTAGTTTAGTCTACTAGTCTGGTCTTTTCTTGACATTTATACTGACTTTGTCAACGTCTAGTGATCCTTATCAGGGTCGGCATCACGACGTGCAAAGTTAGGACATTCAGGTCATAAACATTATTGACATAATGCAGTGTAAATGAATAGTAGACAAAATAATAATTGAATGTAAACTTTAATAAAAGTTATGAAACACGCAAACCTATGTTTCGTTCCCCACCTTCAGAGCTGGTGCTTTTCTCCGGACAGAACTTTGTTGCACCGCTTTCAGATCTGGCGCTTTCCTCCGGACAGAACTTTGTTGCACCGCACCGGGAGTCTCAAAGACTAAAAACTTAGAATGCGTGGAAAGGAGAAGAAAAATCACAAGAGAAGGTGATTTGGTGTGAGGAATGAGAAATGAGGAGGTTTCTTATATAGAGATTTTTGCGCCTGAACGTTCTGGCATGGCGCCTGAACGTTCTGGCATGGCGCCTGAACGTTCTGGCATGCGCCTGAACGTTCTGGCATGGCGCCTGAACGTTCTGGCATGGCGCCTGAACGTTCTGGCATGGCGCCTGAACGTTCTGACAGGCGCCTGAACGTTCTGGCACGCGCCTGAACGTTCGGGCGTTGCCCAAATAGTAAAAATTTCAAATAGTTTTTTTTTTTTTTTTGTGAAATATAGGGTATTACATAACCTGCACCCAGTCCGCCCTAATTTTCTGTGAAAATTTGGATAACAATGGAATGAGCTTAACGTGCTCAGTGGGTAAAATAGTTCGTGAATATAACAATTAATAAAGCAAACTTCATAATTAAATATCTTAAATACACATCAAAGCATCATAATCAATCAATATGTATGTATGCATGACATCGTCTCGTAATGGTGTTATGAATGTACATCGCCTGAGTTCACGTACAGATGTCCTTCCCCAGGCGTAACCAGGTTCTCATTGAACGTCCCTCCTCAGGAACGATGCTCTAGATTCACGTACAGATGTCCCTCCCCAGGCGTAGCCTGGTTCTCATTGTACGTCCCTCTCCAGAGAAAATATAATGAATAGCGAGAAATGCTCCTAACTATTCTATGAATCATAAACCACATACGTCCCTAGGTGGTGATATGTATGATATCAATGCATGAACTGGTCTAGTCTACTGGTCTGGTCTTTACTTGACATTTAGACTGACTTTGGCAACGTCTGGTGATCCTTATCAGGGTCGGTATCATGACGTGCAAGGTTAGGACATTCAGTATTACTTGCATAAGCTGATAGCTTTCAATAAGACCAACTAGATCAGTCTCCAGTTGAGAGTGAGACACAAGGTTTGCTTAAATACCAATCGCCTAGAGCAGCTCGCTGCCTCCCGTTTACTATTTAAAGTTACCGAGGACAAGACCGAGTCTACTTGAGCCAAATTGACCCCTAATCCGGCATTACAACAGTATAATACATGAATTCCAATATATACAGGCATAAGTGTGACAGTATAACATTATATGATATAATGCAGTGTAAATGAACAATAGACATAATAATAAATGAATGTAAACTTTAATAAAAGTTATAAGACACGCAAACCTATGTTTCGTTCCCCACCTTCAGATAAGAACTTTTTCTTTCATATCTGGCACTTTTCTTTGGACAGAACTTTGTCACACCGCACCGAGATTCTCGGACAGAGAGTCAAAAGACTAAAACTCAAAATGAGTGAGAAAGAGAACGAAAAATCACAAGGAGAGTGATTTTGGTGTGAGAAATGAGGAGGGGGAGGGTTGTTTATATAGATATTTTTGGCGCCTGAACGTTCGGTCATGCGCCCGAAAGTTCGGGCAGGTACCAGTGATTTTTTTTTTTGTGCAATCCTAGGGTATTACAACACTTGCACCCAAAAACTTTAGGAAATGAATAATTTGGAAGGGATTGAAACAAGACTTGCATGGGTGACTTAGAATCAAGAGGAACACTTGGTAAACGATTGATAAGATACAAACACTAGAAAAAACATCCAACCAAAAACACTTTGTCTATGCTTACACTCCACAATACCATTTTGAGCTGAAGTATATGGGTAGGAATGTCTAAATTAAATGCCAAACAAAGTCAACAAGCTAGCTAGAGGTCTAAATTCTCTCTCCCCCCCGTCAGATTGAAACACTTTGAGTTGAGCATCTAGTCTAAGTTCAGCTTGTTTCTTGTATTGAAGAAAGGCTTGAACAACATAAGATTTTGATTTAAGAAAATAAATCCAAGTAAATATGGAAACACATCAACAAAAGAAACATAATAACGAAAACCATTTAATGAAGGAACAAGGGAGGGTCCTCACAAATCTGAAACAACTAATTGTAGAGGGGCTGTATAAACCATGGTAGACAAAGTAAATGGAAGCTCATGACTTTTGCCCACTTGACAAGCTGAACATACATTAGAAATCTTATTCATCTCATATCAAATATTATACTTAGACAGAACATGAGATACAGTTTTAGCAGATGGATGCCCCAACTTGTTATGCCACAAATCAAAAGTACATGGAACAGTAAACACATTACAAGAAGCAGAGAAATATGAGTATTAGTCTAAGAAGAAGTGGACAGACCAGATACATGATTTGGAGATAAAGAAACCCGAGTTGACTTGACTTGAGGAGGTTCCAAAAAGATATGAAATGTGTAGAGACCGTCATTGATTGTCCCGTGTAGCAGAGGTGTTTTGGAGATTTAATCCTTCACAACACAAAATTGAGGATGAAATTTAAAAAAGCACATTAATATCATTAGAAAATTGCGAAACAGGTAGCAGGTTTTTTTTAATTAAAGGCACATGTAACAAATTACAAAGATGCAATTGTCTAGAATCAGAAGTATTAGAAAGAAATGTAAAAGAGCCAATATGGGAAATAAGTAGACCAGTACCATTTCCCATATGTATTTTACCAGATCCAAGGTACTCTGATCCAAACGAAAATTTATTCAGATCAAGGGCATCGAGGTGGATCAAGCTGAGCAGCTGCCACCTAGTAGTAATACCTATTCAGAAAGGCCGCCAAAAAATGAAAATGATGATACTGATGTGTTGCTCGGTGCTAAAACAGTAGGACCTGAGACGGTTGGCGTGGACAATGATGAGCACAAGCGTTTTGTAAGGTATGCCCTTCATTTTGATATCATAATATTTGTAGAATTTAATTATAAATAAATGCCCTATTTCTCTTTTAGGTTGGGAACTTCTTGGAAAATATTATTAATAACCTTCAAGTGAAGAATGCTTCATTTCTTTTAAATTTTACATGTGTTTTTGGATAAGTTTTCCTAAGCTGTTTTAATCATGTTTCACTATCAGTCATGGTCTCTCTGAAATTTACATTAAATGAACAGCTATTCTGATATGATGTCTAGGCCTGAGGTATCCTTACAGTGATGCCATGCTATGGAAAATTTTAATATTGTATTAAAAATGATCAGATAGTATGAAAATTGTTCCATTTATTTAAGATTTAGAGTTTTCGGAACCAAGGACTGCATTTTAAACATGCATTTGGATCCTTGAATGAGATTGATTAATTTTACTGAGGTTATAGAATTGAAGCTCTACATTCCAGGAGACCTTGGAAGCTAGAGCAATTACTTTTAAGGTTGACTATTCTAAAAGGTCATAAACATGCAGTGTTTGGGGATCAAGTTTGAGGTGTCCATCTAAATTCTTGGTATAGAGGAGACTCAGAAGAGTCAAGTTCCTTTATGGGAGAACTATATCTTGAGGTGTCATAGCTCCTGTAATTTCTCATCACATTTAATTATTGGCTTTTTAATAGCTCTCGTGATTCAATATGCCATGAACATATCATTAGTATTAGACTTGTTTGGGGTTTAGGATGCAAAGACCATTAGGATAGTGAAACCCAATTCCCCTATTGGCACTATAGACGAAGAGGTACTATAGATGGGATAGAGAGATATTAACTTTGGAGGAATTGGTTGGAAAAGGTTTAGGTTGTTTGGAGGAGTTGTTAGTTACTGATTTTGGAGTAGTATCTAGTTAGTAGTCATAGACAAACAGTCATAGGGTGAAAACACATTTATAGACAAGTTTTCATAGGGATGGTTGTTAAGATATTAGGGATTGAAATTCTTGAGAGTGTAATGAAGGTTATGGATACCGTGACACGATTAAATGCAATATAGTGACATACTTGGATATTATCTTGTGGTTTCTCCCAGGGAAGTACATGAAGAGGCGAATCAAGCAAGGGAAAAGGCATCGACACTCAGAGAGAAACTGAGACAAGCCTATCTCAAGAAACGATTGGAAAGTTTAAAAACTGCTGCTGCAAAAACAAACGATTTATAACTGAAAAACGGTGGTGATCAAACTCTAATATTCTTGGCATCCCACATATGGCGGAGTCTAAAACCGAGATGAACCCTTTTGCTCAAGAAACAAATAGAGAGCATAGTATGGATATTGTAATACCTCAAAAATTTCAAGGGTATTTACATAATTATAAAAGATATTTTCTTTTATATTATTATTGCCATAACGGGATGATTATTCTTATCATATAAAAGATATTTTCTTTAATATTATTCTTGCCATAATGGGATGATTATTCTTATCATATAAAAGATATTTTCTTTTATATTATTCTTGCCATAACGGGATGATTATTCTTATCATATAAAAGATATTTTCTTTTATTAAAGCTTCACCGACATTATGGGATGAATATTATTTTTATCATATATAATTCCTTCAATTCCATAATTTAAAGATTGACATGTTTTCTTAAACAATCCCATAAAAGCAACTCAAATCTTTTTCATTATTTTTAATTTGCCTTGTTTTAAGCTATTGCCAATATACACCAAAGACATTCATAAAACCCTAAGCATATAAAACCTTCATATGCAATCTAACACCACTTTTCTCCTCATATACTATCCCACCTAAGCTCATTCTTCCTCTTTGGAGATCTGTAGCCCTTGCAACTGGAAATCCTACAACTACAAAAGTAAGTTTTACACTTCCTTTTCTTTCCTCCTCTACTTGTTACATCTCTTTTTCGTGTTTTAATCGAATGTTGTACCGACAACGTTGGTGTAGTGATGCACCACATGTTCTTCTCAGCATTCTCATGGACATGGGTTGCCTATGAGTGCCATGTGTGGTTCTTCACCTCTCCGTCCCTATTTTCGAGATTATTTCTCTTCTTTCATATTTTTACGGCATTAAGGGAGACAACAACAACTGTTGTGATCATGGCCAACAGATGCATGATAGTGAGTTATCTACTACCATCACACACCACCAACATGCATATATCACATGAAATATATATATATATATATATATATAATAAAACCCACCACCGCCAACCACTTCTTTGTTATACAGATTATATATATTATAATAGTATATATATATATATATGGTCACACCCCGCCCGGACGCGCCTAAACCGGCGGTGCACTCGCGGATGAGGCACGCATTTGGAACAATAACAATTGTAACAACAGAGTGCGCAGCGGAAATATTTAACACACAGTACAAATCTGATTTCATTTAATTCAGAATATAATTTGTACATGATATGGTCCAGAGAACATACTCCCCAAAATCCCCAATGAATAATACAAAGGGTACAAAATGTAGGCCCCATAACCTGCACCCAGTCCACCCTAATTTCAAGTGAAAAATTGGATAATAATGGAGTGAGCTTAACACGCTCAGTGGGTAAATAGTTTGTGAGTATAACAATTAATAAAGCATACTTCAATATCAAATATCTTAAATACACATGTGAGCATCATAATTAATCAATATGTATGTATGCATGACACCGTCTCGTAATGGTTTGATGAACGTACATCACCTGAGTTCACGTACAGGTTTCCGTCCCCGGGCGTCGCCAGGTTCTCACTGCACGTCCCTCCTCAGGAACGATACTCTGGATTCACGTACTGATGTCCCTCCCCGGGCGTAGCCGGGTTCTCATGTACGTCCCTCCCCAAAAAAATGTAATGAATAGCGAGCAATGCTCCTAACTATTCTATGAGTCATAAACCATATACGTCCCTAGGTGGTGATATGTATGATGCCAATGCATGAACTGGTCTAGTCAACTAGTTTGGTCTTTTCTTGACATTTAGACTGACTTTGGCAACGTCTGGTGATCCTTATAAGGGTTGGTATTACGACGTGCAAGGTTAGGACATTCAGTATTACATGTATAAGCTGATAGCTTTCAATAAGACCAACTAGATCAGTCCCCAGTTGAGAGAAGAGACACAAGGTCTGCTTAAATACCAATCGCCTAGAGCAGCCCGCTGCCTCCCGTTCACTATTTAAAGTTACTGAGGACAAGACCGAGTCTAGTTGAGTCAGATTGACCACAAATCCGATATTATAACAGTATAATACATGAATTCCAAGTGTACAGGCATAAGTACGACAGTATAAACATTATATGACATAATGCAGTGTAAATGAACAGTAGATATAATAATAACTGAATGTAAACTTTAATAAAAGTTATAAAACACGCAAACCTATGTTTCGTTCCCCACTTTCAGATAAGAACTTCTTCTTTTTCAGATCTGGCGCTTTCCTTCGGACAGAACTTCGTCGTACTGTACTGAGTGTCTTGGACAGAGAGTCTCAAAAGACTAAAAACTCAATATGAGTGAAAAGAGGAGGAAAAATCACAATTTGGAGTGAATTTGGTGTGAAAAATGAAGAGGAAAGGTTGGTTTATATAGGGGTTTTGGCACTTGGAAGTCCAGGCGGGCTGCCTGGACTTCTGGGCATGTGCCTCGACTTCCAGGCACATATGCCCAAAATTTTATTTATTTATTTATTTATTTTTGTTTTTTATTTTTATTTTTTTTGTGAAATACAGGGTATTACACTCTACCCCCCTTAAAGGGATTTCGCCCTCGAAATCAATTCAAGTAGTTATGATGGTTATTTGCTTGAGACCCACTGCCGGCATCATCTCTAGCGAGTTCAGGATAGTGCTTAAATGGTACCTGAACAGCACTGTGGCCGGTGGAATTCTCATCATCATAAAACCATGGAGAGTAAATGGAATTGGACTCGTCCTCTGAAGATTCCAACCTTTGCATAACAGATGGTGGTGGAGGGCGCTGGTTAGATTATTTGAGGGGAGGTAGGTTGAGCGGTGGAATACTTTTTCGTGTAGTTGCTCTAATACGGCCGACCGGCAATTTTGGTAGCATGTCTTGCCAAAATGAGGGCACGGGATTGTTACGAAAAAGCCATGCACGCTCTGGCGATAATGATCGTTGTCTGTGTGGTGATAGAGGTGGTGATGCAAAGTGGTAGTGACGTGACTCTGTTTCTTGAGAAATAGCCACAGGTTGCCAAGGAGGCCACTGCGTGTGTGCATCACTATATCCATTGATATCATTTTCAGACATCTGCGTAGTTTATTCAAGTGAAACAATATATTAAGATATGTGTAAACAATGTTTCATCATTTTATTGAGAAGTGAAAATAGTACAATGTATCCCATCATCAGTTGGTACTAGAAAATAATTCAGGATATTTCTGTTTAATTGTTGCTTCTAGTTCCCATGTTGCTTCCTCTACGTCGTGGTGATCCCAGAGTACTTTCACAAGTGGTATGCTACGTCGTCGTAGTTCTTGAGTTTTTTTATCTAAATTATGTATCGCTATCTCCTGATACTTATTTCCTTCATCAACCCGAACCTCGACTAAAGGGATGATACGGGAAGGATCAAGACGATACTTGAGAAGCATAGATACGTGAAAAACGTCATGAACCTTAGGCATGGACGATGGAAGCGACAGACGATAAGCAAGTTTGCCAATACGTTCAATGATCGGAAATCGACCTATATACCGCGGGGAGAGCTTTCCTTTGATCCCAAAGCGTTTGACACCTCTTGTGGGCTGAACTTTTAGAAAAACAAAGTCCCCCTTATCAAATTCTAGATGCTGTCTCCGCTTGTCAGCATAGCTCCTCTGTCGACTTTGTGCAACACGAAGTCGTTCCTTTACTAGTGTGATCTTCTTAGAAGTCTGTTGAACTAGTTCAGGGCCTAACTGTGGTCAATCTGCCATATCTAACCAGCAGACCGGAGATCTGCAAGGGTGACCATAGAGAGCCTCGTACGGTGCCATGCCGATACTAGTTTGGTAGCTGTTGTTGTATGCAAACTCAGCTAAATGTAAGTATTTCGCTCATCCGTCATTAAAGTCCAAAATGCAGCATCGTAACATGTCTTCTAAGATTTGAATAAGCCGCTCTGACTACACATCGGTCTAAGGGTGGAAGGTTGTGCTCATAGTGATCTTAGAACCCATTCTACTCTGGAAGCTTTTCCAAAAGTTTGATGTGAATCGAGGGTCTCGATCATAGAGGATCATGAGTGGTATGACATGAAGGCGTACGATCTCTCTTTCATACAGCTCTGCAAGTTTGGCGGAATTATCCGTGAATGTTATTGACAAGAAGTGTGCAGACTTTGTAAGTCTGTCAATGATAACCTAGATAGCATCTTGCCCTTTATTATTTCGAGGCAAGGCCGTAGCAAAATCCATTGCGATGTTCTTCCACTTCCATTCTCCAATAAGTAACGACTGGAGAAGTCCAAAGGGAAGTCTTCGTTCTACCTTAACTTTCTGGCAATAGCCAGCCAAACCAAGAAAACTCCTAATCTGAGTAACAGTGGTAGGCTGCTTCCAGTTCAAGACTGCTTCAACCTTAGAAGGATCTACCTCAATGCCATTGCCTGAAACCACATGGCCTAGGAATTGAACTCTCTTCGCCCAAAATTGGCACTAACTCAACTTTGCATACAGTTGGTGGCTTCTCAAGGTCTGGAGGACTATCTTCAAATGTATCTTATGGTCTACCTCGGTTGAGGAATATATCAAGATGTCGTCCACAAAAACCACCACAAATCGGTGTAAGTATAACCTGAATATGCGATTAATCAAATCCATGAATGCAGCAAGTGCATTTGTTAAACCGAACGGCATGACCAAGAACTCGTAGTGACCGTACCGAGTTCTAAATGTCGTCTTGGTAATGTCCAACTCTCGGATCCGGAGTTGGTGATAACTGGACCGTAAATCAATCTTAGAAAAGTATTTGACATCTCTAAGTTGGTCGAACAAGTCATCGATCCTGGGCAACGGATATCTGTTCTTGATGGTGACGTTATTCAACTTGCGATAATCGATGCAAAGTCGTAAAGAACCATCCTTTTTGCGAACAAACAGAACTGGAGCGCCCCAGGGTGATGAACTCTTTCGGATGAAGCCATTACTCGTTAATTTCTTCAGTTGTTTGTCTAATTCGACCAGCTCGACATTAGACATTCTGTATGGTGGAATTGAGATAAGCCCTGTCCCAGGTATGAGGTTGATCTCAAAATCAAATTCCCTAACTGGAGGTAGACCAGGAAGATCATTTAGAAAAACTATTAGGAATTCAGATATGAATGGAACATCGTGTACTTCGAGAGGGTATAGTGCTTGTGATTCATTGCCGTCGCCAAGGGATAACGCTCGAAGTTGTGATTTGAGAAGTGCAACTGTTGATTTGTGTATCCATTTCCGTGTTCCCTGAATCATGACAAACTCTCCTGTAGGCAAGGTTAATTGAATTTGCTTCTTCATACAGTCGATCTTTGCATTCAGTGGTGTTATCCAGTCCATGCCGAGGATGATGTCAAAGTCTTCAATATCCATCACAAAAATATCTGCATATATTATATGCTCCGACATACGAAGCTCACATCGCGAACACTGCAAGTTCACGTCAGTACCAGATCCGAACGGTGATGTGACATGGAGTGTGATGTTTGTGGGTTCAGGATGCAGGCCTAAATGTCTTACCAATGCTGATGATATAAAAGAATGCGTAGCACCTGAATCAAACAAAACATGCACCATTGTATTGAACATAGGAAAGGTACCTTCGACGACGTTGTTGTCTGGGAGGGGTTGTTGAGCGATGTCAAATGCTCTGCCCTGATGTCGTTGACCCTGGTTCTGCTGGTTCTGCCTGGGTTTGGCATTTGTAGCAGGTGGTGCTTGTTGGATTGGAACAACGGGAATAGGTTGCTGAAGGTGCGGATTGGCATATTTGACGTGGCGCTGCTTGCCTCAGTTGAAACAAGTCGGCTTGTACTGTAATACTCTGTATTTCACAAAAAAAAAAAAAAATTACTATTTGGGCAACGCCAGAACGTTCAGGCGCAATGCCAGAACGTTCAGGCGAATGCCAAAACGTTCAGGCGCATGCCAGAACGTTCAGGCGCATGCCAGAACGTTCAGGCGCCAAAAATCTCTATATAAGGAACCCTCCTCATTCTCATTCTCACACCAAAATCACTCTCCTTATGTTAATAATGTTTATGACCTGAATGTCCTAACTTTGCACGTCGTGATACCGACCCTGATAAGGATCACCGGACATTGCCAAAGTCAGTCTAAATGTCAAGAAAAGACCAGACCAATAGACTAGACTAATTCATGCATTGGCATCAAACATATCACCACCTAGGGACGTATATGGTTTATGACTCATAAAATAGTTAGAAAAATTGCTCACTATTCATATTATTTCTCTGGAGAAGGACGTACATGAGAACTCGGCTACGCCGGGGAGGGACATCAGTACGTGAATCCAGAGCATCGTTCCTGAGGAGGGACGTACAGTGAGAACCTGACTACGCCCGGGGACGGACACCTGTACGTGAACTCAGGCGATGTACGCTCATCAAACCATTAATACGTGACGGTGTCATGCATACATACATATTGATTGATTATGATGCTCACATGTGTATTTTAAGATATTTGATATTGAAGTATGTTTTATTAATTGTTATACTCATGCACTATTTACCCACTGAGCGCGTTAAGCTCACTCCATTATTATCCAATCTTTCACAGGAAATTAGGGTGGACTGGGTGCAGGTTATGGGACCCACATTTCGTACCCTCTGTATGATTCATTGGGGATTTTGGGAGTATGTTCCCTTGACCATTTTATGTACAAAAATATTCTGAATTAAATGAAATCAGATTTGTACTGTATATTGTATTTCCGCTGCGCACTCTGTTATTACCATTATAATTGTTCCAAATGCGCGCCCCGTCCGAGAGTGTACCGCCGGTTTAGGAGCGTCCGGGCGGGGTGTGACATTTAATGGTATCAGAGCGTACGATTCACGGCCCGCCCAAGTCCACCAAATTAGGGGAAGAAAAATGTTATTAGATATATATATCTCTACAACTATATATACATACGTCAATTATATATAGTTGAGATTTGTATTAAATATATATCTAGAAAACTATATAATTTTTATATAGTTTGATTTAAATATACATATAGTCATAATTTATTAGAAATTATATATGTAGTTATGATTGAATATAGATATCTATATACCTTAGTGTATATGAGGTATATATATATATAAAAAAAAAAAAAAAAAAAAAAAATTTTACTTTCGAAAAATATTTATTCACAAAAAAAAAAAAAAAAAAAATAAAAAAAAAAATTTATTTTTTGAAAAATAAATATTCGAAAAAAAAAAAAATATATATATATATATATATATAATTTCGAAAAAAAAAAAATTTCGAAAAATAAATATTCGAAAAAAATAAAAAAATAAAAAAAAAATTCAAAATTTTTTTTTTTTGAAAATTAAATATTCGAAAAAAAAAATATATTTCAAAAAATAAATATTCGAAAAAAATAAATAAAATAAAATAAAATAAAATAAAAAATTTTATTTGATATATCTAGAACTATATATATATATGAATTATATATATAGTTAAGATTTGGATTAAAAACAACTATATATGATTTTTATTTCAAATATATATATATATATAGTTGCTTTATGGAAACTATATATATAGTTATGATGAAAAATGTCTATACATTCATAGGCGAATACAACATATATGCATCAAATCACTAATGAAGAAATTTTTTTTTATGGCATAAACATCAAAAGAAAACTCGAAAATAATGTCTAACAAAAAAGGCATAAATTTTAAAAAATATTAGGAATATATTTTGTGTCTTTTACACAAATTTATTTTTCTTTCAGCAAAAGAATGGCCTCAAGGGAAGAAACAACTTCTACTAGCAGGGAACCAATTCCTACTAGACTAATGGAATTGTCCAAAAGAGAGGTTGTGACCATGAGGAGCATCGACAATAGCGATCTCCGCCTCCATCCAATCCTTCATGACAAACTCGCAACACTGGATTGGTTAAATATAACCAAAGTCGAGGGTCAAGTCTCTTACAACTTGGTTAGATCCTTCCATGAAGCCATGAATTACGTGGGACTTCACGGAGATGAGATCAGCCCTCATTTAGAGACAACAATCATGGGAACGACAATTCCTATCAATATCGAGATTATTGCTCGCCTTTTGGAGATTCCGATTGAGGAAAGGATTATTGATCCACATGACCCCCAGACAGTTGCAGAGATCATCGAATCTAATGCACAACTGTTCAATTCCCTCGCCAAAGAGCCATACACTCAATCAACATACACCAACCTCCCAAACAATCATCTTAAGCCATCTCTTGTCGGCCTCGGAAAGATTGTATACGGCAACATCTTGCCAGAGAGGGGCACTAGGGGCACTATGTCAAGGGCCCAAGTCCTTGTGTTGTATTGCATAGAGAAGAAAATAAAGGTCTCCCTACCACACATCATCATCCAACAAATGTTGAGGGTGATTCAAAACCCTTTAAAGAAGGAATTCCTCGGCTACGGAGTCTTGATTATGAGGATACTTCACGAGGCAAACGTTGACACTTTCGATGGAACGTCAAAGCTGATCACTGAACCAGTTACAGCATCCTCTATCTTCAAGACATATGGCACAAGTGGAGGGGTAACTGACGAAGAGGTATTCGGCACGACAATAAGAACTGTCGAAAGAATGAGAGACAAGCATGGGCGTTGCCTTCACAAATGTCGACGCAAGATGCCTGTCAGAGAAGGCCCAAATAATGATTCCAATCCACATCCTACATCAGACCCAGCCGGTAATCCAACCGATCGACCACTTACTGACGAAGAATTATATGCCACACTCAATCCACCTATACAAAGTCATGATAGACAAGGTACGCAAGCAAATCCACCAACTCGGAACGTGCCAACTCAAGGCAACACTTCGTACCAAAGATTTCCAACTTCTGCGGTACAGTATCAGCCAGTTCCACAAGTTGCTGTAAACCAACAACAACAATATTGGGCGTCACCAAATCTTGGAGGGCCAAACATTCCAATGAGCCCATTGTTTCAAACTTTTTCACCACAAACAAATCCAAATCTCCATGGGGTTCCAGTTAGGAGATCCCAGCACAATCAAAACAACTACTTTCCACCTATGACCCAATACTTTCCCCCAATGTCTATTGCCTACCCTTCTCCTACGAGACAAACGACCCATCAACCACCAATAGGACAACCGACTAACCTACTTGAACGGTTAGATGAAATGACATCCAATATTGCTGCACTGAAAGAGAGCCGCACTAATATATTAACTCGTTTGCACAACTCCAACGCAGGGCGTGCAAACTCTCAGCCTTCTGTTAGTAGTCGTTCTTTACGTAGCAGTAGATCTCGAAGGAGCGGTAGTAGACAAGAAAGTCACAATTAATTATTGGCATTGTAAACTTCTCTTTGATATATATGAATGAATTGTTTTGTTTAAAGACTATCTTTGGTGGGCCGACTTACAACCATTTTTTCTTTTGTATCACTAACTTTGGAGTGGTATGGGACACAACAAAATTGGAGGATACTAAATAAAATGTGGAAGTAAGAAAACCCATGACCTTGTGTGAAAAGAAACATTTGAAGAAAGTTGCATTACTAATATTATCACTAAGTTTACACGGTATGGGACGGGTAAATTTGGACGATACTATTAGTGAACTTATATTCAGCCAATGTTTTTAGAGACCGTGTTCATACAACTTAACTTGGTTGACACCCTTATTACTAAATTCATGTGGTATGGGACACATGAACTTGGATAATAATCGAAAAGACTAAGAGTAAGCGTCTGAATGCATAAGATTGCGATAGAACGTTAGCTCAGGCTATTTACCGAGGCAAATCTTAGAATTCTTATGACTCGTATGGATTTTCAATGAAATATATGTATGTTCACAAAGACCAAAACCAAATCTTTTGAAATACTTGCACAATTTTGTACTTATTATATAAACATTCTAACCTTGTTTGTTTTTACACCATGGCCACACATACGAGATATATAAGATTCTTTGATTCCTCAACAACAACTTTACACTCTACTTAGAAAAATAGGTGATTTTAATATTACAGTACTCTCGAAATTGTTGTTGAGCATACTATAACATTATACTTGCCTACAGTTTCTTAATCTTGGTTTTATTTTCTCCTTGCCAGTGAGAAAATGCAAACAAGAAAGAGAGGAAGGTCACGTACTGTTCGTCCCGCAGTTGAGGCACCTCCTGAGATTCAGGAACCGCCGCCTCCGACAACAGCACAGGCCACTCCCAACACTGCCACTCCATCTGGGCAGGCAATCCCACCCCCACCCGCACCCTTTGCCACGCCTTCAAGCATTGAAACCTTCTTCACTGGATTTATTGAGGCGATGAAAGCCACTGTTCAAACTGTCGTTCGGGAGACTGCAGCCAGTCAGGTTGCCACGGTTCAAGCCCCTGTAAAATTAGGGTCCGAAGCTCAAACCGATCAGATTACTAAATACAAGCGGCTACAACCTCTTACTTTCGATGGCACCATTGATCCTGATGAGGTGCAAAAGTGGTTAGATGAGTCCAAGAAGGCTCTTGATGCAATGGGAGTCGATGAGACTCGTAAAATTCCACTAGCAACCTACCAACTTGTTGGTGCCGCAAACACATGGTGGATCACAGTGAAAGAAGACCCATGGGTCAATATAGCAGATATGACTTGGCAACAGTTCGAGTCAATGTTTATTGATGAGTATTTTTCCAGCGCGGTGACGAAGCAGAAGCGACAGGACTTCGCTAAGTTATACCAAGGCACCATGACCGTCAGAGACTATGCTGGAAAATTCAAAGAATTATCGGTCTACTCTCTCTCCACCATCTCAACGGAGCGAGATAAGTCTGAGAAATTTTATAATGGCCTTCGCCATGACATTCGGCAAGCCTTATCGATCTTGGATCTCAAGATTTACAAAGAGGTTGTTGACAAGGCCATGAGCTTTGAACAAGAGAAGCTCTTACAGGACCAGCGAATGAATTAGGGCAAACGACCTGCCACATTTTCCCAACAAGGCTCGCAACAGGGCAACAAGAAGAAGCCCTACTACAATCAAAACCCAGCCCTCCCAGCCCCAGTTTCGAAGAATGAAGCCACACCACCGGCGCTGAACCTTCTAACTCTAACCATCAGGGTTTTCGAAATCATGGCCGTGGCGGTCGTTATGGACGAGGTGGTCGTCGCAACGACAATGACAGAGGTGGTGGTCGACACCACAATCAACAAGGCTAGCAGAATAATCAGAATGGCCAGCAAAACAATCAGCTGTACAGGCCAACTTGTTTCAACTGCGGCCAGAAGGGCCATGTCCAACATCTTTGTCCGCACCTTCAGCAACCTATTCCTGCTATTCCAGTCCAACAAGCACCACCTGCTGCTAATGCCCAACCCAGGCAGAACCAAGGTCAACGGAATCATGGCCGAGCCTTTTCCATCGCTCAACAACCCCTCCCAGACAACAATGTAGTTGAAGGTACCTTTCCTTTGTTCAATACATTGGTGCATGTTTTGTTTGATTCAGGTGCTACGCATTCTTTTATATCGTCGTCATTGGTAAGTCATTTAGGCCTGCATCCTGAACCCACAAACATCACACTCCATGTCACATCACTGTTCGGATCGGGTACTAACGTGAATTTGCAGTGTTCTCGATGTGAGCTTCGAATGTCCGAACAGATAATATATGCCGATCTTTTTGTGATGAATTTTGAAGACTTCGACATCATCCTCGGCATGGACTGGCTCGCACCACTGAATGCAAAGATCGACTGTATGAACAAGCAAGTTCAGTTAACTTTGCCTACAGGAGAGTTTGTCAAGATTCAGGGAACAAGGCAATGGATACACAAATCAACAATTGCACTTCTCAAGTCACAACTTCGAGCATTGTCTCTTGGTGACGGCAATGAATCACCAGCTCTGTACCCTCCCGAAGTACGCGATGTTCCAGTCATATCTGAATTCCCAACAGTTTTTCTTAATGACCTTCCTGGTCTACCTCCAGTTAGGGAATTCGATTTTGAGATCAACCTCATACCTGGGACAGCGCCTATCTCAATTCCACCATACAGAATGTCAAATGTTGAACTGGTCGAATTAGACAAACAACTTAAGGAATTAGAGAGTAATGGCTTCATCCGAAAGAGTTCATCACCCTGGGGTGCTCCAGTTCTGTTTGTTCGCAAAAAGGATGGTTCGTTACGACTTTGCATCGATTATCGCAAGTTGAATAACGTCACCATCAAGAACAGATATCCGTTGCCTAGGATCGATAACTTATTCGACCAACTTCGAGAAGCCAAATACTTCTCTAAGATTGATTTACGGTCCGGTTATCACCAACTCCGGATCCGAGAGTCGGACATCACCAAGACGGCGTTCAGAACTCGGTACGGTCATTACGAATTCTTAGTTATGCCGTTCGGTCTAACAAATGCACCTGCTGCATTCATGGATTTGATGAATCGCATATTCAGGTTATACTTAGACCGATTTGTAGTGGTTTTTGTGGACGACATCTTAATATATTCCTCAACCGAGGAAGACAATAAAAAACATTTGAAGCTACTCCTCCAGACCTTGAGAAGACACCAACTGTATGCAAAGTTGAGTAAATGCGAATTTTGGGCGCCGAGAGTTCAATTCCTCGGCCATGTGGTTTCCGGCAATGGCATTGAGGTCGATCCTTCTAAGGTTGAAGCCGTCTTAAACTGGAAGCAGCCTACCACTGTTACTCAGATTAAGAGTTTTCTTGGTTTGGCTGGCTATTACAGACGCTTCATTAAGGACTTCTCAAAGATTGCTGAACCTATGACCAAGCTCACTCGAAAGGACGTGCGCTTCATCTGGAATCCCGCCTGTGAGGCATCATTTCAGGAATTGAAGAAACGCCTCACGACAGCACCTGTACTTATCACTCCAAGAAATGGAATTGGATTTTCATTATACACTGACGCCTCTCTCCAAGGGTTAGGTGCCGTACTAATGCAAGAAGGCCAAGTTGTTGCCTATGCCTCGAGGCAACTGAAGATTCATGAGGGTAATTACCCAACACACGACTTGGAACTTGCAGCTGTTGTGATTGCACTGAAATTATGGCGTCATTACCTATACGGTGAACGGTTCGAGGTCTTCTCAGATCATAAGAGTCTTAAGTACATATACACTCAGAGAGACCTAAACCTCCGCCAAAGAAGATGGTTGGAATTCTTGAACGACTATGACTTTCAGCTCCAGTACCATCCTGGCAAGGCCAATGTTGTGGCTGATGCCCTGAGTAGAAAATCTTATGTTGCTTGCACTCTTAACTATGAAATGGGAAAATTGGCTACAGAGATAGAGAACTTTAACCTCCAGCTAAACGAAGAGGGACCACGCCCACGACTCTCTCAATTATCAGCTACCTCTGACCTCGTTCGCAAGATTTCAGCTACTCAAGCCAATGACCCTATGTTAATGGAGAAACGAGAACTTCTACTCAGCGGGCAAGGCCTTCCTCATTGGTCAGTCTCTGACGACGGAGCCGTTTTCTAAAAAAAACGTCTTTGTCTTCTGAACGATCCTGAGGTTCGGAAAGACGTGCTTACTGAGATGCACTGTTCGAGATACGCTATGCATCCTGGAGGTGACAAGATGTACCAGGATGTCAAGCGACAATTCTGGTTTTCTGGAATGAAGAAGGCAATTGCAGACTTCGTTGCTCGATGTCTTGTTTGCTAGAAAGTTAAGGCAGAACGAAGACTTCCCTCTGGCCTTCTCCAGCCGTTACCTATTGGAGAATGGAAGTGGGAGAACATCGCAATGGATTTTGTTACAGCCTTACCTCGAAATAATAAAGGGCAAGATGCTATCTGGGTTATCATTGACAGACTTACCAAGTCTGCACATTTCTTGCCAATAAAGTTCACGGATAATCCCGCCAAACTTGCAAAACTATATGAAAGAGAGATCGTACGCCTTCATGGCATACCACTCACGATCGTCTCTGATCGAGACCCTCGATTCACATCAAACTTTTGGAAAAGCTTCCAAAATAGAATGGGTTCAAAGATCACTATGAGCACAGCCTTCCACCCTCAGACTGATGGGTAGTCAGAACGGCTTATCCAAATCTTAGAAGACATGCTACGATGCTGCATTTTGGACTTTAATGACGGATGGGCAAAGTATTTACATCTAGCTGAGTTTGCATACAACAACAGCTACCAAACTAGTATCGGCATGGCACCATACGAGGCTCTCTATGGTCGGCCTTGCAGATCTCCGGTATGCTGGTTAGATATGGCAGACCGACATCAGTTGGGCCCTGAACTAGTTCAAGAGACTTCTGAGAAAATCACACTAGTAAAGGAACGACTTCGTGTTGCACAAAGTCGACAGAAGAGCTATGCTGACAAACGACGACAACCTCTAGAATTTGATACGGGGGACTTTGTTTTTATACAAGTCCAGCCCACCCGAGGTGTCAAACGCTTTGGGATCAAAGGAAAGCTCTCCCCACGGTATATCGGTCCATTTCCGATCATTGAACGTATTGGCAAACTTGCTTATCGTCTGTCCCTTCCATCGTCCATGCCTAAGGTTCATGACGTTTTTCATGTATCTATGCTTCGCAAGTATCGTCCTGATCCTTCGCATATCATCCCTTTAGTCGAGGTTCGGGTTGAGGAAGGAAATAAATATCAAGAGAAAGCAATACAGATTTTAGATAGAAAAACTCAAGAACTACGGAGACGTAGCATACCACTTGTGAAGGTGCTCTGGGATCACCACGGCATAGAGGAAGCTACATGGGAACTAGAATCCACAATTAAACAGAAATACCCTGAATTGTTTTCTAGTAACACCTGATGATGTGATACATTGTATTATTTTCACTTATAAATACCAGGATGCAACATTGTTTACACCTATCTTCATACATTGTTTCACTTGAATAACTACGCAGATGTCTGAAAATCATATCAATGGATATAGTGATGCACACACGCAGTGGCTCCTTGGCAACCTGCGGCTACTTCGCAAGCAATATCCCTCATCAATACTTGCCTTGATTTCGAGGGCGAAATCCCTTTAAGGGGGGTAGAGTGTAATACTGTGTTTCACAAAAAAAAAAAAATTACTATTTGGGCAACGCCCGAACGTTCAGGCGCATGCCAGAACGTTCAGGCGCAATGCCAGAACGTTCAGGCGCAATGCCAGAACGTTCAGGCGCAATGCCAGAACGTTCAGGCGCAAGCCAGAACGTTCAGGCGCAAGCCACAACGTTCAGGCGCATGCCAGAACGTTCAGGCGCATGCCAGAACGTTCAGGCGCAATGCCAGAACGTTCAGGCGCAATGCCAGAACGTTCAGGCGCAATGCCAGAACGTTCAGGCGCATGCCAGAACGTTCAGGCGCCAAAAATCTCTATAAAAGGAACCCTCCTCATTCTCATTCCTCACACCAAAATCACTCCCCTTATGATTTTCTTCTCTTTCCACTCATTCTAAGTTTTTAGTTTTTGAGACTCTCTGATCGAGACTCTCGGTACGGTGCTACGAAGTTCTGTCCGGAGGAAAGCGCCAGATCGGAAAGAAGAAGTTTTTGTCTGAAGGTGGGGAACGAAACATAGGTTTGCGTGTTTCATAACTTTTATTAAAGTTTACATTCAATTATTATTATGTCTACTATTCATTTACACTGCATTATGTCAATAATGTTTATGACCTGAATGTCCTAACTTTGCACGTCGTGATACCAACCCTGATAAGGATCACCAGACGTTGCCAAAGTCAGTCTAAATGTCAAGAAAAGACCAGACCAGTAGACTAAACTAGTTCATGCATTGGCATCATACATATCACCACCTAGGGACGTATATGGTTTATGACTCATAGAATAGTTAGAAGCATTGCTCACTATTCATATTATTTCTCTGGAGAAGGACGTACATGAGAACTCGGCTACGCCGGGGAGGGACATCAGTACGTGAATCCAGAGCATCGTTCCTGAGGAGGGACGTACAGTGAGAACCTGACTACGCCCGGGGAAGGACACCTGTACGTGAACTCAGGCGATGTACGCTCATCAAACCATTAATATGTGACGGTGTCATGCATACATACATATTGATTGATTATGATGCTCACATGTGTATTTTAAGATATTTGATATTGAAGTATGCTTTATTAATTGTTATACTAATGCACTATTTACCCACTGAGCGCGTTAAGCTCACTCCATTATTATCCAATCTTCCACAGGAAATTAGGGTGGACTGGGTGCAGGTTATGGGACCCACATGTCGTACCCTTTGTATGATTCATTGGGGATTTTGGGAGTATGTTCCCTTGACCATTTTATGTACAAAAATATTCTGAATTAAATGAAATCAAATTTGTACTGTGTACTGTATTTCCGCTGCGCACTCTGTTATTACCATTATGATTGTTCCAAATGCGCGCCCCGTCCGAGAGTGTACCGCCGGTTTAGGCGCGTCCGGGCGGGGTGTGACATGTACTGCTGATTGTTTTGCTGGCCATTCTGATTGCTCAGCTGGCCTTGCTGATTGTGTTGTCAACCACCACCTCTGCCATTGTCGTTTCTACGACCACCTCTTCCATAACGACCTCCACGGCCATGATTACGAAAACCCTGATGGTTAGGGTTAGAAGGTTCAGCCGCAGGTGTTGTGGCCTCATTCTTCGAAACAGGGGCTGGGAGGGCTGGATTTTGATTGTAGTAAGGCTTCTTCTTGTTGCCCTGTTGCGAGCCTTGTTGGGAAAATGTTATAGGCCGTTTTCCCAAATTCATTCTCTGTTCCTGTAAGATCTTCTCTTGTCAACAACCACTTTGTAAATCTTGAGATCCAATATCGACAAGGCTTGTCGAATGTCATAGCGAAGGCCATTATAAAATTTCGCAGTCTTATCTCGCTCCGTTGAGATGGTAGAGAGAGAGTAGACTGATAATTCTTTGAATTTTCCAGCATATTCTCTGACGGTCATGGTGCCCTGGTATAACTTAGCAAATTTCTGGCGCTTCTGCTTCGTCACCGCGCTGGGAAAATACTCATCAATAAACATTGACTCGAACTGTTGCCAAGTCATATCTGCTATGTTGACCCTTGGGTCTTCTTTCACTGTGTTCCACCATGTGTTTGCTCCACCAACAAGTTGGTAGGTCACTAGTGGAATTTTGCGAGTCTCATCGACTCCCATTGCATCAAGAGCCTTCTTTGACTCATCCAGCCACTTTTGCACCTCATCAGCCTCAATGGTGCCAGCGAAAGTAAGAGGTTGTAGCCGCTTGTATTTAGTAATCTGATCGGTTTGAGCTTCTGACCCAAATCTTACAGGTGCTTGAACCGTGGCAACCTGACTAGTCGCAGTCTCACGAACGGCCGTTTGAACAGTGGCTTTGATTGCTTCAATAAATTCGGCGAAAAAGGTTTCCATGCTCGAAGGCATAGTAAAGGGTGCGGGTGGGGGTGGTATTGTCTGCCCAGATGTAGTGGCAGTGTCGTGTGCGGTCTGTGCTGTTGTCGGAGGCGACGGTTCCTGAATCTCAGGAGGTGCCTCCACTACTGGACAGACAGTACGTGGCCTTCCTCTCTTCTTGGTTTGCGTTTTCTCACTGGCAAGGAAAAATAAAACCATGATTTAGGAATTGTAGCCAAGTATAATGTTATAGTATGCTCAGCAACAATTTCGAGAGTACTGTAATATTAAAATCACCTATTTTTCTAAGTATAGTGTAAAGTTTTTCTTGAGGAATCACAGAATCTTATATAACTGGTATGTTTGGCCATAGTGTAAAAACAAGGTTAGAATGTTTATATAATAAGTACAAAACTTTGCAAGTATTTCGAATGATTTGGTTTTGTTCTTTGTGAACATACATATATTTCATTAAAAATCCATACGAGTCATAAGAATTCTAAGATTTGCCTCGGTAAATATCCTGATCTAACGTTCTATCGCAATCTTATGCATTCAAACTCTTACTCTTAGTCTTTTCGATTATTATCCAAGTTCATGTGTCCCATACCACATGACTTTGGTAATAAGGGTGTCAACCAAGTTAAGTTGTATGAACACGGTCTCTAAAAACATTGG
The DNA here is from genome assembly GCA_035771175.1 of Paratinospora sagittata. Taxonomy (NCBI): domain Eukaryota; kingdom Viridiplantae; phylum Streptophyta; class Magnoliopsida; order Ranunculales; family Menispermaceae; genus Paratinospora; species Paratinospora sagittata. The sequence goes on along the minus strand of CM069600.1, from coordinate 11,892,997 downwards.
CTGAATAGAGGTTCACTAATAGTATCGTCCACATTTACTCGTCCCATACCGTGTAAACTTAGTGATAATATTAGTAATGCAACTTTCTCCAAATGTTTCTTTTCACACAAGGTCATGGGTTTTCTTACTTCCACATTTTATTTAGTATCCTCCAATTTTGTTATGTCTCATACCATTCCAAAGTTAGTGATACAAAAGAAAGAATGGTTGTAAGTCGGCCCACCAAAGATAGTCTTTAAACAAAACATTTCATTCATGTATAAAAGAAAAGTTTACAATGCCAGTAATCAATTTTGATTTCTCTGCCTACTTCCGCTCCTTCTAGATCTTCTGCTAGGTACAGAACGACTACTAACAGAAGGTTGAGAGTTTGCTCGCTCTGCTTCAGAGTTTTGCATATGTGTTAATATATAATTTTGTGTCGCTCTCATTTCCGCCATATTGGATTCCATTTCATTTAACCTTTCAAAAAGGTTAGTCGATTGGCCCATTGGTGGTTGATGGCTCGATTGTCCCATAGGTGGAGGGTAGGCCATAGGCATTGGGGGAAGGTATTGGTTGTACGGATGATTCATAGGTGAAAGGTAATTGTTTTGAAATAGTAGGCTCATTGGGATGTTCTGCCCGCCAAAATTCGGTGCCGCCCAATACTGTTGTTGTTGGGTTACAGGAACTTGCGGGAATGGTTGACATGGTACCTCAGGTGTTGGAAACCTTTGGTACGACGTGTTACCCTGAGTTGGCATGTTCCAAGCAGGTAGATTTGTTTGAGTACTTTGTCTATTTTGAGGTTGATTTAGGTTGTTAAATAAATCTTCCTCAGTGAATTGTTGAGCGGTTGGATCATTATTTGGGGTTGGGTTTGACGTGGGATGTTGATTTGGTACTTCTTTGATGGGAATCCTGCGTCGACTTTTTTGAAGGCAAAGTCCATGCTTGTCCCTCATTCTCTCGGCATTTCCTATCGTTGTGCCGAATACTTCCTCGTCAGTTACTCCCCCCTTGGAACATATATCTTGAAGATAGAAGATGTTGTAACTGGCTCAACGATTAGTCTCGAAGTCCCATAAAAAGTGTCGATGTTTACTTCGCATAGCTTCCTCATGATCAAGATTCCGTAACCGAGGAATTCCTTTCTTAAAGGGTTTTGAATGACCCTCAACATTTGTTGGATGACGATGTGTGGTAGGGATACCCTTATTTCCTTCTCTATGCAATATAACACGAGAAGTTGAGCTTTTGACATAGTGCCATTAGGCCTCCTTTCTGGCAAGATGTTGCCGAACACGATCTTTCCAAGGCTGGCAAGAGATGGCTTAAGATAATTGTTTGGGAGGTTGGTGAACGTCGATTGAGTGTATGGCTCTTTGGTGAGGGAATTGAATAATTGTTCATTAGATTCCGCAATCTCTGTAATTGTCTGCGGTTCATATGGATCAATAATTCTTTCCTCAATCAGAATCTTCATAAGTCGAGCGATGATTTCGACGGTGATAAGAATTTTTATCCCCATAACTATTGTCTCCAATACAGGGCTGATTCCCTCTTCTGGAAGTCCCACGCAATTCATGGCTTCGTAGAAGGATCTCACCAAGTTGTAAGAGACGTGGCCCTCAACAGTTGTTATGTTCAACCAACCCACAGTTGCAAGTTTGTCGTGAAGGATTGGGTGGAGGCGGAGATCTCTGTTGTCGATGCTCCTCATAGTCATAACCTCCCTTTTGGACAATTCCTTGAGTCTAGTGGGAATTGGTTCCCTGCTAGTGGAAGTTGCTCCTTCACTTGAGGTCATTCTTTGCTGAAAGGAAAAAAAATTTGTGAAAGACACAAAATATATTCCTAACATTTTTAAGATTTATGTCTTGTCAGTTGGGTAATATTTTATATTTTTCTCTTGATGTTTATGCCATCATGTAATCAAAATTCTTCATTAGCAATATGATATATATATATCATATATAAATATATATATATATATATATATATATTTAATCATAACTGAATATATAGTTTTCATAAATCAACTATATATATATATATATATATATATATATATGTGCAATTTAAACTATATCTAAATCATATACAGTTTTCTTAGATATATATTTAATACAAATCTTAACTATATATATAATTCATATATATATATAGTTCTATATATATCTAATAACATTTTAAATTTTTTTTTTTTTACTATATGTATATTTAAATTAAACTGTATAAAAAAATCATATAGTTTTCTAGATATATATTTAATATAAATCTCACTATATATAATTGACATATATATATAGTTCTAGAGATATATATATATATATCTAATAAAATTTTTCATTCAAGATTTTTCATTATCAACATGGTATATATATATATCTCCTATATGCATAGATATATAGATATATATATATATATATATTTAACCATAATAATATATATAGTTTTCATTAATCACAACTATATATATATTTCTAAACTATATAAGACTATATAGTTTTCTTAGATATATATTTAATACAAATCTTACTATATATAATTCATATATATATAGTTCTAAAGATATATATATCCAATGTCACACCCCGCCCGGACGCACAGTGGACCGTACGCTCTGATACCATTAAATGTCACACCTCGCCCGGATGAGCCAAAACCGGCGGTGTACTCGCGGACAGGGTGCGCATTTGGAACAATAACAATGGTAACAACAGAGTGCGCAGCAGAAATATATAACACACAGTACAAATCTGATTTCATTTAATTCAGAATATAATTTGTACATGATATGGTTCAGAGAACATACTCCCCTAAACCTGCACCCAATCCACCCTAATTTCCTGTGAAAAATTGGATAACAATGGAGTAAGCTTAACGCGCTCAGTGGGTAAATAGTTTGTGAGTATAACAATTAATAAAGCATACTTCAATATCAAATATCTTAAATACACATGTGAGCATCATAATCAATCAATATGTATGTATGCATGACACCGTCTTGTAATGGTTTGATGAGCGTACATCGCCTGAGTTCACGTACAGGTGTCCTTCCCCGGGCGTAGCTAGGTTCTCACTGTACGTCCCTCCTCAGAAACGATGCTCTGGATTCACGTACTGATGTCCCTCCCCGGGCGTAGCCGGGTTCTCACGTACGTCCCTCTCCAGAGAAATGTAATGAATAGCGAGCAATGCTCCTAACTATTCTATGAGTCATAAACCATATACGTCCCTAGTTGGTGATATGTATGATGCCAATGCATGAACTGGTCTAGTCTACTAGTCTGGTCTTTTCTTGACATTTAGACTGACTTTGGCAACGTCTAGTGATCCTTATCAGGGTTGGTATCACGACGTGCAAGGTTATGACATTCAATATAACATGTATAAGCTGATAGCTTTCAATAAAACCAACTAGATCAGTCCCCAGTTGAAAGGTGAGACACAAGGTTTGCTTAAATATCAATCGCCTAGAGCAGCCCGCTACCTCCCGTTCACTATTTAAAGTTACTGAGGACAAGATCGAGTCTAGTTGAGTCAAATTGACCACAAATCTGGCATTATAACAGTATAATACGTGAATTCCAAGTGTACATGCATAGGTACGACAGTATAAACATTATATGACATAATGCAGTGTAAATGAACAGTAGATATAATAATAACTGTAATACCCTGTATTTCACAAAAAAAAAAATTACTATTTGGGCAAAGCCCGAACGTTCAGGCGCATGCATTACGCCTGAACGTTCTGGCATGCGCCTGAACGTTCTGTCATGCGCCTGAACGTTCGGGCGTTGCCCAAATAGTAATTTTTTTTTTGTGAAATACAGGGTATTACAATAACTGAATGTAAACTTTAATAAAAGTTATAAAACACGCAAACCTATGTTTCGTTCCCCACCTTCAGATAAGAACTTCTTCTTTTTTAGATCTGGCGTTTTCCTCCAGATAGAACTTCGTCGTACTGTTCTTAGAATCTCGGACAGAGAGTCTCAAAAGACTAAAAACTCAAAATGAGTGAAAAGAGGAGGAAAAATCACAATTTGGAGTGAATTTGGTGTGAAAAATGAAGAGGAGAGGGTTGGTTTATATAGGGGTTTTGGCGCCCGGACTTCCAGACACATATGCCCAAAATTTTATTTATTATTTATTTTTATTTTTTATTTTTTTTTGTGAAATACAGGGTATTACATATATTATATAAACAAAGTGGTGGCACTTCTCTGCTATATAAATTATATACATATATATTATAGCAATATATATATACATACATCTTATTGTTACCCAACGCATATATATACAGATTATTATAATATATATTGTAGCAGTTATATATGTATGTATATACATATATCTTACTTATATGAGTAATATATATATTTGGGTAGGTACGTGTGACTAATTCAAAGGTAATACATATGTATAGGTTGAGGACGTACGTTACTCACCAAGAATTTTGACAACAACGAACTGCGTGCGTAACAGGTGGGGAAGATTCTATGCTTTTATAATAATTTATTTTGATATGTAGATAGGAACATTAAATTAATTAGATTTATAGTATCATTAGATTGTTCATGCGTGCTTGTCTTACATGATTGTACATATTATGATTTGTTATCCCAAGTTGATGTTGGATGCACGTAATTCATGTATACTTTTTAAAGTTTGATGATGAGATATATGACGAGAGTATTAGCATAATTGTTATAATAAAGTTCATGCGTCAATGCTATTGTTATTTGACATTGTGATATGATACCATGTGTTGTGGAGTTTGAACATATCATGTGAATAGAAGTTATATATATCATATTTATGTTGTATGTGTGATACTGCAACATCATTAAAGAACACAATTAAGATAAGAATAACACATATGGAGCAGTTATTCTAAGGAATATCGCCAATGACCGTTTTGGGGCAGTTATTCTGATGAATATCGCCAATGATTATTATGGGGTAATTATTCGTTATGAATATCGCCAACTAATTTTTAAATTTTGGGTAGCGTCACCCGGGATTTGATTTCCTAAAGGTACGTGATTTGGAACGTGAAAGAATTCTCGACTCAAACAATCAAATGTTGCAACGATTAATGTGTGAAACTTGTTTGTAATGTTCTTGTGTATATATCATAATAAAATATTGTGAATGGTTTAGATGACCCACTGGGCTGTCAAGCTCACCCCTATTTTTCACATGCAAGTACTTAGAAAATAAAGTAGCAAGTTGTGACGTGGTTCAGTGATAGGGGTGGGTTGGTAATCTGGATAAGATTTTAATTAGTGAATGAGCTAATTACATGTTTGACTTTGTAAACTTTTTATTTGAAAAGGGTTATATTGACACTAGAAATTTTGATAAAACCTTATTATGATTACTGAATGGATCATGATTTACTTTAAATGTATATGCTTTGGACTTGAACGCGATAACTCTACTTGATGAATATATTTAAAATGTTGTGTCCATAATGGATGGACAAGGGCAAGTACTGTAACACCCCATAGTTTTAATTAAATACATACGTTGAATTATGCGTATATCGAGATGTATAATATGCGTATTTTATACGGAAGAGGCAAATATACGCGTGTATGAAAATACATGCTATATTTAAGGGGTATTAGTAAATAAATAAAATTATTAAATGAATAATATAAATCCAATAAGGTGAATGGGGTTGGTTAATTAAATATGTGGATTGGAGTATGATTTAAGGACTTAATGCATAGTATGATGTAATGCATGTGTGTATATGAATACATGTGAAATAAGTGAATTGAGTTATAAATTAAATTAAGAAAATGGTGTAGATTGAAATTGAAGTATTAAATGAATTATAGAAATGAGATGAGTTGAATTAAAATGAAATTTGATGGAGGAGTTGGTTATTAAGGGGAGCCTAGGTGCATAGGATCATTTTTTATATACACCTCTTATCTCTCATTTCCAATATCTCTCTTATTCCCAACGGATTGCAACAAAAAGAAAAAAAAAAGAAAAAGAAGAGAAAACATGTAAAATGGAATTAGAATCCAATGAAACTCTGGTTTGGAATCATAAAATCGTACAGAATTGAATTCCGGACGTTTCAATGTTAAGATCATGATTTTTGGATATGATTTGATATTTTTAGTAACTAAATATATGGTTTTGGTGAGTAAAATTCACTGTCGTGACCTCGCGAATGTGTAAAACCTCAATAAAATATCTGTTGAAGTTAGTAGAATGACTGATTTTATAAGTGTCGATGTGGACAGAATAATTTTAGGAATGTTCTAGATTTTTAATAAAATTGATATATGTTCCAGTAGAAAAATAAACTGAGAATTAGTGAAAATATGAATTGGAACTCTATTTTCACTGTTCTTTCTTGTGGAAATATCTAGAGTGACCACAGAAAGGATTCAACTGCTTATGAGTCCTAAATGGAGTTGGAATCTAAATTCACAGATATAATATTTTTCAGGTGAATCTTTATTATTAGTGATGTGAAGTGAGTTGAGAAATTAAATATATAAATAGATATGAATAAATGAAATTGAATTATAGAGTGGTTGTGACAGGTTGAATTAGTTCAATTTAAATTGGAGCTGGACTCGAAAGCGACAATAATTGTAATTAATTTGAAAAGTCTTGTACTGTGAGTATATTTTCTTGATTTTGGTTCATGTATGGCATTTTAAATATATGAAATGTTTGAATGTAAATATGTTTTGCATATATTGTTGCATTGCGTTTTAATTTGCATTCATAAATGATTTCTTTTGAGCATTGGAGCATGTGACACTTGCAAAGGCAAGTTGGTGTCATTTCGTTAGGAATTAGACCCGGATGAGTGTTATGCGTAACCTCATTGTCAGTAGGTCTGTCCTAACAAGGATTGGAGATCCTTGAAATGACTGTGAATTGGGTAATGAGAGGCTGTGGCTACCTTGTAACGGTCATACAAGGGTTAGACCCGCTCTCTTGCCTTGAAGGAGGGAGATTGTGGATTTCGTGAAAAAATGATGCATTGTTTTCTTGAAAACTCATGAAATTTATGTTGTTGACATGTATAATATATTCGTTGAATGATGCATGTGTTTAATAAGTGTTTGAAATGATTTTAAATGTCATATTTTTCTAAATGTATATAATTGTCATCTCCAGAAATATATTCACTGAGTTGTTGTTTGCTCACTCCATTTCCTTCAATATTTCAGGTACAGAGTTAAAAGAAAAGGCACGAGAATAAATACGTGAGTTAGATTCTTATTGTGTTAATGTACGTGTATGCGAAGGAAATGTATTATATTTTCTTTATTTTCAAATGAATATATATTACATCCTACATATATATATATATATATATATATTATCACATAGATGGGTTGCAAGGAAACATTAATTATGATTTGATATCTTGTGATGATAAAAGGAGATGATCATAGATATTTGTCAGGTGAGAATTTAATTTGTGGAATGAATGGAATGAATGTGATGATGATTTTTATATATATATTTGATTTGATTTGTGGTATATTAGGGAAAAATGTGAATTGTCCATTTTATTGGGAGGTGGTGTCAAAATTTCTAAAAATTTTGGGAAGTATTGTGAATGTTCGTTGAGGCTGACAGTGTATTATATATTGTATATGAGTATGTACAGTGTATAGTACACTGTGGCGGTCATGACGTCAGCCTACGCTAGGGGCGTCGTTACAAGTACCCTCATGGCTCAATATTTAACTTGTGTGATGGAATCTATAAACCGTGGCATAGAAATTGAAAGAGTATTCTTCTATCTTAACTTGTAACCTTATTTTGAATATAAATGATATTATTAAATTTATTTTTACCTGTGTAAAGATTTTGGGGTTAAGGTAGATGGATATAATTCACGCCTCGATTTTCTTTTTGCTATTTTCTTGATAAGAGCAAATATTTATTCTTATTACATTAAATTGAAGTTTTAAAAATCGGAGTGTGATAGATATAAATCTGCGAAACGAGTGGAGAATTAGAGCTTCCAGAGTGGGGGGATAATAACCACTTTATCCAATCTTCATGGCAAGATAATGTTATGAGCATTGAATGTTGGAGAATCTGATCTTTGAAACTTTTTTGTTGTAATGGGTTGTGGTGGATCTTAAAGAACTGGTTTCAGGCTGTTGTGTGAAATTCAGAGCCCACAGCAACCAACACAAAGTTTTATTTAGAGCCAAATCAATGCATTTTCTTGCTCTGTAAAGGAAGTGTGCTCTTTGATTCTGAAGTTCATACTTGTCATGCTTTGATTGTTATAGCTGACTCACGGATCACACTACAGTGAAAATTCTTCTGAAGTAATTAAATTATATACATAAAATCATATATATTTCCATAAAGTTTCTTGTGACTTTTTTTTTTTTTTTTGGGAGGGATGTTTTTTGTGGACATTTTAGGCAGAGCAAACTAGCATTTGGCACTTGTAAGTATGATATGGACAATTTATGTTAATAATAATGCATTTGTTTTAGCATGCTTGTAACTTATCTTTAATATCCTCTCATTCCACCCACTTTGGAATGATAGACTAGTAACCAAAAGTTGGGTAGCCTTGTTAGACGAGGGACGAGGTATAAGTCATGGTTGAGGGACGAGTTCTTAATTTCGAGTTTGAGTTCATGCTCATACTTATTCGCCGGCTTTGAAATATTTTCGTCCCCTCTGTAAAGGGGTTAGTGGGACACTGGGGTCATAGACCAAAAAAATAAAAGCCTAATCTACCTTGAACTCAAAATCAGAATTTTAACTTTTACAACAAATTTATGCACACTTGAGAAATATAAAAAAAAAAAAAAAAAAAAATCCTAGTTCTACCATATCTTTGAAAAAAACCCTAGAATACCTAAAACAGAAAAATGAAAGCAAGCCCTAAACATAGAACTTTAAAGCTTAGAAAACAAAAATCTAAACGTAAAACATGAAAATAACAATTGAAAAACCGATCTACGACTCACAAGCACTTAAAATATATATATATATATATACATATATAAAAAAACACGGTAAGAAAACACTAGCAAACAAAAAAAATAATCGAATCAAAGATTTTAGAAATCCATAGGGTTTAGGCATAGGGCATTACCCTATTCTTGATTTCAAGCAAAATAAAGCCAAAAACTCTTTTAAATACTACCAACAATATATTAGGAAAATAGTGAATGAAAAACTGAATTTTTAAATGGCCAAATATTTTAATTGCAAAACAGTCAGTTAAAACAATTTAATTTGAATTTAAATTCATAATGGTCAATTAATTTGAATTTAAATTCAAAAATATTTGTAACGTTAAGAAAGTCATTTAGTGCTCTTAAAGAAAGACATTTAAGAACACTATTTTCCACAAATTTGATATAAGATTTGTGGTCTTTTTTCTAAGGTTATTTTTAACAAGGCCACAATACAAGTATCACATGAGTTAGGCATAAATGACTATTGTAAAAGCATTTAATGAATAAGTGTCCTAGTTATTGATAATTTTAGCACATAAATTAAGTACATTAGATATCCTCGAATCATGCATTAATACATGATTCGAAGACATCCAACATACACTATAAAGGTATGTACTAAAATCACGTACACTTATCATTTTTTTTTAATAAAACTTTGCCTTAAATTATTTAATAATAAAAATATTCTCTATTAATTATTTTTTCATCTTTATATTTTTCATTTATGAGTAAGAAAATATTCTTTGAATTATAAAAAATTCCTCATTCTTTTATTTCTTTATTTTTTAGATTATTAGCATCTACTTTAAATCATAAAACTTTTAATTAATTATTTATTTTTTAATATCTTTTTTTTTCTTTTTCTTTTTGTGTAGCTAGGAAAATATCATTTTGAATCATGAAGAATAATTGGGAGGTCAAAATAAACAAATGAGTAAATAATAATTTTATTTTAAAAACATTGAACAATTGTTAAGAAGTGTCATAGTTCCCATATTAAGAAAAATAAATAATAATAATAATAATAATAATAATAAAAGAAAATTTAAAATTTTAAAAAATTCTGCCACTAATTATAAAAGAAAATAAATATCCCTTTTAATTATAAAGGATTAAATAATGGGAAATATTTTTTTATAATTCAAAGGATATTATCTAACCCAAAAATAAATAAAAAATGGACAACGTTTTTATTTTTAATTAATTTAAGGAAAAGTTTCATAAAAGAAAATAATAAGTGTATATGATCTTAGCACACACCCTTGTACTGTATGTTGGATATCCTCGAATCATGTTGTAATACTCTGTATTTCACCAAAAAATAAAAAAATAAAAAAAATTTACTATTTGGGCAATTCCCGAACGTTCAGGCGCATGCCAGAACGTTCAGGGGCGCATGACAGAACGTTCAGACGCAATGCCAGAACGTTCAGGCGCAATGCCAGAACGTTCAGGCGCATGCCAGAACGTTCAGGAGCAATGCCAGAACGTTCAGGCGCATGCCAGAACGTTCAGGCGCATGCCAGAACGTTCAGGAGCATGCCAGAACGTTCAGGCGCAATGCCAGAACGTTCAGGCGCATGCCAGAACTTTCAGGCGCATGCCAGAACGTTCAGGCGCCTGCCAGAACGTTCAGGCGCCAAAAATCTCTATATAAGGAACCCTCCTCATTCTCATTTCTCACACCAAAATCACTCTCCTTATGATTTTCCTTCTCTTTCCACTCATTCTAAGTTTTTAGTTTTTGAGACTCTCTGATCGAGACTCTCGGTACGGTGCGACGAAGTTCTGTCCGATGGAAAGCGCCAGATCGGAAAGAAGAAGTTTTTATCTGAAGGTGGGAACGAAACATAGGTTTGCGTGTTTCATAACTTTTATTAAAGTTTACGTTCAATTATTATTATGTCTACTATTCATTTACACTGCATTATGTCAATAATGTTTATGACCTGAATGTCCTAACTTTGCACGTCGTGATACCGACCCTGATAAGGATCACCAGACGTTGCCAAAGTCAGTCTAAATGTCAAGAAAAGACCTGACCAGTAGACTAGACTAGTTCATGCATTGGCATCATACATATCACCACCTAGGGACGTATATGGTTTATGACTCATAGAATAGTTAGAAGCATTGCTCACTATTTATATTATTTCTCTGGAGAGGGACGTACATGAGAACTCGGCTACGCCGGGGAGGGACATCAGTACGTGAATCCAGAGCATCGTTCCTGATGAGGGACGTACAGTGAGAACCTGGCTACGCCCGGGGAAGGACACCTGTACGTGAACTCAGGCGATGTACGCTCATCAAACCATTAATACGTGACGGTGTCATGCATACATACATATTGATTGATTATGATGCTTACATGTGTATTTAAGATATTTGATATTGAAGTATGCTTTATTAATTGTTATACTCATGCACTATTTACCCACTGAGCGCGTTAAGCTCACTCCAATATTATCAAATCTTTCACAGGAAATTAGGGTGGACTGGGTGCAGGTTATGGGGCCCACAATTTATACCCTTTGTTTAATTCATTGGGGATTTTGGGAGTATGTTTCCTTGACCATTTTATGTACAAAAGTATTCTGAATTAAATGAAATCAGATTTGTACTGTGTACTGTATTTCCGCTGCGCACTCTGTTGTTACCATTGTGATTGTTCCAAATGCGCGCCCCGTCCGTGAGTGTACCGCCGGTTTAGGCGCATCCGGGCGGGGTGTGACATTTAATGGTATCAGAGCGTACGGTCCACGGCCCGCCCAAGTCCACCAAATTAGGGGAAGAAAAATTTTATTAGATATATATATATCTCTAGAACTATATATATACATATGTCAATTATATATAGTTGAGATTTGTATTAAATATATATATCTAGAAAACTATATGATTTTTATATAGTTTGATTTAAATATACATATAGTCATAATTTATTAGAAACTATATGTGTAGTTATTATTGAATATATGTATCTATATACCTTAGTGTATATGAGGTACGTATAAATAAAAATTAAAATTAAAATTAAAATTAAAATTAAAATTTTTTTTAAAAAAAATTGTATTTTTCGAAAAAAAAAAAATATATAAAAAAAAAAGAAAGAAAATAAAAAAATAAAAATTTCGAAATGAAATTTTATTTTTCGAAAAAAATAATTATTCAAAAAAAAAAAAAAATCAAAAAAATTTATTTTTCGAATAAAAAAAAAATATTCGAAAAAAATTTATTTTTCGAAAAAAATAAAATAAAAAAAAAATTTCGAAAAAAAAAAAAATCGAAAAAAATTATTTTTCGAATAAAAGAAAAATTTGAAAAAAAATAAAATAAAATAAAATAAAATAAATTTCGAAAAAATTTATTTTTCCAATAAAAAAAAATTCGAAAAAAAAAAAAATTATTTTTCGAAATTAAGATTTGGATTAAAAATAACTATATATGCTTTTTATAGTTTCAATTTCAATATAGTTGATTTATGGAAACTATATATATATAGTTATAATTAACTATGTCTATACATTCATATGTGAATACGACATATATGCATCAAATCACTAATGAAGAAATTTTCATGATGGCATAAACATCAAAAACTCGAAAATAATGTGTACCAGACAAAGCATAAATCTTAAAAATGTTAGGAATATATTTTGTGTCTTTCACACAAATTTATTTTTCTTTCAACAAAAGAATGGTCTCAAGGGAAGGACCAACTTCTACTAGCAGGGAACCAATTCCCACTAGACTAACGGAATTGTCCAAAAGAGAGGTTGTGACCATGAGGAACATCGACAATAACGATCTCCGCCTCCGTCCAATCCTTCATGACAAACTCGCAACACTGGATTGGTTAAATATAACCAACGTCGAGGGCCAAGTCTCTTACAACTTGGTCAGATCCTTCTATGAAGCCATGAATTACGTGGGACTTCACGGAGATGAGATCAGCCCTCATTTAGAGACAACAATCATGGGAACGACAATTCCTATCAATATCGAGATTATTGCTCGCCTTTTGGAGATTCCGATTGACGAAAGGATTATTAATCCACATGACCCCCAGACCGTTGCAGAGATCGCCGAATCTAATGCACAACTGTTCAATTCCCTCGCCAAAGAGCCATACACTCAATCAACATACACCAACCTCCCAAACAATCATCTTAAGCCATCTCTTGTCGGCCTCGGAAAGATTGTATACGACAACATCTTGCCAGAGAGGGGCACTAGGGGCACTATGTCAAGGGCCCAACTCCTTGTGTTGTATTGCCTAGAGAAGAAAATAAAGGTCTCCCTACCACACATCATCATCCAACAAATGTTGAGGGTGATTCAAATCCCTTTAAAGAAGGAATTCCTCGGCTACGGAGTCTTGATTATGAGGATACTTTACGAGGCAAACGTCGACACTTTCGATGGAACGTCGAAGCTGATCACTGAACCAGTTACAACATCCTCTATCTTCAAGACATATGGCACAAGTGGAGGGGTAACTGACGAAGAGGTATTCGGCACGACAATAAGAACTGCCGAAAGAATGAGAGACAAGCACGGGCGTTGCCTTCGCAAATGTCGACGCAAGATGCCTGTCAGAGAAGGCCCAAATAATGATTCCAATCCACATCCTACATCAGACCCAGCCGGTAATCCAACCGATCGACCACTTACTGACGAAGAATTATATGCCACACTCAATCCACCAATACAAAGTCATGATAGACAAGGTACACAAGCAAATCCACCAACTTGGGACGTGCCAACTCAAGGCAACACTTCGTACCAAAGATTTCCAACTCCTGCGGTCCAGTATCAGCCAGTTCCACAAGTTGCTGTAAACCAACAACAACAGTACTGGGCGTCACCAAATCTTGGAGGGCCAAACATCCCAATGAGCCCATTGTTTCAAACTTTTTCATCTCCAACAAACCAAATTATCCAAGGGGTTCCGGTTAGGGGATCCCCGCGCAATCAATACAACTACGTTCCACCTATGAATCACCCATACAACCAATACTTTCCTCCAATGCCTATGGCCTACCCTTCACCTACAAGACAAACGACCCATCAACCACCAATGGGACAACCGACTAACCTACTTGAACGGTTGGATGAAATGGCATCCAATATTGCTGCACTCAAAGAAAGCCACAATAATATATTAACTCGTTTGCCAAACTCCAATGCAGAGCGTGCACACTCTCAACCTTCTGTTAGTAGTCATTTTGTACATAACAGTAGATCTCGAAGAAACGGTAGTAGGCAAGAAAGTCAAAATTAATTTTTGGCATTGTAAACATTTTCTTTGACATATATGAATGAAATTATTTTGTTTAAAGACTATCTTTGGTGAGCCGACTTACAACCATTCTTTCTTTTGTATCACTAACTTTGGAGTGGTATGAGACACAACAAACTTGGAGGATACTAAATAAAATGTGGAAGTAAGAAAACCCATGACCTTGTGTGAAAAGAAACATTTGGAGAAAGTTGCATTACTAATATTATCACTAAGTTTACACGGTATGGGACGAGTAAATTTGGATGATACTATTAGTGAACTTCTATTCAGCCAATGTTTTTAGAGACCGTGTTCATACAACTTAACTTGGTTTCCACCCTTATTACTAAATTCATGTGGTATGGGACATATGAATTTGGATAATAATCGAACAGACTAAGCGTAAGCGTATGAATGCATAAGATTGCGATAGAACGTTAGATTAGGATATTTACCGAGGCAAATCTTAGACTTCTTATGACTCGTATGGTTTTTCAATGAAATATATGTATGTTCACAACAACCAGAACCAAATCATTTTAAATACTTGCACAGTTTTCTACTTATTATATAAACATTCTAACCTTGTTTGTTTTTACACCATGGCCAAACATACGAGATATATAAGATTCTTTGATTGCTCAACAAAAACCTTACACTATACTTAGAAAAATAGGTGATTTTAATATTGCAGTGCTCTCGAAATTGTTGCTGAGCATACTTTAACATTATACTTGCCTACAGTTTCTTAATCTTGGTTTTATTTTCTCCTTGCCAGTGAGAAAATGCAAACAAGAAAGAGAGGAAGGCCACGTACAGTTCGTCCCACAGTTGAGGCACCTCCTGAGATTCAGGAACCGCCGCCTCCGACAACAGCACAGGCCACACCCGACACTGCCACTCCATCTGGGCAGGCAATCCCACCCCCACCCGCACCCTTTGCCACGCCTTCAAGCATTGAAACCTTCTTCGCTGGATTTATTGAGGCGATGAAGGCCACTGTTCAAACTGCAGTTCGGGAGACTGCAGCCAGTCAGGTTGCCATGGTTCAAGCTCCTGTAAAATTAGGGTCCGAAGCTCAAACCGATCAGGTTACTAAATACAAGCGGCTACAACCTCTTACTTTCGATGGCACCATTGATCCTGATGAGGTGCAAAAGTGGTTGGATGAGTCCAAGAAGGCTCTTGATGCAATGGGAGTCGATGAGACTCGTAAAATTCCACTAGCAACCTACCAACTTGTTGGTGCCGCAAACACATGGTGGATCACAGTGAAAGAAGACCCAAGGGTCAATATAGCCGATATGACTTGGCAACAGTTTGAGTCAATGTTTATTGATGAGTATTTTCCCAGTGCGGTGACAAAACAAAAGCGCCAGGAATTTGCTAAGTTATATCAGGGCACCATGACTGTCAGAGAATATGCTGGAAAATTTAAAGAATTATCAGTCTACTCTCTCTCCACCATCTCAACGGAGCGAGATAAGAGCGAGAAATTTTATAATGGTCTTCGCCATGACATTCGACAAGCCTTATCGATCTTGGATCTCAAGATTTACAAGGAGGTTGTTGACAAGGCCATGAGCTTTGAACAAGAGAAGCTCTTACAGGAACAGAGAATGAATAAGGGCAAACGGCCTGCAACGTTTTCCCAACAAGGCTCACAATAGGGCAACAAGAAAAAGCCCTACTACAATCAAAACCCAGCCCTCCCAGCCCCAGTTTCTAAGAATGAGGCCACAACACCTGCGGCTGAACCTTCTACCCCTAACCATCAGGGTTTCCGAAACCATGGCCGTGGTGGTCGTTATGGACGAGGTGGCCGTAGCAACGGCAATGGCAGAGGTGGTGGTCGACACCACAATCAACAAGGCCAGCAGAATCATCAGAATGGCCAGCAACACAATCAGCAGTACAGGCCGACTTGTTACAACTGCGGCCAGAAGGGCCATGTCACACATCTTTGTCCGCACCTTCAGCAACCTATTCCTGCTATTCCAGTCCGACAAGCACCACCTGCTGCTAATGCCCAACCCAGGCCGAACCAGGGTCAACGGAATCAGGGCAGAGCATATGCCATCGCTCACCAACCCCTCCCAGACAATAATGTCGTCGAAGGTACTTTTCCTTTGTTCAATACAATGGTGCATGTTTTGTTTGATTCAAGTGCTACGCATTCTTTTATATCATCAGCATTGGTAAGACATTTAGGCCTGCATCCTGAACCCACAAACATCACACTCCATGTCACATCACCGTTCGGATCGGGTACTGACGTGAATTTGCAGTGTTCTCGATGTGAGCTTCGAATGTCCGAACAGATAATATATGCCGATCTTTTTGTGATGGATTTTGAAGACTTCGACATCATCCTCGGCATGGATTGGCTTGCCCCACTGAATGCAAAGATCGACTGTATGAACAAGCACGTTCAGTTAACTTTGCCTACCGGAGAGTTTGTCAAGCTTCAGGGAACAAGGCAATGGATACACAAATCAACAGTTGCACTTCTCAAGTCACAACTTCGAGCGTTGTCTCTTGGCGACGGCAATGAATCACCAGCTCTGTACCCTCCAGAAGTACGCGATGTTCCAGTCGTATCTGACTTCCCAACAGTTTTTCTTAATGACCTTCCTGGTCTACCTCCAGTTAGGGAATTCGATTTTGAGATCAACCTCATACCTGGGACAGCGCCTATCTCAATTCCACCATACAGAATGTCAAATGTTGAACTGGTCGAATTAGACAAACAACTTAAGGAATTAGAGAGTAATGGCTTCATCCGAAAGAGTTCATCACCCTGGGGCGCTCCAGTTCTGTTTGTTCGCAAATAGGATGGTTCGTTACGACTTTGCATCGATTATCGCAAGTTGAATAACGTCACCATCAAGAACAGATATCCGTTGCCCAGGATCGATGACCTATTCGACCAACTTCGAGAACCCAAATACTTCTCTAAGACTGATTTACGGTCTGGTTATCACCAACTCCGATTCCGAGAGTCCGACATCGCCAAGACGGCGTTCAGAACTCGGTACGGTCATTACGAATTCTTAGTTATGCCGTTCGGTCTAACAAACGCCCCTGCAGCATTCATGGATTTGATGAATCGCATATTCAGGTTATACTTAGATCGATTTGTGGTGGTTTTTGTGGACGACATCTTGATATATTCCTCAACCGAGGCAGACCATAAAATACATTTGAAGCTAGTCCTCCAGACCTTGAGAAGCCACCAATTGTATGCAAAGTTGAGTAAGTGCGAATTTTGGGCGCAGAGAGTTCAATTCCTCGGCCATGTGGTTTCAGGCAATGGCATTGAGGTCGATCCTTCTAAGGTTGAAGCAGTCTTAAACTGGAAGCAGCCTACCACAGTTACTCAGATTATGAGTTTTCTTGGTTTGGCTGGCTATTACAGACGCTTCATTAAGGACTTCTCAAAGATTGCTAAACCTATGACCAAGCTCACTCGAAAAGACGTGCGCTTCATCTGGAATCCCGCCTGTGAAGCATAATTTCAGGAATTGAAGAAACGCCTCACGACAGCACCTGTACTTATCACTCCAAGAAATGGAATTGGTTTTTCATTATACACCGATGCCTCTCTCCAAGGCTTAGGTGTCGTCCTCATGCAAGAAGGCCAAGTTGTTGCATATGCCTCCAGGCAACTGAAGATTCATGAGGGTAATTACCCAACCCATGACTTGGAACTTGCAGCTGTTGTGTTTGCACTTAAATTATGGCGTCATTACCTATATGGTGAACGGTTCGAGGTCTTCTCAGATCACAAGAGTCTTAAGTACATATACACTCAAAGAGACCTAAACCTCCGCCAAAGAAGATGGTTGGAATTCTTGAAAGACTATGACTTCCAACTCCAGTACCATCCCGGAAAGGCCAATGTTGTGGCCGATGCTTTGAGTAGAAAATCTTATGTTGCTTGCACTCTTAACTATGAAATGGGGAAGTTGGCTACAGAGATGGAAAACTTTAACCTCCAGCTGAACGAAGAGGGACCACGCCCACGACTCTCTCAATTATCAGCCACCTCTGAACTCGTTCGAAAGATTTCAGCTACTCAAGCCAATGACCCTATGTTAATGGAGAAACGAGAACTTCTACTCTGCGGCCAGGACCTTCCTCATTGGTCAGTCTCTGACGACGGAGCCATTTTCTATAAAAAACGTCTTTGTCTTCCGAACGATCCTGAGGTTCGGATAGACGTGCTTACTGAGATGCACTGTTCGAGATACGCTATGCATCCTGGGGGTGACAAGATGTACCAGGATGTCAAGCGACAATTCTGGTTTTCTGGAATGAAGAAGGCAATTGCAGACTTCGTTGCTCGATGTCTTGTTTGCCAGAAAGTTAAGGCAGAACGAAGACTTCCCTCTGGCCTTCTCCAGCCGTTACCTATTGGAGAATGGAAATGGGAGAACATCGCAATGGATTTTGTTACAGCCTTACCTCGAAATAATAAAGGGCAAGATGCTATCTGGGTTATCATTGACAGACTTACCAAGTCTGCACACTTCTTGCCAATAAAGTTCACGGATAATCCTGCCAAACTTGCAGAACTATATGAAAGAGAGATCGTACGCCTTCATGGCATACCACTCACGATCGTCTCTGATCGAGACCCTCGATTCACATCAAACTTTTGGAAAAGCTTCCAATATAGAATGGGTTCAAAGATCACTATGAGCACAGCCTTCCACCCTTAGACTGATGGGCAGTCAGAACGGCTTATCCAAATCTTAGAAGACATGCTACGATGCTGCATTTTGGACTTTAATGACGGATGGGCAAAGTATTTGCATCTAGCTGAGTTTGCATACAACAACAGCTACCAAACTAGTATCGGCATGGCCCCATACGAGGCTCTTTATGGTCGGCCTTGCAGATCTCCGGTATGCTGGTTAGATATGGCAGACCGACCGCAGTTGGGCCCTGAACTAGTTCAAGAGACTTCTGCGAAAATCACACTCCTAAAGGAACGACTTCGTGTTGCACGAAGTCGACAGAAGAGCTATGCTGACAAACGACGACAACCTCTAGAATTTGATAAGGGGGACTTTGTTTTTATACAAGTCCAGCCCACCCGAGGTGTCAAACGCTTTGGGATCAAAGGCAAGCTCTCCCTGCGGTATATCGGTCCATTTCCGATCATTGAACGTATTGGCTAACTTGCTTATCGTCTGTCCCTTCCCTCGTCCATGCCTAAGGTTCATGACGTTTTTCATGTATCTATGCTTCGCAAGTATCGTCCTGATCCTTCGCATATCATCCCTTTAGTCGCGGTTCGGGTTGAGGAAGGAAATAAGTATCAAGAGAAAGCAATACAGATTTTAGATAGAAAAACTCAAGAACTACGGAGACGTAGCATACCACTTGTGAAAGTGCTCTGGGATCACCACGGCATAGAGGAAGCTACATGGGAACTAGAATCAACAATTAAACAGAACTACCCTGAATTGTTTTCTAGTACCACCTGATGTTGTGATACATTGTATTATTTTCACTTCTAAATACCAGGATGAAACATTGTTTACACTTATCTTCATACATTGTTTCACTTGAATAACTACGCAGATATCTGAAAATCATATCAATGGATATCGTGATGCACACACGCAGTGGCTCCTTAGCAACCTGCGGCTACTTCGCAAGCAATACCCCTCATCCATACTTGACTTGATTTCGAGGGCGAAATCCCTTTAAGGGGGGTAGAGTGTAATACTCTGTATTTCACCAAAAAAAAAAATAATAATTTACTATTTTGGCAACGCCCGAACGTTCAGGCGCATGACAGAACGTTCAGACGCAATGCCAGAACGTTCAGGCGCATGCCAGAACGTTCAGGCGCATGACAGAACGTTCAGGCGCATGACAGAACGTTCAGGAGCAATGCCAGAACGTTCAGGCGCATGCCAGAACGTTCAGGCGCAATGCCAGAACGTTCAGGCGCAATGCCAGAACGTTCAGGCGAATGCCAGAACGTTCAGGCGCCTGCCAGAACGTTCAGGCGCCTGCCAGAACGTTCAGGCGCCAAAAATCTCTATATAAGGAACCCTCCTCATTCTCATTTCTCACACCAAAATCACTCTCCTTATGATTTTCCTTCTCTTTCCACTCATTCTAAGTTTTTAGTTTTTGAGACTCTCTGATCGAGACTCTCGGTATGGTGCGACGAAGTTCTGTCCGGTGGAAAGCGCCAGATCGGAAAGAAGAAGTTTTTATCTGAAGGTGGAGAACGAAACATAGGTTTGCGTGTTTCATAACTTTTATTAAAGTTTACATTCAATTATTATTATGTGTACTATTCATTTACACTGCATTATGTCAATAATGTTTATGACCTGAATGTCCTAACTTTGCACGTCGTGATACCGACCCTGATAAGGATCACCAGACGTTGCCAAAGTCAGTCTAAATGTCAAGAAAAGACCTGACCAGTAGACTAGACTAGTTCATGCATTGACATCATACATATCACCACCTAGGGACGTATATGGTTTATGACTCATAGAATAGTTAGAAGCATTGCTCACTATTCATATTATTTCTCTGGAGAGGGACGTACATGAGAACTCGGCTACGCCGGGAAGGGACATCAGTACGTGAATCCAGAGCATCGTTCCGGATGAGGGACGTACAGTGAGAACCTGGCTACGCCCGGGGAAGGACACCTGTACGTGAACTCAGGCGATGTACGCTCATCAAACCATTAATACGTGACGGTGTCATGCATACATACATATTGATTGATTATGATGCTTACATGTGTATTTAAGATATTTGATATTGAAGTATGCTTTATTAATTGTTATACTCATGCACTATTTACCCACTGAGCGCGTTAAGCTCACTCCAATATTATCAAATCTTTCACAGGAAATTAGGGTGGACTGGGTGCAGGTTATGGGGCCCACAATTTATACCCTTTGTTTAATTCATTGGGGATTTTGGGAGTATGTTCCCTTGACCATTTTATGTACAAAAGTATTCTGAATTAAATGAAATCAGATTTGTACTGTGTACTGTATTTTCGCTGCGCACTCTGTTGTTACCATTGTGATTGTTCCAAATGCGCGCCCCGTCCGTGAGTGTACCGCCGGTTTAGGCGCGTCCGGGCGGGGTGTGACACATGTATTAAACATGAGTTGAGAACATCTAATGTACTTAATTTATGTGTTAAAAATGGGTGCTAAAAAGATTAATAAATAGGACACTTATTCATTTAAATACTTTCACACTAGTCATTTATACCTAACTCATGTTACACTTGTATTGTAATCTTAGTTAAAAAACTTGAAAATATTCCCACTTTAGTTCAGTATTTTCATTTAATTTATGTCGGTTTGATATCTAATTAATATTGTCATGAACTTGGTCATTCACCCAAGCATTTGCGTTGAGTCTCCAATAAATTGATATCTAATAGATACATTACCCTTATAATATTTTGAACATCTAAGGCACCTTACTAACATTGGCTTGATTCGGATGGCTTGACATTCATTCCCTTTAAGTGAGGTAATGAGTTTGAAACCCCCTTCGTGTATGGAGCGACCCTCTACTGAGAGACCTTTATACATTTGTAATCCAACCCGGGTCGAATTCAAGAGAATTAGTCTCATCGCAAAGCGGAGGAGAACATCACCTGGGTGCCGCTTAGCGTTAAACCCAAAAAGAAAAAAAAAAAACAAGGGAAAAAATTGTAGAAACTAAATCTAAATTTTTAGGTATGTTATATATTAGCACATACAACAAATGTAATACTCCAAAATTAGACTAAAGCAAACAAAAGCACGTAAAACATTGAGAGAAAATCACAAAAACAAAGAACGAAACTTTTCACAAAAAGTAATGCAGAAAGTGGCGTCATGTTCATATTGATCCCAGACATTGGATCAATAAAACATGTTCATATTTCATTTAATGACGTGTGAGAATACGTCCACATACCTAATCTAACCTTAAGGATCAACCCGATACCTTGCAAAAAAAAAAAAAAAAAATACTAAAATAATTAAAGTGTGTAAATTAATATAAACTACAACACCTCTTAACACTTTTAAATTATATTGAATCACACATTTTTACATAGTTCAATATACATCCAAACGTGTTGTAGGTGATTTTTGGACGGTACAACTGTGTCGGCCGGCCAAGAGCCAATTGGAGCAGAAGATTTGGTGCCAGGATGATGGGTTTCAACCAGGTGGCAGCATGACATGACATGATATCAAATAAAGAGGTAATGGGTCATTTTCATTATGAATGGATGGAACCTTGAAGAGGGGGTGAAAAGCTGTTTTCACCATAATCACATTGGTTTCCAATGGAGGAGGGCAAAGTCATGTTTTTCCACGCAAGCTTTCGCTATCATTCAAAACAATTTTTTAAGCCTAATGAGAATACACAACAAGCGCCCAAGAGGGGTAAAATAATTTCTCGCGTCAAATCAAGTTGAAGAGATTTGAACCATCTATTTTATATATATATATATATATATGAGGGGAGGCATTAGGTGAGCTACTAGTAAGATCATCCGACAAGTCCGTTAAATAAAATCTTGTGTTACAAAACCATAGAATAATAATAATAATAATAATAAAATCTAAATATAAAATCAGCAAATTAAATAAAAGTTGTTGAAATAAGTGGATATACCAAGATTCAAGTTTTAATTACCTGCTTGTACATTTTTATCTATTTCTTATCAATGGATAGATTTTTGTACTTATAATTTAGATGTGTCTTGTATTTTTCAGAAAGGAATTTTACATGTGGGAATAACTTTTGTTTGTGAAGTTGTTGAAAATTGGAGTTAAGCATAACTCAACAATTTGACAATTAATCATAAGTTGCAAGTTAAGGATTAATGGATTAATTTGATAGTAAATTAAGTACTTACCATAAAAAATAAAATGTCAAGCTTTATATGTTTACAAGCTTGACATTATAGACAAACAAATGTTTATATGCAAATATTAGTGGATCCTTAACTAAGTGGTTCATAACTTTATATGTTTACAAGCTGTGGAGCTTACCATGAATAAATATTGGAATTGTCATGTTATTATAAGCCACATCAAGAAGCAATATTCTAGAAAGAATCAAATTAATTATACCTAAGATAAAGCCAAACCATAAAGTAGATGGAGAAGCATGGAAATTTACATATAGGACTCATTCAAAATAATCTTTTATAAACCAGGCAGAGGGAGAGGTAAATTGCAAAGCTATATAAAGGGCATGAGAAGGGCTTCCTTAGCATCATAAAGCTAAAAAAACCCATTTGTCATGGCTTCGCATTTTACAACTCTTCTACTACTTGTGTTATTGTCTCTAACTTTGGCATTAGAGGTTGTTGCAGACCATCATGATGATCATGATGATCACCATGATGATGACCATTCCAAACCCACGAAATCTCCCCCACCTTATGGTTACAAGTCATCTAGCTCTCCTTATGTAAATGATGATGATGATGATTGTGATGATTGTGATGATGATGACAAATACTCTTCAAAATCACCCAAAAAATTCCCTCCAAGTTACAAATACAAGTCATCTCCATCTCCGCCACCAGTTCACAAATCACCATGTAATACCCTGTATTTCACAAAAAAAAAGAAAAAAAAAAAAATTTACTATTTGAAATTTTTACTATTTGGGCAACGCCCGAACGTTCAGGCGCCATGCCAGAACGTTCAGGCGCCATGCCAGAACGTTCAGGCGCCTGCCAGAACGTTCAGGCGCCTGCCAGAACGTTCAGGCGCCATGCCAGAACGTTCAGGCGCAATGCCAGAACGTTCAGACGCCTGCCAGAACGTTCAGGCGCCTGCCAGAACGTTCAGGCGCCATGCCAGAACGTTCAGGCGCCTGCCAGAACGTTCAGGCGCACAAAATCTCTATATAAGAAACCTCCTCATTTCTCATTTCTCACACCAAATCACCTTCTCTTGTGATTTTTCTTCTCCTTTCTACGCATTCTAAGTTTTTAGTCTTTGAGACTCCCGGTGCGGTGCAACAAATTTCTGTCCGGAGAAGAGCGCCAGATCTGAAAGCGGTGCAACGAAGTTCCGTCCGGAGAAAAGCACCAGATCTGAAGGTGGGGAACGAAACATAGGTTTGCGTGTTTCATAACTTTTATTAAAGTTTACATTCAATTATTATTATGTCTACTGTTCATTTACACTGCATTATGTCATATAATGGCTTAACCTTGCACGTCGTGATACCGACCCTGATAAGGATCACTAGACGTTGCCAAAGTCAGTATAAATGTCAAGAAAAGACCAGACTAGTAGACTAAACTAGTTCATGCATTGGCATCATACATATCACCACCTAGGGACGTATATGGTTTATGACTCATAGAATAGTTAGAAGCATTGCTCACTATTCATATTATTTCTCTGGAGAGGGACGTACATGAGAACTCGGCTACGCCGGGGAGGGACATCAGTACGTGAATCCAGAGCATCGTTCCTGAGGAGGGACGTACAGTGAGAACCTGGCTACGCCCGGGGAAGGACACCTGTACGTGAACTCAGGCGATGTACGCTCATCAAACCATTAATACGTGACGGTGTCATGCATACATACATATTGATTGATTATGATGCTTACATGTGTATTTAAGATATTTGATATTGAAGTATGCTTTATTAATTGTTATACTCATGCACTATTTACCCACTGAGCGCGTTAAGCTCACTCCAATATTATCAAATCTTTCACAGGAAATTAGGGTGGACTGGGTGCAGGTTATGGGGCCCACATTTTGTACCTTTTGTATGATTCATTGGGGATTTTGGGAGTATGTTCCCTTGACCATTTTATGTACAAAAGTATTCTGAATTATATGAAATCAGATTTGTACTGTGTACCGTATTTCCGCTGCGCACTCTGTTATTACCATTATGATTGTTCCAAATGCACGCCCCGTCCGAGAGTGTACCGCCGATTTAGGCGCGTCCGGGCGGGGTGTGACATTTAATGGTATCAGAGAGTACGGTCCACGGCCCGCCCAAGTCTACCAAATTAGGGAAAGAAATTATAGTTGATTTAAATATACATATAGTCATAATTTATTAGAAACTATATGTGTAGTTATTATTGAATATATGTATCTATATACATTAGAGTATATGAGGTACGTATAAAAAAAAAAAAAAAAAAAAAAAAAAAAAAAAAAATTTAAAAAAAAAAAAAATTTAAAAAAAAAAAAAATTTAAAAAAAAAAAAAAATCGAAAAAAAAAAAAAAAAAAAAAAATCGAAAAAAATTTTATTTTTCGAAAATTATTTAAAAAAAAAAAAAAAAAAACATTTCGAAAAAAAAAAAAAAATTTTATTTTTCGAAAATTATTTATTCAAAAAAAAAAAAAAAAAAAATTTTAATATTTGAAATTTTTCTAAAACTATATATATATGACTTCCATATATAGTTAAGATTAAAAATAACTATATATGATTTCTATATAGTATAAATTTCAAATATATATAGTTGCATTATGAAAACTATATATATAATTATGATTAAATATGTCTATACATTCATATGTGAATATGACATATATACACATTTCAAATAGTTGATTTTTGGAAACTATATATAGTTATGAGTCGATATGTCTATACATGAGAATACGACATATATACATCTAATCACTAATGAAGAAAATTTCATGATGGCATAAACATCAACAGAAAACTCGAAAATAATGTCTAGCAGACAAGGCATAAATCTAAAAAATATTAGGATTATATTTTGTGTCTTTTACACAAATTTATTTTCCTTTCAGCAAAAGAATGACCTCAAGGGAGGGAACACCTTCTACTAGCAGGGAACCAATTCCCACTAGACTAACGGAATTGTCCAAAAGAGAGATTGTGACCATGAGGAGCATCGACCATAGCGATCTCTGCCTCCGTCCAATCCTTTATGACGAACTCGCAACATTCGATTGGTTAAACATAACCAAAGTCGAGGGTCACCCGTACTGATACAACTGTCCAAACGTACTGATAAACTGTCCAACAGTACTGATAAACTGTTCAACAGTACTGATAAACTGTTCACAAATACCGATAGGAATAGGACCTTTTTACTAAAGGAAGATGGAGAATTTCAATATGAAGACATCTGATATTCGGTCTAATGTTTATTTCAGACAAACTGTTATCAGTTGCTCCACATCATAAACTTAAGTCCACTACTTTTAATTTAGGTATCGAACTGTCGTAACACATTAATCATTTGACATGATATGAAAACTTCATGATTGGGCATCATATTACGGTTTAGGGGACATGATAAATTTCGTTACTCTAGCATCTACTCATAAAACAGCTTAATCCGTATCTCCTAAGCAAAATGATCACACGATCTACTTAAGTTGACACTTTATTCAGCCAAGTTTGTGAAAATCACTACTCAGTTCATACATGATAAACTTTTAATTTAAACGAGAAATAACAACTGGGTGCCACTCTATAGTCATTTCCTTTCTTTTCTTGCAGTTGGTTTCCTTTCTTTTCAAGCGGTTGGTCTTGAACCAAGCCTGCCTTAGTTTCTTTGTTTTCTCCTGAAGATCCACCTCTGGCATCTCTTCCATTAACTTCCTTTCTTCCTCCAATAAAATCAAAGCATCTTTTATCTTCATATCTCCACCGAACCCTTCTCCTTCCCCCATTTCCTGCAGTACATAATTAATTAACAAGTAATTATATTACTCAGAACATCCCCACGTTAAGATATCAAAATACTTATACAGATCAATATATAATGGTGATGAATACCTGAACATTGGCCATAACGGTCTGCAAGGTCATCACCTTTCTCTGAGTCCATTTCCTTTCTTCCTCCACTAAACTCAACCTGTCTCTTATCTTCATATCTCTACCAACCCCTTCTCCTTCCCCCATTTCCTGCCGTGCATTTCTGAGACGCCATTTCCTTTGTTCCTCCAATAACCTTAAAGCTTCTCTTATCTTCATATCTCCACAAACACCTTCTCCTTCTACCAATTCCTGCAATACATAATTATATTAATCAGAACCTCCCCAACTTAACCTGTTCAAAATACTTATAAAAATCAATATATATTGCTGATAAATACCTGAACATTTTTTATAACGGTCTGCAAGCTCATCAACTTTCTGTAAGGCCATCTAGGGATGCCCAATTCCCTGCACCTCCTCTTCAGCTGCGTTAAGCCCACCTTAAGTTCTTTTGCAGCTTCTGATATGCTCATGTAGAAGTAGCGTGAGAGGTTAGTGCGTGATAGAGTCTTCACCCTCTTTAGTTTCGTCATCGATTCCTCATGATCACTACCAGTACTACTAATACTCCTACTGCAGCAGCTAATCATCCCCTCTCCCTTTTCATTCATCCCAATTTGTTGTTTCTCCCCTTCTAATTCAATCCTCATTTCATTCAAACCTCCAAAGTCCTTCTCCCATCCACTACTGCTCCTCATACTCCCTATACAAATTACGATAACAAATTAATCAACACAAAGAGGATGACATTGCCATTCTGTTCATAATCAAGTAGAATATAACGTGGATTGCGCATTGATACTCACCTTCAAGTTCATTAAGTTGGCTTGGAAAGTCATCTTCATCCATTGAAGAATTTATGAAGGGTGGTACCACTGCCTCGCGTAAACCATCTTCTAGAAGAGGCTCCCGCGTATATGGGCTGCTACCAAAACTTGAACAGCTGAAATCAAGTGGGTGGAATTGGTTTGAGAAGAGAAATGGGTCTTCTCCAATATCCACCATGTCTCTGTTAGCTGTGAAGTTCATCATCGTCATCAGTGAAAACAACATCACAATAAAAACAAGCATAATTGGGAGATTTCTCTTACAAGCCAAACCAGAACCATAAAAAGAAATTACGAAACACCAAAGAAAAAAAGGAAATAAGTGAGGAACTGACGCCATGGTGGAGGGCTGGTAATGCAGTACGAAATGTTGGGCAGCTGCTCCTTCGTCGGATATGGCTTCAACTCATCCTGTTTCGGCGCCGGAGCTGCTCCTCCTTGTCCTCCTGCCATAATCTTTCTTCTCTTCTTTCTCTCTTCCTTTACTTTCTTCTCCTTTTAATGCCCAGACAATCTCAGCCTCCACGACACTCAATCACCAACTCCACCTCCCCCAAAAACAAACCAGACTAACAGTAGTAGAACTCACATAAAAGCACTGACAAGCGTGTTGATGAACCGACAAGCCTGCGGATCAACCGGCGAGCGTGCAGATGACCAGTCAATCGTGGTAATGCACAGGAATGGCGTGCTGCTCAAAGAATGGCCTGCAATGAACAGGCTGTTGCAGGAGTGCAGATGAACAGGCACTCCGACTCCAAAGTCCACAAGTGCGGGTTGCAGGCTCCTCCGGCGTGCTGGTAAATCGTAATGACGACGGCCAAAGTCAACAAATGCTGCAGGCGTGACAGGCGTGCTGATAAGTCGGCACGTGCTGGCTGCAGGCGCCTCCGGCGTGCTGGTAAATAGTAAACGCCGACGGCAATTAATTTCTGGCATTGTACAAATTTTCATTGACATTTATGAATAACATTGTTTTGTTTACAG
This sequence comes from Paratinospora sagittata, assembly GCA_035771175.1. Classification (NCBI taxonomy): domain Eukaryota; kingdom Viridiplantae; phylum Streptophyta; class Magnoliopsida; order Ranunculales; family Menispermaceae; genus Paratinospora; species Paratinospora sagittata. The sequence goes on along the minus strand of CM069600.1, from coordinate 11,864,116 downwards.
ACTATCTTTGGTGGGCAGACTTACAACCATTCTTTCTTTTGTATCACTAACTTTGGTGTGGTATGGGACACAACAAAATTGGAGGATACTCAATAAAATGTGGAAGTAAGAAAACCCATGACCTTGTGTGAAAAGAAACATTTGGAGAAAGTTGCATTACTAATATTATCACTAAGTTTACACGGTGTGGGACGAGTAAATTTGGACGATACTATTAGTGAACTTCTATTCAGCCAATGTTTTTAGAGACCGTGTTCAGCCAAAGACGATGGTTGGAATTCTTAAAAGATTATGACTTTCAACTCCGGTACCATCCCGGAAAGGCCAATGTTGTGGCTGATGCCCTGAGTAGAAAATCTTATGTTGCTTGCACTCTTAACTATGAAATGGGAAAGTTGGCTACAGAGTTGGAGAACTTTAACCTACAACTGACCATAGAGGGACCAAGACCACGACTCTCTCAATTATCAGCTACCTCTGACCTCGTTCGCAAGATTTCAGCTACTCAAGCCAATGACTTTTTTTTAATGGAGAAACGAGAACTTCTACTCCGCGGGCAAGACCTTCCTCATTGGTCAGTCTCTGACGACGGAGCCGTTTTCTATAAAAAGAAACGTCTTTGTCTTCCGAACGATCTTGAGGTTCGAAAAGACGTGCTTACTGAGATGCACTGTTCGAGATACGCTATGCATCCTGGGGGTGACAAGATGTACCAGGATGTCAAGCGACAATTCTGGTTTTCTGGAATGAAGACGGCAATTGCAGACTTCGTTGCTCGATGTCTTGTTTGCCAGAAAGTTAAGGCAGAACGCAGACTTCCCTCTGGCCTTCTCCAGCCGTTACCTATTGGAGAATGGAAATGGGAGAACATCGCAATGGATTTTGTTACAGCCTTACCTCGAAATAATAAAGGGCAAGATGCTATCTGGGTTATCATTGACAGACTCACCAAGTCTGCACACTTCTTGCCAATAAAGTTCACGGATACTCCCGCCAAACTTGCAGAACTATATGAAAGAGAGATCGTACGCCTTCATGGCATACCACTCACGATCGTCTCTGATCGAGACCCTCGCTTCACCTCACACTTTTGGAAAAGCTTCCAAACTAGAATGGGTTCAAAGATCACTATGAGCACAACCTTCCACCCTCAGACTGATGGGCAGTCAGAACGGCTTATCCAAATCTTAGAAGACATGCTACGATGCTGCATTTTGGACTTTAATGACGGATGGGCAAAGTATTTACATCTAGCTGAGTTTGCATACAACAACAGCTACCAAACTAGTATCGGCATGGCACCATACGAAGCTCTCTATGGTCGGCCTTGCAGATCTCCGGTATGCTGGTTAGATATGGCAGACCGACCGCAGTTGGGCCCTGAACTAGTTCAAGAGACTTCTGAGAAGATCACACTAGTAAAGGAACGACTTCGTGTTGCACAAAGTCGACAGAAGAGCTATGCTGACAAACGGCGACAGCCTCTGGAATTTGATAAGGGGGACTTTGTTTTCATACAAGTCCAGCCCACCCGAGGTGTCAAACGCTTTGGGATCAAAGGAAAGCTCTCCCCGCGGTATATCGGTCCATTTCCGATCATTGAACGTATTGGCAAACTTGCTTATCGTCTGTCCCTTCCATCATCCATGCCTAAGGTTCATGACGTTTTTCACGTATCTATGCTTCGCAAGTATCGTCCTGATCCTTCGCATATCATCCCTTTCGTCGAGGTTCGGGTTGAGGAAGGAAATACGTACCAGGAGAACGCACTCCAGATTTTAGATACAAAAACTCAAGAACTACGGCGCCGTAGCATACCACTTGTGAAAGTGCTCTGGGATCACCACGGCGTAGAGGAAGCAACATGGGAACTAGAATCAACAATTAAACAAAAATACCCTGAATTGTTTTCTAGCACCAACTGATGAAGTGATACGTTGTATTATTTTCCTTTATCAATATCAGGATGAAACATTGTTTACACCTATCTTAATACATTGTTTCACTTCAAGAACTACCAGATGTCTGAAAATAATATCAATGGATAGAGTATTACACACATGCAGTGGCCTCATTCACAGCCTGCGGCTACTTCTCAAACCGCCAACCCCCATCACTACTTGACTTGATTTCGAGGGCGAAATCCCTTTAAGGGGGGTAGAGTGTAATACCCTGTATTTCACAAAAAAAAAAAAAAAAAAAAAAAAAAAAAATTTACTATTTGAAATTTTTACTATTTGGGCAACGCCCGAACGTTCAGGCGCCATGCCAGAACGTTTAGGCGCCATGCCAGAACGTTCAGGCGCCTGCCAGAACGTTCAGGCGCCATGCCAGAACGTTCAGGCGCCTGCCAGAACGTTCAGGCGCCATGCCAGAACGTTCAGGCGCCTGCCAGAACGTTCAGGCGCCATGCCAGAACGTTCAGGCGCCATGCCAGAACGTTCAGGCGCCTGCCAGAACGTTCAGGCGCACAAAATCTCTATATAAGAAACCTCCTCATTTCTCATTTCTCACACCAAATCACCTTCTCTTGTGATTTTTCTTCTCCTTTCTACGCATTCTAAGTTTTTAGTCTTTGAGACTCCCGGTGCGGTGCAACAAATTTCTGTCCGGAGAAGAGCGCCAGATCTGAAAGCGGTGCAACGAAGTTCCGTCCGGAGAAAAGCACCAGATCTGAAGGTGGGGAACGAAACATAGGTTTGCGTGTTTCATAACTTTTATTAAAGTTTACATTCAATTATTATTATGTCTACTGTTCATTTACACTGCATTATGTCATATAATGGCTTAACCTTGCACGTCGTGATACCGACCCTGATAAGGATCACTAGGCGTTGCCAAAGTCAGTATAAATGTCAAGAAAAGACCAGACTAGTAGACTAAACTAGTTCATGCATTGGCATCATACATATCACCACCTAGGGACGTATATGGTTTATGACTCATAGAATAGTTAGAAGCATTGCTCACTATTCATATTATTTCTCTGGAGAGGGACGTACATGAGAACTCGGCTACGCCGGGGAGGGACATCAGTACGTGAATCCAGAGCATCGTTCCTGAGGAGGGACGTACAGTGAGAACCTGGTTACGCCCGGGGAAGGACACCTGTACGTGAACTCAGGCGATGTACGCTCATCAAACCATTAATACGTGACGGTGTCATGCATACATACATATTGATTGATTATGATGCTTACATGTGTATTTAAGATATTTGATATTGAAGTATGCTTTATTAATTGTTATACTCATGCACTATTTACCCACTGAGCGCGTTAAGCTCACTCCAATATTATCAAATCTTTCACAGGAAATTAGGGTGGACTGGGTGCAGGTTATGGGGCCCACATTTTGTACCCTTTGTATGATTCATTGGGGATTTTGGGAGTATGTTCCCTTGACCATTTTATGTACAAAAGTATTCTGAATTATATGAAATCAGATTTGTACTGTGTACCGTATTTCTGCTGCGCACTCTGTTATTACCATTATGATTGTTCCAAATGCACGCCCCGTCCGAGAGTGTACCGCCGATTTAGGCGCGTCCGGGCGGGTTGTGACACACCACCTCCACCAGTCTACAAGTATAAATCGCAGCCGCCTGTCTACAAGTATAAGTCACCACCAACACCACCTAAATACAAGTATAAGTCACCACCTTCTCATCATCATGATGATCATGATGACTAAAACACTATATTTAGCTCCTTGATGGACAAGGTAAGTTTATTATTCTTTTGGATACTTATGTAGATGGTGTTTAATTTGTTCTCTAGAGGATAATTAAAAAATATATATTTTTTGATAATGTTTTTCTAATTAAAAAAAAACTTTACTTATTCTATTAGAGTTTAATTAATTTTAATTATAGAATTAGAGTAAACAAATTGGCAATTAAGATTATTTGATTTTGATCATATTCTCACTCTACTTTCTTTCTCTTATTTTCTTTTGGGCAGAATTGAAGGTCAGGCTTCCTAAAAGATATATAGCGATGAGGAACTTATATAAAAATTAAGACTTTGTATCTTTCTTCATGGTGTACAACTGAGGAGAAATGAAGGTCTTCTATTAAATAAATTAGTGTGTGAGATTTCGCATGTTGAGTGGTTGCCTCTGTATGCAACTTTAGTGTATTGCTTATTAGAGGAATTAAATAAAATAATTGAATTCTTATTATATGCAATTTGAGTTCATTTATGTATGTGAAAATGGAAGAAAATGTGCATGTGCTTTGTTGTTGTTGTTGTTTTTTTCTTTACCATTTACATTAACTTAGACAAGTCAACTGCAAAAGTCGAGGATTGAATCAATTAAACTCATGCATCCTTATACTTTTGACTCTCAATAGGCTGTGCACCCAAGATTTAGTGAAAAAGCAATTGCCCCATATTTGCCTATCACTACATTGTTGCGTTCTTTGTTTTAAAGCAATTGCCCCATATTTGTCTATCTCTTCTTTAGATGTACTTTTGCTGGTCAGATCTGGAGAAAGTGGGAAATGCTCCTTTCTGGAAAGTTTAGCATGTCGCAGTCATGCGAAAATTGCTTCACATGGAAGGAGATAGGGAGCATTATGTCAGTAATACACTATCAGTACAGTGGACGACATTTGGGAGGTTTCTATAACTTATGCTGCAACTTGGATTAGTTCTTCCCAGATAGGAGGTGCGTACTCATTCACAGACTGGTACAGGAGTTGGGATGCTTTGATGTAATTTCAGTCCACTAGCAGTTTTCTGTGTTATATTTTCTGCTATTTGTTGTTAGAATGTTTTCTCGCCTCTCCATGAGCATTGCTTATGCTCATGTCACTGTATTACTGTTTTAACATTAATACAATATTTTGTCTCTTCCAAAAAAAAAATCTATGAAAATATGTTAAAAATTCATCAGAAAAGTTGCACATAAAAAGTTTCACATGCAAAAATAGGTCAGGAAGAAATATTGAAATTGAAAAATCACGTGCCCTCTTAGGGAAAAAAAAAATATTAAGAAGAAGCATACATTAGACAAAGTTGAAAGGAAATACTTGAGGAAAAATATGATAGGTTTAAAATATTTTTCATACATCTAAATTTGAAATGTTCATATATACAAAAGTACTCTTGTTTATTTTATATATAGATGCTCCAAAAGGGTAAGTATCAACCGAAAGATACACCTTATAATGACCCAGTTTGGTTTAGTGGTTACAAACTATTTTTTAATTAATCCGTCGACTTTGGATCAAACAAAAACAAAAACAAGAGCAAAACTAGCTCCATTTGTAAGCAAGTTTGGCCTAATTAGGATTTCGTAACTTTATTATATATCCTCACTTCATGATAATATTTAAAGCTCAACACTTGCGATTTCATATCTTAAATATAAAATCACATCATCAAACCAATTAAACTCATTCATCCTTATACTTGGAGTTATAGGGCCTCGATCAAAATGAAATTGAAATGAATTAATTGCCATGCCCTTATTGTGACCAAAGACTTATTTACCAAAAAACAAAAAATCTAGAAAAAAAATATTTTCATTAAAAAAATTATTGTTTTACAACACAATCAAATCTCCACTTTATACAGTTCTTCTACGTCGTCTAAGTACATTTAATGTTGATAAGTTTCAAGATGAATTCTTCTTTCCTCCTAGCTCAAATATATCATCCTTGGATGCTTCTCAAACTTAGAACAACAAAATATGGTCCGCATGAACTATATATATGTCCAGCAACATGGATCTTCATAACATCATGCTATTGATGAGAATAAAAACAGTTAACTGTGATCAACTGTCTATAATAGTGTTAGTTTTTCAGTTATGTAGTTTAACTAGAAGGTTCCAAAGTTAGTTGTTATGTTAGAGGTTAGTTGCTCTATTTCTAGTTGTTAGATAGTTAACAAGCAGCTCAGTTGCTTAGACATCTCGTATATATACCATTGTACAGACTCTAACTTATTACAAGAAACTCTGCAAGTCAGTTTTCTGAAACATCTTTCTCTTTTTCTCTACTTGTTCTTCTTATTCTTTCCTAAGATCCTTTCATGGTATCCGAGCATTAAAGATTGATAATGACGAATCAAGTTTATTCTTCTTTTCGTGGAGATATATTAGATTCTACTACGCATTGTTTCAATCATGTTTCTTTCAATTACTTTCTTACAGTAAATTATGTTAGATAATTCAAATTTCTTGATTTGGCAAAAGCAAATTCTTTCAACCATCAAAGGTCACAAGCTACTTCGATTCATCAATGGTGATCCTCCTCCATTGAAGTTTCTTTCTCGAAATGATGAAGACATTAATGTGATCAATTCTGAATTTAGTACCTGGGAGCAGCAAGATCAACTTCTCCTATCTTGGATTCTTTCCTCTATGACAAAAAGTATTCTCTCAAGAATGGTAACCTGTGACACTACCTATCAAGCCTGGACTACACTGAAAACTTATTTTACTTCTCATATCAGAGCAAAGGTCTCACAGTACAAGACACAATTGCAAAATGTTAAGAAGGACTCCCTCACCACGAATAAATATCTACTCAAAATCAGAAATTGTGCCAATCTCCTTTCCTTAGTTAGCCATACTTTATCAACTAAGGAACTTCTTGATGCAATCTTTGAAGGATTCTCTTTTGAATATGATACTTTCATTCTAACTGTTGAGGCACACTGTTGTGCGGAATCATGGTAAAGTATGAAAGAAAAATAAGACAACAAATTTAACGTGGTTCGGCAAATTGCCTACGTCCACGGGAGACAGAAAACTTGTATTGTCAGAGAATACAAACTACACCCTTAGGTGAATATTACAGATTAGATCTCTTAAATAGATCTCTAAGAATAGAACTCTCTGACTCTCAGGAATGAATTTGAAGAATGAAGTTAGGCTCTATTTATAGGAGTATTCAGGGGCATTCCAGTAATTATAAATATATAATATAATATATATTTATAAATAAAAAACATAAAAAAAATGTTTTCGGCGTCTCTTTCGACGCATTCGGCGCCGCCAACTTTCGGCGCTGAATGCGCCACCCACTTGTCTCACCCCACGCCCCTTTTTTAATTGCCAACCATGCCTCCCATGTTTTTAGCCGACCAAAGAAAAGGTGGCCACATGGGGGGACCACAATAAATCTCCACCTCCACCTCATGTGGAACAGGGTTTCGCCATACTTGCATCAATTTGTCAATTAAAACTGCCGAGCAACAATCTTCACTGTGGCGAGCTTCCTTCAGAAAACTGTTGCTGTCTCCATTAGTGCCCTTAGGCACTCCGAGCTTGTGAGATGTTGATCAAGTCCAAACAATGTTGAAACTTGATCCCAGTAACCACCTTTGTAAGCATATCTGCGGGGTTATCTGCAGTCTTGATCTTTTGCAGAAGAATACTCCCTTCTTCTACGATTTCTCGAACAAAATGAAAACGAACATCAATATGCTTCGTTCGACTGTGATGAACTTGGTTCTTTGCCAAACAAATGGCACTCTGGCTGTCGCAGAAAACTTTAACATTCTTCTGCCCAATTCCCAAGTCTTTCGTCAATCCATGAAGCCAGATTGCTTCCTTGAAAGCTTCCGTTACTGCCATGTACTCTGCCTCTGTAGTAGACAAAGCAACTGTTGACTGTAGTGTCGATCTCCAACTCACTGGTCCTCCTGCCATAGTGAAAACATAACCAGTAGTAGATCTGCGCTTGTCAAGATCTCCAGCATAGTTCGAATCCACATATCCGACTAGATGCTTACAACTTTTCATATCTCTCTCGAACTTTAAACCAATATCCACAGTACCATGAATATACCGTAGAATCCACTTCACTGCTTGCCAGTGGCCTTTACCGGGGTTGTGCATGTAACGACTTACCATACTTACAGCATGTGAAATGTCAGGTCTGGTACACACCATAGCATACATCAAGGCACCAACTGCATTTGCATATGGAATATTCTCCATTTGCTTCTTCTGATCCTCGGAATTTGGTGACATTGATGAACTTAGCTTGAAATGTGGTGCCAATGGTGTGCTCACAGGTTTTGTGTCATTGCCTATGCCAAAAGTTTGAAGAACTTTCTTCAAGTACTGAGTCTGAGTCAAACAGATTGTGCCTTTGGCTCTGTCTCGAGTTATCTCCATCCCGAGAATTTTTCTGGCTTCTCCAAGATCCTTCATTTCAAACTCTGAGCTCAATTGAGCCTTCAGCTTGTTAATCTCCACCTTGCTTTTAGATGCGATTAACATATCATCTACATATAAAAGTAAGTAGATAAATGTACCATCTTGAAGTTTGCGATAGTAGACACAATGATCAAACTGACTTCGAGTATATTTTTGCCCTTGGATGAAGCTGTCAAATCGCTTGTACCACTGTCTCGGTGACTGCTTCAGGCCATACAGTGACTTGCTCAACTTGCAAGCCCAATTATCTCTTCCTGGTACTTTGAATCCATCTGGTTGAGACATATATATCTCCTCGTCCAAATTACCATGCAAAAAAGCAGTTTTGACATCGAGTTGGGCTAACTCGAGATCAAACTGTGTAACCAAAGCCAATAATATTCGAATTGACGAATGCTTAACAACAGGTGAGAATACCTCATTGTAATCAATTCCTTCCCTCTGAGCGCAACCTTTTGCTACCAGTCTGGTTTTGTATCGGATACCATCTGTGCTGGGAGAGCCTTCCTTCTTAGCGAAAACCCATTTGCAGCCAATTGGTTTCTTTCCTTTCAGAAGTGGAACCAACTTCCACGTCTGATTCTGATGGAGTGATGTCATCTCCTCATTCATTGCCATTTTCCACTTATCATTTTCCATACTCTGAATAGCATCTTTGTAATTGTATGGAATAGCATCTCCGGTGACTGGAAATGCATATGCAACCATGTCAGTGTACCGAGAAGGTTTGCGGATTTCTCTTCGTGGTCGACTGGTGGCAATTGATTCTGGTTCTTAACTGATGTCTGGTCCTGGAGCCTCCACCTCAACTGAGATTTCCTCTTCTTCTTCAGGATGGTTGGATATCTCTGCTGACTTGCTAGGAGTTACTGGAATATCTAACTCCACCTGCTGAGGCAAATCTGGATCGCAATTTTCTTTATCAGAAACTGTATGCTTTAACATCACAGATTCATCAAAAGTTACATCTCGACTTTTTACAATTGTCTTTGTATCAGGGTTCCATAGTCGGAAAGCCTTAACTCCTTCACTAAAGCCCATGAAAATCGCTTTCTTGGACCTAGGATTCAGTTTGGATTCTTTCACATGAAAATATGCAGTGCATCCAAAAATGCGCAGAGAATCATAATCTGAAACGGGGTGTCCAGACCATACCTCCTTGGGAGTTGTGCCATCTAGTGTTGTTGCAGGAAGTCGATTGATGATATGAGAGGCATATGACAAAGCTTCAGCCCAAAATGCCTTGCTCAGTCCAGAATGAGATAACATGCAGCGAACTTTATCTACCAAAGTACGATTCATGCGTTCAGCAACACCGTTTTGTTGTGGCGTGCCTGGGACTGTGAAATGTCTGACAATCCCTTCATTCTCACAAAATTTCTGAAATGGGTCTGACTTGTATTCTCCTCCATTATCAGATCTGAGCCTCTTAATCTTCCTTCCCGTTTGGGTTTCTACCATTTTCTTCCATATAAGAAAGATATCTAGCACTTCATCTTTATGCTTCATGGTATAAACCCAAACATAGCGTGAAAAATCATCAATGAAAGTAACAAACCAACGTTTACCGCCCAATGAAGCATTTTGAGAGGGTCCCCAGACGTCGGTATGAACATAATCTAATGTTCCTTTTGTGCGGTGGATGGCAGTTCCAAACTTGACTCTCGTCTGCTTGCCTAAGATACAGTGCTCGCAGAAGTCAAGTTTCCCGGTTTTTGCACCTTTCAGAGAACCTTGCTTTATCAAGGTTTGAAGAGCCTTCTCTCCAACATGTCCGAGCCGCATGTGCCAAAGTCGGGAAGTGTCCGATGAAACATCATTAGAATTGGTGCAAGCTGAGACACTTCCAATTACTGTGTGTCCGTCAAGGAAATAAAGATTTCCTTTCTGAGTACCCTTCATGGCCAAGAGTGCTCCACGTACAACCTTTAGGACTCCACCTTCAATGGTTACCTTGTAACCGCTGGAATCAAGGACTCTTAAGGAGATCAGATTTTTCTTCAGATCTGGAACATATCTGACGTCCGTGAGCCGTCTTGTTGTACCGTCATGCATCTTAAGGCGTATAGTTCCAATACCTTTTGTGTGGCAGGTATTGTTGTTGCCCATGACCACGACTCCTCCATGGAACTCATCCAATTTTGAGAACCAATGGCGATTCGAACACATATGATAGGAACATCCGGAATCTAAAATCCATATATCAGACTGAATCTCTATAGATGAAACTGAGAATGCAGAATCTTCTTCAGCCTTCTGTGCCACATTTGCATCTGTCTTGCCCTTATTTGGACAATCTTTCTTCCAGTGCCCCTTTTGGTGACAATAGGCACATTCATCCTTTGCAAGACGTTGACGTGATGAAGGTCCTTTTGACTTTGAGCGAGATCGGCCTCGCCCACTGGATCTGTCAGATTTGTTGTTAGCCCTGCCTCTGGATACCGTCAAGGCTGCAGGTGATGCTTCCTTGTGATCACGCTGGTCCTTCCTTCGATACTCGTTGTTCACCAAAGCATTTGAAACATCACTGAATTTAACCTCATCTTTACCATATAGCAAAGTTGTTAAATGTTCATAACTTTCAGGCAAAGAGTTTAACAACAATAGTGCCTTATCCTCATCAAGAGGATCAACATCAAGATTTAGTAGATCAGCGAGAATCTTGTTGAATTTATCAAGATGCTCACTCATGGGAGTACCTTCCTTGTACTGAAAACGATAGAGCTTCTTCTTCAGGTAGAGGCGGTTCTCTACGCTTTTCGTCATGTACTTGTCCTCCAGTTTCTTCCAGAGACATATTGCCATAGTCTCTTTCATGACAAAGTACTTCTGATCTTTGGCCAAGCAGAGTCTGATTGTTCCACAAGCTTGACGATTGACGAAACACCAATCATCATCGGACATATCCTTGGGCTTGGTTTCCAAGGCGATATGTGATCCTTCCCGGAATAAGAGATCTTGAACTTCGCATTGCCACATGCCAAAGTTGTTGGTGCCGTTGAATTTCTCCACCTCGAACTTTGCGTTGGACATCGAACTTCTTTGCCAAGGCCTGCTTGTGCTTGGGATTTCCTCCGCCATTTAGACCGAAGATATTTATGATGCCGAAAAGTGCTTGAAAAAATGATAAACAACTCTAACTAAGCTATATCAATAACTTAGGAGCTGAATCTGCAGAAACTGATTGCACGGTTGCGTCCGGAACGGCCGAAAATGGTGGAAACGAGTCTGACTTTGCTGAAATCAGACGAAAAATGAGCCGGATATGATTGATCAACCAGATATGATGAATAGCGTCGGGCTTAACGCGGACTGGGCCGATGAACAGTGACGGGCCAAAACAGTGGCTGGGCCGGTGAACAGTTACGGGCCGAAACAGAGGCTGGGCCGTGAACAGTGACGGACCGTGAACAAGGGATGGGCAGTGAACAGTGACGGGCCGAACAGTTACTGGGCCTTGAATAGTGACGGGCCGTGCACAAGGGATGGGCCGTGAATAGTGATTACAGAGTGGGCTGGGCGGGGGGATGAACAGTCTGGATAAGAAATGTTGGGCCTGTGAATAGCGTCGGCGATTGGGCCGGGCAGGCGGAATGAACAGTGTCGGCAGATGAACAGTGCCACCAAACGCTGTACAGGGATCAAACTTTGATCAGTTCCTGGGAACTCGTTTCTTGTCCATTTTTCTCGCCGTTGATTGCGTTGGACTCCTGGGAACAAGAGCTACCTCCACGGGTTTATCAGAAAACAGTTCCGATCACTTTTACAGAATCTCGAAATTTCGACGCAGTCTCAAAAATTTCGACAGAGTGTCTGTTTTTCTTGCAAAGCTTCACCTTAGCTCTGATACCAATTTGTTGTGCGGAATCGTGGTAAAGTATGAAAGAAAAATAAGACAACAAATTTAACGTGGTTCGGCAAATTGCCTACGTCCACGGGAGATAGAAAACTTGTATTGTCAGAGAATACAAACTACACCCTTAGGTGAATATTACAGATTAGATCTCTTAACTAGATCTCTAAGAATAGAACTCTCTGACTCTCAGGAATGAATTTGAAGAATGAAGTTAGGCTCTATTTATAGGAGTATTCAGGGGCATTCCAATAATTATAAATATATAATATAATATATATTTATAAATAAAAAACATAAAAAAAATGTTTTCGGCGTCTCTTTCGGCGCATTCGGCGCCTCCAACTTTCGGCGCTGAATGCGCCACCCACTTGTCTCACCCCACGCCCCTTTTTTAATTGCCAACCATGCCTCCCATGTTTTTAGCCGACCAAAGAAAAGGTGGCCACATGGGGGGACCACAATACACACACTGATGACTACACAGTTGAGGACATTGAGGCATTAGTGATAACACAAGAGGCACGAATAGAAAAACATCTTCGTAATCTTGATTCTGCATCATCTACTTTCTCTAATTCTTTTCAAGCAAATCTTGCGGGAAGATCGTTCAATTCTCAGCAACAAAAATCCATCTTTAACAATCGATAGTTTTCTTCTTCTCCTTCTGGTATTCCTTTCAATATCAGAGGCCGACCTCCATCTTTTAGAGGTGTTTCACCTCAGACACGGCGTCCTCCTGTGAAGTCTTAAGGGAGGGGTTATTGGAACACCACAAAATCTCAATGCTAGTTGTGTGGCAAGTTTGGTCATCTTGTGATGAACTATTTTTACAGATTTGATCAGTCCTTTCAAGGACCTACCAAATCTCCACAAGCTAATGTCCTCAATCTGCAACATGAAGAAGATGTGCCTGATTCATCTTCTTCTGTTTTTCTCAATTCTGTCTATCAAGAACCATTTACTGGCAATGCCTTCTATGCATCCTCTGAGACAGTTGCGAATCCTCTTTGGAACTTGACTTTGGTGCCTCCAACCATGTCACTGCTTATGATGACAATCTCCTGGTTATGACTGATTATGCTAGTCCGGAGAAGGTTCATATTGGTAATAGTTCTGATCTCTTTATTAAACACATTGGAAATTCTCTTTTTCATTATCCTTATTGCAATAGATCTCTTTATCTCAATAACCTTTTACATGTTCTTGAAATAACCAAGAACCTCATAAGTGTTTCCAAATTTTGTTTCGATAACAAGGTCTTTTTTGAGTTTCATTCTGACAAATGCTTTGTTAAAGATCAGGTTACCAATACCATCCTTCTAAAGGGAAAGTTTAAAGATGGTCTCTATGCTTTTGACAGTTCACAAATCTCATTGTCTACTCTAGCTTCAAAGCAGTCGACTATTTCAAGTTCTTCACCTTTGCTTGATTCATCTGTTCTTACTACTCATGTCTTCAATAATTCTTGTAAGTCTTCATCTCCGCACTCTTCTTTTCAGCTATGGCACAATAGATTGGGTCATCCATGGGCCAAAATTGTAACAAGTGTGCTTCATTGCTGTAACATTCCATTTTCCAATAAAGATGATGTTTCTTTTTGTACATCTTGTTGCCTTGGTAAAATTCCTAGATTGCCTTTTTCACCATATGAATCTGTGTACAACCATCCCTTCTAACTTACTTACACTGACCTATGGGGGCCTTCACCCATCCAATCTGCAAGTGGTTACAAATATTACATCTCCTTCATTGATGCCTACTCTAAATTCACATGGATTAATGTTGAGAAATAAATCAGATGCTTTACAAACCTTCATTGATTTTAAAACACAAGTTGAGCTTTAACTAGACTGCAAAATTAAAGCTCTACAAAGTAATGGTGGTGGGGAATACAAAGCCCTTTCAACCTATCTATCAGCTCATGGGATCCTACATAGATTATCATGCACTTATACCCAAGCCCAAAATGGTGTGGCCGAGAGGAAACATAGGCATATAGTTGAGCATGGCTTATCTATTCTTGCTCAATCTTCTATGCCTCTAAAATACTGAGATGAAGCATTTTGAACCATTGTTTACCTGTCTAATAGACTTCCTTTCTCTACCACATCCCCCTTGACACCTCTTCAACTGCTTTTCAATATCTCACCAGACTACACTCACCTTAGAACTTTTGGTTGGGCTTGTTTTCCAAATTTAAGACCCTACAACAAGCACAAACTGCAATACAGAACCTCAACATGTTTTTTCCTTGGTTATAGCCTAAATCATAAGGGTTATAAATGCCTTGATCATACTGGCCGTATTTTCATATCTAGAGATGTTCTTTTTCTTGAAGATCATTTTTCCTTCTCTGATCCTAAGTTCATGACTTCAAGTGCTTCATCTCAATCCATACCATCCAACCTTAATAGTCCTCCTTTACTTATACCCTTTATTTCTTCACCTCATCCAAGACCACAATCTGTACCATTTGCCACCAATCCACCATCACCACCAGTTACAAAATCTGCAGCACCATCTGATCCATCACCATTACTTGCTCCTTCTTCCCAACCTCCCACCACCTTTGAACCTATCTCCCCTGCATCAGCTATACAACAACATGTAAATCCTATTTCTAACACTCTTGTTGTTGCAAGTTAGTCTATACCTGTTAATTCTCATCCAATGTGTACAAAAGCCAAATCTGGAATTTTCAAACCAAAAATATATGATGCCATGTATGTTCCATCAACAGTTTATGAGGCATTAAAGCATGATCAATGGAAGTTTGCTATGAATGATGAGTATTCAGCCTTAATGAAGAATGGAACTTGCTATTTGGTACCCTTACCTGAAGGAAGAAAAATTGTTGGTTCTAAATGGGTATTTCGCATTAAAGAATATCCGGATGGTTCAATTAACAAGTATAAGGCAAATTGGTTTCAATTTCATTATCCTATTACTTTATGTTGATGACATGTTAGTAGCTGGTGCAAATTTGAAGGAGATCAACAAATTGAAAAAACAGTTGTCCAGTGAATTTGAGATGAAGGACTTGGGTGCAGCAAAACAAATACTTGGGATGAGGATTAGCAGGGACAGACAGATGAGTACTTTGCAGTTATCTCAGGCAAACTATGTTCGTAAGGTACTCCAGAGGTTTAGTATGAGTGATGATAAGCCAGTGAGAACTTCGTTTTCTAATCATTTCAAATTGTCCAAAGAGCAAAATCCACAGTTAGATGAGGAGAAAGCATACATGGCTAAAGTTTCATATGCTTTAGCTATTGGGAGCATGATTTATGCTATGGTTTGCACGAGACCAGATATTGCTCATGCAGTGGAAGTAGTGATCTTATTTATGTCAGATCCAGGCAAACAACATTGAAAAGCAGTTAAGTGAAGACTTATGTATCTACGAGGTACTACTGAAAAATGTCTATGTTTAGTAGAGGTGAGTTAAACTTACAAGGCTTTGTAGATGTTGATTTTGCTTGTGAAGTGGATCACAGAAGGAGCACTACAGGATATGTGTTCACATTGGGTACTATAGCCATCAGTTGGATTTCTCAGTTGCAGAAGATTGTGGCCTTATCTACAACTGAAACAGAGTATGTTGTTGTGACACAAGCTAATAGAGAGTTGGTTTGGTTGCAAGGTTTGTTGGTAGAGTTGGGATTCAAGCAAGTGATGAATGTCTTGCACAACGATATTCAGAGTGCGATAAACTTGCCCAAAAATTCAGCATTTCATTCCAGGACCAAGCATATTGGACTGCGTTACCATTAGGGGTGTCATCGGATAGGTTTGGATCGATTTATAACCCAAACCGTAATCCGAACCGATGGGCATTGGATTGACAAAATACAAACTGAGACCGATTCGACCCTAACCACTAATCCGATCTGATTCGATCCGAACAAATTCGGTTCGGTTCCGTTTGGATTGATCGGTTTCAATATTTTAACCTATAAAATATTTTTTTTATCAAATGATTTTTTTACATAGTATAATAACAACATCAAATGATAATTTAAAAGTCTAAAATTCACATCAAAGTATTTATGTTCTAACATAAATGCAACAATACTATCATTCTTTACCATAAAGATAAAAAATGATTAATTTACATCTTATCTCACAAAATTAAATAAAGTAAAATAAAAATTATCAAAGTTTAATTGCAACCATCCTTCCCAAAATCAATTCCAAACCGATCCAGTTCGGTTCGGTTTAAGGTCTATTTTTTAGACCTTAATTCGTAGACCGAACCAAACCAATCGGATTTTAAAAAGTCCACACTGAAACCGATCCGATTAGGGTAAAAAATCGATCCGATCCGATCCGAACACACCTTTTCGAATCGGTTTCGCGGTTTGAACCAATCTACTGACACCCCTAGTTACCATTTCATTAGATCATTGCTTGATGATGGGGTGCCGACATTGGTGAAGATTCAAGGTAGCAAGAATCCAACAAACATCTTGGCCAAAACAGTTACTATAGAGAAACTGGAGTTGTGCGCAACTTCAGTTGGTCTTCAAGGTTGAAGAAGTGACTTTTGAGTGCACCAGTTTCACTAGCCATTGAAGACAGATGTTCACAGGTGTTTTAGTCTTCAAGTGGGAGAATGTAGGAATGTGAAGCCTAAAATAATTATTTGGTCTCCAAGTAGGAGATTGTCATATTATAAAGCCAAAATAACGATTTAATTTATTTTATGTACGAAAGTACAAGTCTACCCTTATATAAAGTTTGTATATAAATCTAATTATAATTAGAGTTTATGTGAGACGAGATAGATTGACAGGTGAGGAGAATTGTGAGAGAGTGCTCACAGAGTGACTTTCCATTGTAAACCTCTATAGATAGTGGATTGAGTGTTGGAGCACACCGTGGACGTAGGGATTTCTTTCCAAACCATGTTAAATCTCATCTCTGTGTTTTCTCTTTGTGTGTTTGCGGCATCTTGGGTTTATTTCCTATCACATCTAAGGCACCTTATGAAGGTATTTAAAAAAAGGGAAAAAATTGTAGAAACAAAGTCTCAAGCATGCTATATTAGTGTTATATATTAGCATGTACAACAAAACCCAATTTTCTTTAACTATAAATTTAGTATATTTTCATAGGAGAAATATTAATTAGATGTTCTCTTGGCAATCAATCCAGCTGGAAAAAATTGACGTTGTGTATGCATGGTTTGTCAAAAAGCTTAATAATCTTTTAAGAAAATTGAAAACCAAAGAAAAACATAAGATTTGTGCCAATTGAATTTGTCCAAAACGTGATGAAGCTGTCAAGAAAATAGAAGTAAATTAGCTGGAAATGGGAAAAACAAGGTTGAAAGATGAAGATTACACACAAACACACACACACACACACACACATATATATATATGCTTGAACGGCCTAATTAGCATGAGCCATAAAAGAGATAGGTTGTTACAAGTTTGACAAACTGCACCAAGTAAAAGATTGTCCATTAGAGTCGGCAACAATGAAATGTGAAGGGGCATTTAATTTATATGCAATGGTGACTTAGTCTTTAGAACACGAGGGTTTGAATTAAACTCTCAACTTCCCAATAAAAAATAGTCTCCTAACTTTGGGAGAAGGGATTGCCTTTGCCTCCTCACAAAAGGGGTCGCAGTGATCGGCCCGAGTGACTATTTACCTTTTAACACGTACTCCTATCACAAGGGCCCTTTTATTTTATTTTTTGGAGTCATTCAATAGTATTTGTTATTTGTTACATCGGATTATCACGTCATTTCAGATCAATCAATGAATATTCAATGATAAGGGAACAAATATTGTCCACTTCTAGGCCTAATGGGAATACAACGAGCACTCAATGGGGGCACAATAATTTTTCACCTGAAATGAAGTTGAAGAAATTTGAACCGTCTACCTTATATATACCAGAGGTGGTATTAGATGCCTAATTTTGTGAGCTACTAGTCAGATCATTGGCCCCTCCTCCGACAAGTCGGTTCCACAAAATCTTGCGTCACAAAACCAAAGAATAAAATAAAAAATATAAATATAAAATCAGCAAATTAAATAAAAGTTGTTGAAATATCTGGATATAACAAGATTCAAGTTTTAATTACCTGCTTGTACATTTTTATCTATTTCTTAACAATGGATAGATTTTTGTACTTATAATTTAGATGTGTCTTGTATTTTTCAGAAAGTGATTTTACATGTGGAAATAACTTTTGTTTGTGAAGTTGTTGAAAATTGGAGTTAAGAATAACTCAACAATTTGACAATTAATCATAAGTTGTAAGTTAAGAATTAATGGATTAATTTGATAGTAAATTAAGTACTTACCATAAAAAATGTCAAGTCTCTCTCTCTCTCTCTATACATATATATATATATATATATATATATATATATATATATATATTTATAGACAAACAAATGTTTATATGCAAATATTATTGGATCCTTAACTAAGTGGTCCATAACTTTATTTGTTTACAAGCTGTGGAGCTTACCACAAATAAATATTGGAATTGTCATGTTATTATAAGCCACATCAAGAAGCAATTTTCTAGAAAGAATCAAATTAATTATACCTAAGATAAAGCCAAATCATAAAGTAGATGGAGAAGCATGGAAATTTACATATACGACTCATTCAAAATAATCTTTTATAAACCAGGTAGAGGGAGAGAGGTAAATTGCAAAGCTATATAAAGGGCATGAGAAGGGCTTCCTTAGCATCATAAAGCTAAAAAACCCATTTGTCATGGCTTCACATTTTATAACTCTTCTACTACTTGTGTTATTATCTCTAACTTTGGCATTAGAGGTTGTTGCAGACCATCATGATGATCATTATGATCACCATGATGATCACCATTCCAAACCCAAGAAATTTCCACCACCTTATGGTTACAAGTCACCTAGATCTCTTTATGTAAATGATGATGATGATGACCATGATGATGACAAATACTCTTCAAAATCACCCAAAAAAGTCCCTCCAAGTTACGAATACAAGTCATCTCCACCTCCGCCACCAGTTCACAAATCACCACCTCCACCAGTCTACAAGTATAAATCGCCGCCGCCTGTCCACAAGTATATGTCACCACCTTCTCATCATCATGATGATCATGATGACTAAAACAGTATATTTAGCTCCTTGATGGACAAGGTAAGTTTATTATTCTTTTGGATACTTATGTAGATGGTGTTTAATTTGTTCTCTAGAGGATAATTAAAAAATATATATTTTTTGATAATTTTTTTCTAATTAAAAAAAACTTTGCTTATTTTATTAGAGTTTAAACCTCTATAGAAATTAATTGGCAATTAAGATTATTTGATTTTGATCATATTCTCACTCTACTTTCTTTCTCTTATTTTCTTTTGGGCAGAATTGAAGGTCAGGCTTCCTAAAAGATATATAGCGATGAGGAACTTAAATAAAAAATAAGACTTTGTATCTTTCTTCATGGTGTACAACTGAGGAGAAATGAAGGTCTTCTGTTAAATAAATTAGTGTGTGAGATTTCGCATGTTGAGTGGTTGCCTCTTTATGCAACTTTAGTGTATTGCTGATTAGAGGAATTAAATAAAATAATTGAATACTTATTATATGCAATTTGAGTTCATTTATGTATGTGAAAATGGAAGAAAATGTGCATGTGCTTGGTCGTTGTTTTTTTCTTTTTTTTCTTTACCATTTACATTAACTTAAACTCATACTTGGATCAAAATGAAATTGAAATAAATTAATTAGCATGTCCTTATTGTGATCAAAACATGACAAGGTGGAAACAAATCTAGCAACTGAAAATATTGTTAAGGTAATAATAAAACAATCGAAAATTTAACAAATGAGACAACAAAATATTAATTGGCAATTCAAATGATACCTTCCTTTGGTTCCTTGATAACACCGGCTCCTATTCATGTAAGTCCTTTTTGAATCATCTCATTGAGCCCTCATTTCCAACACCCACAACCTACTATCATCACATTTGGAGAGCACCAATTCCATGTAGAATTCAAGTGTTTGGATGGCTTGTGACTCTCAATAGGCTGTGCACTTGCCCCATTTTTGCCTATCACCGCATTGCTGCGTTCTTTGTTTTAAAGCTAATGAGACTGTGGATCATCTCTTCTTTAGATGTACTTTTGCGGGTCAAATCTGGAGAAAGTGGGAATTGCTCCTTTTTGGAAAGTTTAGTATGCCGCAGTCATGTGAAAATTGCTTCACATGGAAGGAGATAGGGAGCATTATCTCAGTTGCTGTTCTTTCGTCTCTCTGGAAAGAAAGGAGCAATATGATTTTTCAAAACAAGATCAGTACAGCGGACGACATTTGGGAGGTTTCTATAACTTTTGCTGCCACTTGGATTAGTTCTTCCAAGATAGGTGATGCGTACTCATTCACAGACTGGTACAGGAGTTGGGATGCTTTGATGTAATTTCAGTCCACTAGCAGTTTTCTGTGTTATATTTTATGCCATTTGTTGTTAGAGTGTTTTCTCGCCTCTCCATGAGCGTTGCTTATGTTCATGTCACTGTATTACTGTTTTAACATTAATACAATATTTTGTCTTTTCTCAAAAAAAAAAAAAACTATGAAAATATGTTAAAAATTCATCAGAAAAGTCGCACGTAAAAAGTTTCACATGCAAAAATAGGTCAGGAAGAAATATTGAAATTGAAAAATCACATGCCCTCTTAGGGAAAAAAATATATTAAGAAGAAGCATACATTAGATAAAGTTGAAAGAAAATACTTGAGGAAAAATATGATAGGTTTAAAATATTTTTCATACATCTAAATTTGAAATGTTCATATACACAGAAGTACTCTTGTTTATTTTATATATAGATGCTCCAAAGGGGTAAGTATCTACCGAAAGATACACCTTATAATGACCCAGTTTGGTTTAGTGGTTGCAAACTATTTTTTAACTAGTCCGTCGACTTTGGATCAAACAAAAACAAAAACAAGAGCAAATTAAACTAGCTCCATTTGTAAGCAAGTTTGGACTAATTAGGATTTCGTAACTTTTCGTAACTTTATTATATATCCTCCCTTCATGATAATATTTAAAGCTCAACACTTGCCTTTTCATATCTTAAATATAAAATCACATCATCAAACCAATTAAACTCATTTCATCCTTATACTTGGAGTTATAGGGCCCCGATCAAAATGAAATTGAAATGAATTAATTACCATGCCCTTATTGTGACCAAAACATGAAGAAATTAACTTTCAAGGTATCAGAGCATTAAAGATTGATATTGGCGAATCAAGCTTCTTCTTCTTTTCGTCGAGATATATTAGATTATACTACACATCGTTTCAATCCTCTTTCTTTCAATTACTTTCTTACAGTAAATTATGTTAGATAATTCAAATTTCTTGATTTGGCGAAAGCAAATTCTTTCAACCATCAAAGGTCACAAGCTACTTCGATTCATCAATGGTGATCCTCCTCCATTGAAGTTTCTTTCTCAAAATGATGAAGACATTAATGTGATCAATCTTGAATTTAGTACCTGGGAGCAGCAAGATCAGCTTCTCCTATCTTGGATTCTTTCCTCTACGACAAAAAGAATTATCTCAAGAATGGTAACCTGTAATACCCTGTATTTCACACAAAAAAAAAAAAAAAAAAAAAAAATACTATTTGAAATTTTTACTATTTGGGCAACGCCCGAACGTTCAGGCGCCTGCCAGAACGTTCAGGCGGCATGCCAGAACGTTCAGGCGCCTGCCAGAACGTTCAGGCGCCTGCCAGAACGTTCAGGCGCCTGCCAGAACGTTCAGGCGCCATGCCAGAACGTTCAGGCGCCTGCCAGAACGTTCAGGCGGCATGCCAGAACGTTCAGGCGCCTGCCAGAACGTTCAGGCGGCATGCCAGAACGTTCAGGCGCCTGCCAGAACGTTCAGGCGCCATGCCAGAACGTTCAGGCGCCTGCCAGAACGTTCAGACGCCTGCCAGAAAGTTCAGGCGCCTGCCAGAACGTTCAGGCGCACAAAATCTCTATATAAGAAACCTCCTCATTTCTCATTTCTCACACCAAATCACCTTCTCTTGTGATTTTTCTTCTCCTTTCTACGCATTCTAAGTTTTTAGTCTTTGAGACTCCCGGTGCGGTGCAACAAATTTCTGTCCGGAGGAGAGCGCCAGATCTGAAAGCGGTGCAACGAAGTTCCGTCCGGAGAAAAGCACCAGATCTGAAGGTGGGGAACGAAACATAGGTTTGCGTGTTTTATAACTTTTATTAAAGTTTACATTCAATTATTATTATGTCTACTATTCATTTACACTGCATTATATCAATAATGTTTATGACCTGAATGTCCTAACCTTGCACGTCGTGATACCGACCCTAATAAGGATCACTAGACGATGCCAAAGTCAGTCTAAATGTCAAGAAAAGACCAGACCAGTAGACTAGACTAGTTCATGCATTGGCATCATACATATCACCACCTAGGGACGTATATGGTTTATGACTCATAGAATAGTTAGAAGCATTGCTCACTATTCATATTATTTCTCTGGAGAGGGACGTACATGTGAACCTGGCTACGCCAGGGAGGGACATCAGTACGTGAATCCAGAGCGTCGTTCCTGAGGAGGGACGTACAGTGAGAACCTGGCTTCGCCCGGGGAAGGACACCAGTACGTGAACTCAGGCGATGAACGTTCATCAAACCATTAGTACGCGACGGTGTCATGCATACATGCATATTGATTGATTATGATGCTTACATGTGTATTTAAGATATTTGATATTGAAGTATGCTTTATTAATTGTTATACTCATGCACTATTTACCCACTGAGCGCGTTAAGCTCACTCCAATATTATCAAATCTTTCACAGGAAATTAGGGTGGACTGGGTGCAGGTTATGGGGCCCACATTTTGTACCCTTTGTATGAATCATTGGGGATTTTGGGAGTATGTTCCCTTGACCATTTTATGTACAAAAGTATTCTGAATTATATGAAATCAGATTTGTACTGTGTACCGCATTTCCGCTGCGTACTCTGTTATTACCATTATGATTGTTCCAAATGCGCCCCCGTTCGAGAGTGTACCGCCGGTTTAGGCGCGTCCGGGCGGGGTGTGACATTTAATGGTATCAGAGCGTACGGTCCACGGCCCGCCCAAGTCCACCAAATTAGGGAAAGAAACTATAGTTGATTTAAAAATACATATAGTAACAATTTATTAGAAACTATATGTGTAGTTATTATTGAATATATGTATCTATATACATTAGTGTATATGAGGTACGTATTAAAAAAAAAAAAAAAAAAAAAAAAAAAAAAAAAATCGAAAATTTTTTTTTTATTTTTCGAAAATTATTTATTCAAAAAAAAAAAAAAAAAAAAAAAAAAATCGAAAATTTTTTTTATTTTTCGAAAATTATTTATTCACAAAAAAAAAAAAAAAAAAAAAAAAATATCGAAAAATTTTTGTTTTTCGAAAATTATTTATTCGAAAAAAAAAAAAAAAAAAAAAAAAAAAAAAAAATTTCGAAAAATTTATTTTTCGACAAATATTTATTTGAATATTCGAAAAAAAAAAAAAAAAAAAAAAAAAAAATTTACTTTTCGAAAATTATTTATTCGAATATTCGGGAAAAAAAAAAAAAACAAAATTTATTTTTCGAAAAATATTTATTCAAATATTCGAAAAAAAAAAAAAAAAAAAAATTTACTATTTGAAATTTCTAAAACTATATATATATGACTTCCATATATAGTTAGGATTAAAAATAACTATATATGATTTTTATATAGTCTCAATTTCCAATATATATAGTTGCGTTATGAAAACTATATATATAATTATGATTAACTATGTCTATACATTCATATGTGAATATGACATATATATACATTTTAAATAGTTGATTTTTGGAAACTATATATAGTTATGAGTCGATATGTCTATACATGTGAATACGACATATATGCATCAAATCACTAATGAAGAAAATCTCATGCTGGCATAAACATCAACAGAACACTCGAAACAAATGTCTAGCAGACAAAGCATAAATCTTAAAAATATTAGGAATATATTTTGTGTCTTTCACACAAATTTATTTTCCTTTCAGCAAAAAGAATGACCTCAAGGGAGGGAACATCTTCTACTAGCAGGGAACCAATTCCCACTAGACTAACGGAATTGTCCAAACGAGAGGTTGTGACTATGAGGAGCATCGACAATGGCGATCTCCGCCTCCGTCCAATCCTTCATGACAAACTCGCAGCACTGGATTGGTTAAATATAACCAAAGTCGAGGGTCAAGTCTCTTACAACTTGGTTCGATCCTTCTATGAAGCCATGAATCACGTGGGACTTCACGGAGATGAGATCAGCCCTCACTTAGAGACAACACTCATGGGAACAACAATTCCTATCAACATCGAGATTATTGCTCGACTTTTAGAGATTCCGATTGAGGCAATAATTATTGATCCACATGATCCCCAGGCAGTTGCAGCGATCGCCGAATCTAATGCACAACTGTTTAATTTCGTCGCCAAAGAGCCATACACTCAATCAACATACACCAACCTCCCAAACAATCATCTTAAGCCATCTCTTGTCGGCCTCGGAAAGATTGTATACGGCAACATCTTGCCAGAAAGGGGTACTAGGGGCACTATGTCAAGGGCCCAACTCCTTGTGCTGTATTGCATAGAGAAGAACATAAAAGTCTCTCTACCACACATCATCATCCAACAAATGTTGAGGGTGATTCAAAACCCTTTAAAGAAGGAATTCCTCGGCTACGGAGTCTTGATTATGCGGATCCTTCACGAGGCCAACGTTGACACTTTCGATGGAACGTCAAAGCTGATCACTGAACCAGTTACAGCATCCTCTATCTTCAAGACCTATGGCACAAGTGGAGGGGTAACTGACGAAGAGGTATTCGGCACGACAAACAGAACTGCCGAAAGAATGAGGGACAAGCACGGGCGTTGCCTTCGCAAATGTCGACGCAAGATGCCTGTCAGAGACGGCCCAAATAATGATTCAAATCCCAATCCTACATCAAACCCAGCCCTGAATACTGATCCAATTGATCCACCACTTACTGACGAAGAATTATATGCCACACTAAATTCGCCACTACAAAGTCATGATAGACAAGGTCCACAAGCAAATCCACCAACTTGGAACGTACAAACTCAAGGCAACACTTCGTACCAAAGAGTTCCACCTTCTGCGGTACAGTATCAGCCCGTTCCACAAGTTGCTGTAAACCAACAACAACAGTACTGGGCCTCACCAAATCTTGGAGGGCCAAACATTCCAATGAGCCCATTGTTTCCAACTTTTTCATCTCAAACAAACCAAATTATCCAAGGGGTTCCGGTTAGGGGATCCCCACACAATCAATACAACTATGTTCCCCCTATGAACCACCCATACAACCAATACTTTCCTCAAATGCCTATGGCCTACCCTTCACCTATGAGACAACCAACCTATCAACCACCAATGGGACAACCGACTAACCTACTTGAACGGTTAGATGAAATGGCATCCAATATTGCTGCACTGAAAGAGAGCCACAATCTTGTATTAACTCGTTTGCCAAACCCCAACGCAGAGCGGGCAAACTCTCAACCTTCTGTTAGTAGTCATTCTGTACATAACAGTAGATCTCGGAGAAATGGTGGTAGGCAAGAACGTCAAAATTGATTACTGGCAATGTAAATTTTTCTATTATATATGAATGAAATGTTTTGTTTAAGACTATCTTTGGTGGGCCGACTTACAACCATTCTTTCTTTTGTATCACTAACTTTGGAGTGGTATGGGACACAACAAAATTGGATGATACTAAATAAAATGTGGAAGTAAGAAAACCCATGACCTTGTGTGACAAGAAACATTTGGAGAAAGTTGCATTACTAATATTATCACTAAGTTTACACGGTATGGGACGAGTAAATTTGGACGATACTATTAGTGAACTTCTATTCAACCAATGTTTTTAGAGACCGTGTTCATACAACTTAACTTGGTTTCCACCCTTATTACTGAATTCATGTGGTATGGGACATATGAACTTGGATAATAATCGAACAGACTAAGAGTAAGCGTTTGAATGCATAAGCTTGCGATAGAACGTTAGATTAGGATATTTACCGAGGCACATCTTCGAATTCTTATGACTCGTATGGATTTTCAATGACATATATGTATGTTCACGAACACCAAAACAAAATCATTTTAAATCCTTGCAAAGTTTTCTACTTATTATATAAACATTCTAACCTTGTTTGTTTTTACACCATGGCCACACATACGAGATATATAAGATTCTTTGATTCCTCAACAACAACTTTACACTCTACTTAGAAAAATAAGTGATTTTAATATTACAGTACTCTCGAAATTGTTGCTGAGCATACTACAACATTATCCTTACCTACAGTTTCTTAATCTTGGTTTTCTTTTCTCCTTGCCAGTGAGAAAATGCAAACCAGGAAGAGAGGAAGGCCACGTACTGTTCGTCCTACAGTTGAGGCACCTCCTGAGATTCAGGAACCGCCGCCTCCGACAACAGCACAGGCCACACCCTACACTACCACTACATCTGGGCAGGCAATACCACCACCACCCGCACCCTTTGCCATGCCTTCAAGCATTGAAACCTTCTTCGCTGGATTTGTTGAGGCAATGAAAGTCACTGTTCAAACTGCTGTTCGTGAGACTGCAGCCAGTCAGGTTGCCACGGTACAAGCACCTATAAAATTTGGGTCGGAAGCTCAAACCGATCAGATTACTAAATACAAGCGACTACAACCTCTTACTTTCGATGGCACCATTGATCCTGATGAGGTGCAAAAGTGGCTAGATGAGTCAAAGAAAGCTCTTGATGCAATGGGCGTCGATGAGACTCGCAAAATTCCACTAGCAACTTACCAACTTGTTGGTGGAGCAAACAAATGGTGGCTCACAGTGAAAGAAGACCCACGGGTCAATATAGCAGATATGACTTGGCAACAGTTTGAGTCAATGTTTATTGATGAGTATTTTCCCAGCGCGGTGACAAAGCAGAAGCGCCAGGAATTTGCTAAGTTATATCAGGGCACCATGACCGTCAGAGAATATGCTGGAAAATTCAAAGAATTATCTGTCTACTCTCTCTCCACCATCTCAACGGAGCGAGATAAGTCCGAGAAATTTTATAATGGCCTTCGCCATGACATTCGCCAAGCCTTATCGATCTTGGACATCAAGATTTACAAGGAGGTTGTTGACAAGGCCATGAGCTTTGAACAAGAGAAGCTCTTACAAGAACAGCGAATGAATAAGGGCAAACGACCTGCCACATTTCCTCCACAAGGCTCACAACAGGCCAACAGGAAAAAACCCTACTACAATCCAAACCCAGCCCTCCCAGCCCCGGTTTCGACGAATGCAGGCACAACACCTGCGGCTGAACCTTTTAACTCTAACCACCAGGGTTTCCGAAATCATGGCCGTGGCGGTCGTTATGGACGAGGTGGCCGTAGCAACGGAAATGGCAGAGGTGGTGGCCGACACCACAATCAACAAGGCCAGCACAATAATCAGAATGGCCAGCACAACCATCAGCAGTACAGGCCGACTTGTTACCACTGCGGCCAGAAGGGCCATGTCAAACATCTTTGTCCGCACCTTCAGCAACCTATTCCTGCTATTCCAGTCCAACAAGCACCACCTGCTGCTAATGCCCAACCCAGGCCGACCCAGCAGAACCAGGGTCCACGGAATCAGGGCAGAGCATATGCCATCGCTCACCAACCCCTCCCAGACAATAATGTCGTCGAAGGTACCTTTCCTTTCTTCAATACCATGGTGCATGTTTTGTTTGATTCATGTGCTACGCATTCTTTTATATCATCAGTATTGGTAAGACATTTAGGCCTGCATCCTGAACCCACAAACATCACACTCCATGTCACATCACCATTCGGATCGGGTACTGACGTGAATTTGCAGTGTTCTCGCTGTGAGCTTCGAATGTCCGAACAGATAATATATGCCGATCTTTTTGTAATGGATTTTGAAGACTTCGACATCATCCTCGGCATGGACTGGCTGGCACCACTGAATGCAAAGATCGACTGTCTGAACAAGCAAGTTCAGTTAACTTTGCCTACAGGAGAGTTTGTTAAGATTCAGGGCACAAGGCAATGGATACACAAATCAACAGTTGCCCTTCTCAAGTCACAACTTCGAGCGTTGTCTCTTGGTAACGACAATGAATCACCAGCTCTGTACCCTCCCGAAGTACGCGATGTTCCAGTCGTATCTGAATTCCCAACAGTTTTTCTTAATGACCTTCCTGGTCTACCTCCAGTTCGGGAATTCGATTTTGAGATCAACCTCATACCTGGGACAGGGCCTATCTCAATTCCACCATACAGAATGTCAAATGTTGAACTGGTCGAATTAGACATACAACTTACGGAATTAGAGAGTAATGGCTTCATCCGAAAGAGTTCATCACCCTGGGGCGCTCCAGTTCTGTTTGTTCGCAAAAAGGATGGTTCGTTACGACTTTGCATCGATTATCGCAAGTTGAATAACGTCACCATCAAGAACAGATATCCGTTGCCCAGGATCGATGACTTGTTCGACCAACTTAGAGATGCCAAATACTTCTCTAAGATTGATTTACGGTCTGGTTATCACCAACTCCGAATCCGGGAGTCGGACATCACCCAAACAGCGTTCAGAACTCGGTACGGACATTACGAGTTCTTAGTTATGCCATTCGGTCTAACAAATGCCCCTGCAGCATTCATGGATTTGATGAATCGCATATTCAGGTTATACTTAGACCGATTTGTGGTGGTTTTTGTCGACGACATCTTGATATATTCCTCAACCGAGGAAGACCATAAAATACATTTGAAGATCGTCCTCCAGACCTTACAAAGACACCAACTGTATGCAAAGTTGAGTAAGTGCGAATTTTGGGCGCAGAGAGTTCAATTCCTAGGCCATGTGGTTTCAGGCCATGGCATTGAGGTCGATCCTTCTAAAGTTGAAGCCGTTTTAAACTGGAAGCAGCCTACCACTGTTACTCAGATTAGGAGTTTTCTTGGTTTGGCTGGCTATTATAGACGCTTCATCAAGGATTTCTCAAAGATTGCTGAACCTATGACCAAGCTCACTCGACAAGACGTGCGCTTTATCTGGAATTCCGCCTGTGAAGCATCATTTCAGGAATTGAAAAAACGCCTCACGACTGCACCTGTACTTATCACTCCAAGAAATGCCATTGGATTTTCATTATACACCGACGCCTCTCTCGAAGGCTTAGGTGCCGTGCTAATGCAAGAAGGCCAAGTGGTTGCATATGCGTCCAGACAACTGAAGATTCATGAGGGTAATTACCCAACGCATGACTTGGAACTTGCTGCTGTCGTATTTGCTCTAAAGTTATGGCGTCATTACCTATACGGTGAACGGTTTGAGGCCTTCTCGGATCACAAGAGTCTTAAGTACATATACACTCAGCGAGACCTTAACCTCCGCCAAAGACGATGGTTGGAATTCTTGAAAGATTATGACTTTCAACTCCAGTACCATCCCGGAAAGGCCAATGTTGTGGCTGATGCCCTGAGTAGAAAATCTTATGTTGCTTGCACTCTTAACTACGAAATGGGAAAGTTGACTACAGAGTTGGAGAACTTTAACCTACAACTGAACATAGAGGGACCAAGACCACGACTCTCTCAATTATCAGCTACCTCTGACCTTGTTCGCAAGATTTCAGCTACTCAAGCCAATGACCCTATGTTAATGGAGAAACGAGAACTTCTACTCAGCGGCCAAGACCTTCCTCATTGGTCAGTCTCTGACGACGGCGCCGTTTTCTATAAAAAACGTCTTTGTCTTCCGAACGATCCCGAGGTTCGGAAAGACGTGCTTACTGAGATGCACTGTTCGAGATACGCTATGCATCCTGGGGGTGACAAGATGTACCAGGATGTCAAGCGACAATTCTGGTTTTCTGGAATGAAGACGGCCATTGCAGACTTCGTTGCTCGATGTCTTGTTTGCCAACAAGTTAAGGCAGAACGAAGACTTCCCTCTGGCCTTCTCCAACCGTTACCTATTGGAGAATGGAAATGGGAGAACATCGCAATGGATTTTGTTACAGCATTACCTCGAAATAATAAAGGGCAAGATGCTATCTGGGTTATCATTGACAGACTTACCAAGTCTGCACACTTCTTGCCACTAAAGTTCACGGATAATCCCGCCAAACTTGCAGAACTCTATGAAAGAGAGATCGTACGCCTTCATGGCATACCACTCACGATCGTTTCTGATCGAGACCCTCGATTCACATCCAACTTTTGGCAAAGTTTCCAAAATAGAATGGGTTCTAAGATCACTATGAGCACAGCCTTCCACCCTCAGACTGATGGGCAGTCAGAACGGCTTATCCAAATCTTAGAAGACATGCTACGATGCTGCATTTTGGACTTTCATGACGGATGGGCAAAGTATTTGCATCTAGCTGAGTTTGCATACAACAACAGCTACCAAACTAGTATCGGCATGGCACCATACGAGGCTCTCTATGGTCGGCCTTGCAGATCTCCGGTATGCTGGTTAGATATGGCAGACCGACCGCAGTTGGGCCCTGAACTAGTTCAAGAGACTTCTGAGAAGATCACACTAGTAAAGGAACGACTTCGTGTTGCACAAAGTCGACAGAAGAGCTATGCTGACAAACGACGACAGCCTCTAGAATTTGATAAAGGGGACTTTGTTTTTCTGAAAGTCCAGCCCACACGAGGTGTCAAACGCTTTGGGATCAAAGGCAAGCTCTCCCCGCGGTATATCGGTCCATTTCCGATCATGGAACGTATTGGCAAACTTGCTTATCGTCTGTCCCTTCCATCATCCATGCCTAAGGTTCATGACGTTTTTCACGTATCTATGCTTCGCAAGTATCGTCCTGATCCTTCGCATATCATCCCTTTAGTCGAGGTTCGGGTTGAGGAAGGAAATACGTACCAGGAGAAAGCAATCCAGATTTTAGATACAAAAACTCAAGACCTACGGCGCCGTAGCATACCACTTGTGAAAGTGCTCTGGGATCACCACGGCGTAGAGGAAGCAACATGGGAACTAGAATCAACAATTAAACAAAAATACCCTGAATTATTTTCTAGCACCAACTGATGAAGTGATACGTTGTATTATTTTCCTTTATCAATATCAGGATGAAACATTGTTTACACCTATCTTAATACATTGTTTCACTTCAAGAACTACCAGATGTCTGAAAATAATATCAATGGATAGAGTATTACACACATGCAGTGGCCTCATTCACAGCCTGCGGCTACTTCTCAAACCGCCAACCCCATCACTACTTGACTTGATTTCGAGGGCGAAATCCCTTTAAGGGGGGTAGAGTGTAATACCCTGTATTTCACACAAAAAAAAAAAAAAAAAAAAAAAAAAAAAAAAAAAATACTATTTGAAATTTTTACTATTTGGGCAACGCCCGAACGTTCAGGCGCCTGCCAGAACGTTCAGGCGGCATGCCAGAACGTTCAGGCGCCTGCCAGAACGTTCAGGCGCCATGCCAGAACGTTCAGGCGCCTGCCAGAACGTTCAGGCGCCTGCCAGAACGTTCAGGCGCCATGCCAGAACGTTCAGGCGCCTGCCAGAACGTTCAGGCGCCTGCCAGAACGTTCAGGCGGCATGCCAGAACGTTCAGGCGCCTGCCAGAACGTTCAGGCGGCATGCCAGAACGTTCAGGCGCCTGCCAGAACGTTCAGGCGCCATGCCAGAACGTTCAGGCGCCTGCCAGAACGTTCAGACGCCTGCCAGAACGTTCAGGCGCCTGCCAGAACGTTCAGGCGCACAAAATCTCTATATAAGAAACCTCCTCATTTCTCATTTCTCACACCAAATCACCTTCTCTTGTGATTTTTCTTCTCCTTTCTACGCATTCTAAGTTTTTAGTCTTTGAGACTCCCGGTGCGGTGCAACAAATTTCTGTCCGGAGGAGAGCGCCAGATCTGAAAGCGGTGCAACGAAGTTCCGTCCGGAGAAAAGCACCAGATCTGAAGGTGGGGAACGAAACATAGGTTTGCGTGTTTTATAACTTTTATTAAAGTTTACATTCAATTATTATTATGTCTACTATTCATTTACACTGCATTATATCAATAATGTTTATGACCTGAATGTCCTAACCTTGCACGTCGTGATACCGACCCTAATAAGGATCACTAGACGATGCCAAAGTCAGTCTAAATGTCAAGAAAAGACCAGACCAGTAGACTAGACTAGTTCATGCATTGGCATCATACATATCACCACCTAGGGACGTATATGGTTTATGACTCATAGAATAGTTAGAAGCATTGCTCACTATTCATATTATTTCTCTGGAGAGGGACGTACATGTGAACCTGGCTACGCCAGGGAGGGACATCAGTACGTGAATCCAGAGCGTCGTTCCTGAGGAGGGACGTACAGTGAGAACCTGGCTTCGCCCGGGGAAGGACACCAGTACGTGAACTCAGGCGATGAACGTTCATCAAACCATTAGTACGCGACGGTGTCATGCATACATGCATATTGATTGATTATGATGCTTACATGTGTATTTAAGATATTTGATATTGAAGTATGCTTTATTAATTGTTATACTCATGCACTATTTACCCACTGAGCGCGTTAAGCTCACTCTAATATTATCAAGCCTGGACTACACTGGAAACTTACTTTACTTCTCATATCAAAGCAAAGGTCTCACAGTACAAGACACAATTGCAAAATTTTAAGGACTCCCTCACCACGAATAAATATCTACTCAAAATCAGAAACTGTGCCAATCTCCTTTCCTTAGTTGGCCATACTTTATCAACTAAGGAACATCTTGATGCAATCTTTGAAGCCCTCTCTTCTGAATATGATACTTTCATTCTAACTATTGAGGTACACACTGATGATTACACAATTGAGGCCATTGAGGCACTAGTGATAACACAAGAGGCACGAATAGAAAAACATCATCGTAATCTTGATTCTGCATCATCTACTTTCTCTAATTCTCCTCAAGCAAATCTTGCTAGAAGATCGTTCAATTCTCAGCAACAAAAATCTATCTTTAACAATAGACAGTTTTCTTCTTCTCCTTCTGGTATTCCTTTCAATATCAGAGGCCGATCTCCATCTTTTAGAAGTGTTTCACCTCAGACATGGCGTCCTCCTGTGAAGTCTCAAGGAAGGGGTTATTGGAACACCACAAAATCACAATGCTAGTTATGTGGCAAGTTTGGTCATCTTGTGATGAACTATTTTTACATATTTGATCAGTCCTTTCAAGGACCTACCAAATCTCCACAAGCTAATGTCCTCAATCTGCAACATGAAGAAGATGTGCCTGATTCATCTTCTTCTGTTTTTCTCAATTCTGTCTATCAAGAACCATTTACTGGCAATGCCTTCTATGCATCCTCTGAGACAGTTGCGGATCCTCTTTGGTACCTTGACTTTGGTGCCTCCAACCATGTCACTGCTTATGATGACAATCTCCTAGTTATGACTGATTATGCTAGTCCGGAGAAGGATCATATTAGTAACAGTTCTGATCTCTTTATTAAACACATTGGAAATTCTCTTTTTCATTATCCTTATTGCAATAGATCTCTTTATCTCAATAACCTTTTACATGTTCTTGAAATAACCAAGAACCTCATAAGTGTTTCCAAATTTTGTTTCGATAACAAGGTCTTTTTTGAGTTTCATTCTGACAAATGCTTTGTTAAAGATCAGGTTACCAATACCATCCTTCTAAAGGGAATGTTTAAAGATGGTCTCTATGCTTTTGACAGTTCACAAATCTCATTGTCTACTCTAGCTTCAAAGCAGTCGACTATTTCAAGTTCTTCACCTTTGCTTGATTCATCTGTTCTTGCTGCTCATGTCTTCAATAATTCTTGTAAGTATTCATCTCCGCACTCTTCTTTTCAGCTATGGCACAATAGATTGGGTCATCCATGGGCCAAAATTGTAACAAGTGTGCTTCATTGCTGTAACATTCCATTTTCCAATAAAGATGATGTTTCT
This sequence comes from Paratinospora sagittata, assembly GCA_035771175.1. NCBI lineage: Eukaryota > Viridiplantae > Streptophyta > Magnoliopsida > Ranunculales > Menispermaceae > Paratinospora > Paratinospora sagittata. Next base: position 11,829,967 of record CM069600.1, on the reverse strand, counting down.
TTTTGTACATCTTGTTGCCTTGGTAAAATTCCTAGATTGCCTTTTTCACCATATGAATCTGTGTACAACCATCCCTTGGAACTTACATACACTGACCTATGGGGGCCTTCACCCATCCAATTTGCAAGTGGTTACAAATATTACATCTCCTTCATTGATGCCTACTCTAAATTCACATGGATTAATGTTGAGAAATAAATCAGATGCTTTACAAACCTTCATTGATTTTAAAACACAAGTTGAGCTTCAACTATACTGCAAAATTAAAGCTCTACAAAGTAATGGTGGTGGGGAATACAAAGCCCTTTCAACCTATCTATCAGCTCATGGGATCCTACATAGATTATCATGCACTTATACCCAAGCCCAAAATGGTGTGGCTGAGAGGAAACATAGGCATATAGTTGAGCATGGCTTATCTATTCTTGCTCAATCTTCTATGCCTCTAAAATACTGAGATGAAGCATTTTGAACCATTGTTTACCTGTCTAATAGACTTCCTTTCTCTACCACATCCCCCTTGACACCTCTTCAACTGCTTTTCAATATCTCACCAGACTACACTCACCTTAGAACTTTTGGTTGGGCTTGTTTTCCAAATTTAAGACCCTACAACAAGCACAAACTGCAATACAGAACCTCAACATGTTTTTCCCTTGGTTATAGCCTAAATCATAAGGGTTATAAATGCCTTGATCATACTGGCCGTATTTTCATATCTAGAGATGTTCTTTTTCTTGAAGATCATTTTTCCTTCTCTGATCCTAAGTTCATGACTTCAAGTGCTTCTTCTCAATCCATACCATCCAACCTTAATAGTCCTCCTTTACTTATACCCTTTATTTCTTCACCTCATCCAAGACCACAATCTGTACCATTTGCCACCAATCCACCATCACCACCAGTTACAAAATCTGCAGCACCATCTGATCCATCACCATTACTTGCTCCTTCTTCCCAACCTCCCACCACCTTTGAACCTATCTCCCCTGCATCAGCTATACAACAACATGTAAATCCTATTTCTAACACTCTTGTTGTTGCAAGTTAGTCTATACCTGTTAATTCTCATCCAATGTGTACAAAAGCCAAATCTGGAATTTTCAAACCAAAAATATATGATGCCATGTATGTTCCATCAACAGTTTATGAGGCATTAAAGCATGATCAATGGAAGTTTGCTATGGATGATGAGTATTCAGCCTTAATGAAGAATGGAACTTGGTATTTGGTACCCTTACCTGAAGGAAGAAAAATTGTTGGTTCTAAATGGGTATTTCGCATTAAAGAATACCCGGATGGTTCAATTAACAAGTATAAGGCAAATTGGTTTCAATTTCATTATCCTATTACTTTATGTTGATGACATGTTAGTAGCTGGTGCAAATTTGAAGGAGATCAACAAATTGAAAAAACAGTTGTCCAGTGAATTTGAGATGAAGGACTTGGGTGCAGCAAAACAAATACTTGGGATGAGGATTAGCAGGGACAGACAGATGAGTACTTTGCAGTTATCTCAGGCAAACTATGTTCGTAAGGTACTCCAGAGGTTTAGTATGAGTGATGATAAGCCAGTGAGAACTTCGTTTTCTAATCATTTCAAATTGTCCAAAGAGCAAAATCCACAGTTAGATGAGGAGAAAGCATACATGGCTAAAGTTTCATATGCTTTAGCTATTGGGAGCATGATTTATGCTATGGTTTGCACGAGACCAGATATTGCTCATGCAGTGGAAGTAGTGATCTTATTTATGTCAGATCCAGGCAAACAACATTGAAAAGCAGTTAAGTGAAGACTTATGTATCTACGAGGTACTACTGAAAAATGTCTATGTTTAGTAGAGGTGAGTTAAACTTACAAGGCTTTGTAGATGTTGATTTTGCTTGTGAAGTGGATCACAGAAGGAGCACTACAGGATATGTGTTCACATTGGGTACTATAGCCATCAGTTGGATTTCTCAGTTGCAGAAGATTGTGGCCTTATCTACAACTGAAACAGAGTATGTTGTTGTGACACAAGCTAATAGAGAGTTGGTTTGGTTGCAAGGTTTGTTGGTAGAGTTGGGATTCAAGCAAGTGATGAATGTCTTGCACAACGATATTCAGAGTGCGATAAACTTGCCCAAAAATTCAGCATTTCATTCCAGGACCAAGCATATTGGACTGCGTTACCATTAGGGGTGTCATCGGATAGGTTTGGATCGATTTATAACCCAAACCGTAATCCGAACCGATGGGCATTGGATTGACAAAATACAAACTGAGATCGATTCGACCCTAACCACTAATCCGATCTGATTCGATCCGAACAAATTCGGTTCGGTTCCGTTTGGATTGATCGGTTTCAATATTTTAACCTATAAAATATTTTTTTTATCAAATGATTTTTTTACATAGTATAATAACAACATCAAATGATAATTTAAAAGTCTAAAATTCACATCAAAGTATTTATGTTCTAACATAAATGCAACAATACTATCATTCTTTACCATAAAGATAAAAAATGATTAATTTACATCTTATCTCACAAAATTAAATAAAGTAAAATAAAAATTATCAAAGTTTAATTGCAACCATCCTTCCCAAAATCAATTCCAAACCGATCCAGTTCGGTTCGGTTTAAGGTCTATTTTTAGACCTTAATTCGTAGACCGAACCAAACCAATCGGATTTTAAAAAGTCCACACTGAAACCGATCCGATTAGGGTACAAAATCGATCCGATCCGATCCGAACACACCTGTTCGAATCGGTTTCGCGGTTTGAACCAATCCACTGACACCCCTAGTTACCATTTCATTAGATCATTGCTTGATGATGGGGTGCCGACACTGGTGAAGATTCAAGGTAGCCAGAATCCAACAAACATCTTGGCCAAAACAGTTACTACAGAGAAACTGGAGTTGTGCGCAACTTCAGTTGGTCTTCAAGGTTGAAGAAGTGACTTTTGAGTGCACCAGTTTCACTAGCCATTGAAGACAGATGTTCACAGGTGTTTTAGTCTTCAAGTGGGAGAATGTAGGAATGTGAAGCCTAAAATAATTATTTGGTCTTCAAGTAGGAAATTGTCATATTATAAAGCCAAAATAACGATTTAATTTATTTTATGTACGAAAGTACAATTCTACCCTTATATAAAGTTTGTATATAAATCTAATTATAATTAGAGTTTATGTGAGACGAGATAGATTGACAGGTGAGGAGAATTGTGAGAGAGTGCTCACAGAGTGACTTTCTATTGTAAACCTCTATAGATAGTGGATTGAGTGTTGGTGCACACCGTGGACGTAGGGATTTCTTTCCAAACCATGTTAAATCTCATCTCTGTGTTTTCTCTTTGTGTGTTTGCGGCATCTTGGGTTTATTTCCTATCACATCTAAGGCACCTTATGAAGGTATTTAAAAAAAGGGAAAAAATTGTAGAAACAAAGTCTCAAGCATGCTTTATTAGTGTTATATATTAGCATGTACAACAAAACCCAATTTTCTTTAACTATAAATTTAGTATATTTTCATAGGAGAAATATTAATTAGATGTTCTCTTGGCAATCAATCCAGCTGGAAAAAATTGACGTTGTGTATGCATGGTTTGTCAAAAAGCTTAATAATCTTTTAAGAAAATTGAAAACCAAAGAAAAACAAAAGATTTGTGCCAATTGAATTTGTCCAAAACGTGATGAAGCTGTCAAGAAAATAGAAGTAAATTAGCTGGAAATGGGAAAAACAAGGTTGAAAGATGAAGATTACACACAAACACACACACACACACATATATATATATGCTTGAACGGCCTAATTAGTATGAGCCATAAAAGAGATAGGTTGTTACAAGTTTGACAAACTGCACCAAGTAAAAGATTGTCCATTAGAGTCGGCAACAATGAAATGTGAAGGGGCATTTAATTTATATGCAATGGTGTCTGAGTCTTTAGAACACAAGGGTTTGAATTAAACTCTCAACTTCCTAATAAAAAATAGTCTCCTAACTTTTTGGGAGAAGGGGTTGCCTTGCCTCCTAATAAAAGGGGTCGCAGTGATCGTCCCGAGCGACTATTTACGTTTTAACACATACTCCTATCACAAGGGCCCTTTTTTTTTTCTTTTTTTGGTGTCATTCAATAGTATTTGTTATTTGTTACATCGGATTATCACGTGTATATAAAACATTTCAGATCAATCAATGAATATTCAAAGATAAGGGAACAAATATTGTCCACTTCTAGGCCTAATGGGAATACAACGAGCGCTCAATTGGGGCACAATAATTTTTCACCTGAAATGAAGTTGAAGAGATTTGAACCCTCCACCTTATATATACGAGAGGAGGTATTAGATGCCCAATTTGGTGAGCTACTAGTCAGATCATTGGCCCCTCCTCTGACAAGTCGGTTCCACAAAATCTTGTGTCACAAAACCATAGAATAAAATAAAAAATCTAAATATAAAATCAGCAAATTAAATAAAAGTTGTTGAAATAACTGGATATGACAAGATTCAAGTTTTAATTACCTGCTTTTACATTTTTATCTATTTCTTATCCATGGATAGATTTTTGTACTTATAATTTAGATGTGTCTTGTATTTTTCATAAAGTGATTTTACATGTGGGAATAACTTTTGTTTGTGAAGTTTTTGAAAATTGGAGTTAAGCATAACTCGACAGTTTGACAATTAATCATAAGTTGCAAGTTAAGAATTAATGGATTAATTTGATAGTAAATTAAGTACTTACCATAAAAAAATGTCAAGTTTCTCTCTCTCTCTCTCTCTATATATATATATATATATTTATAGACAAACAAATGTTTATATGCAAATATTATTGGATCCTTAACTAAGTGGTCCATAACTTTATATGTTTACAAGCTGTGGAGCTTACCATGAATAAATATTGGAATTTTCATGTTATTATAAGCCACATCAAGGAGCAATATTCTAGAAAGAATAAAATTAATTATACCTAAGATAAAGCCAAATCATAAAGTAGATGGAGAAGCATGGAAATTTACATATAGGACTCATTCAAAATGATCTTTTATAAAGGTATGAACTAAAATCAAGTACACTTATCATTTTCTTTTAATGAAACTTTGCCTTAAATTAATTAATAATAAAAATATTCTCTATTAATTATTTTTTCATCTTTATATTTTTCATTTATGAGTAAGAAAATATTCTTTGAATTATAAAAAATTCCTCATTCTTTTGTTTCTTTATTTTTTAGGTTATTAGCATCTACTTTAAATCATAAAACTCTTTTAATTATTTATTTATTTATTAATATCTTTTTTTTTCTTTTTCTTTTTGTGTAGCTAGGAAAATATCATTTTGAATCATGAATAATAATTGGGAGGTCAAAATAAACAAATAAGTAAATAATAATTTTATTTTAAAAACATTGAACAATTGTTAAGAAGTGTCATAGATCCCATATTAAGAAAAATAAATAATAATAATAATAAAAACAAAAGAAAATTTAAAAATTTAAAAAATTCTGTGATTAATTATAAAAGAAAATAAATATCCCTTTCAATTATAAAGGATTAAATAATGGGAAATATTTTTTTTATAATTCAAAGGATATTATCTAACCCAAAAATAAATAAAAAAAGAATAATAAAAGAAAATAATAAGTGTATATGATCTTAGCACTCACCCTTGTAATGTATGTTTGATATCCTCAAATCATGTATTGAACATGAGTTGAAGACATCTAATGTACTTAATTTATGTGTTAAAAATAGGTGCTAAAAAGATTAATAAATATGACACCTATTCATTTAAATGCTTTCACACTAGTCATTTATACCTAACTCATGTTACACTTGTATTATAATCTTAGTTAAAAATAGCCTTAGAAAAAAGGCTACAAATTTGATGTGGCATATGCCACATCAGAAATTATGACATTGTATGAATTACGAAATATTCCCACTTTAGTTCAGTATTTTCATTTAATTTATGTCGGTTTGATATCTAATTAATATTGTCATGAACTTGATCATTCACCCAAGCATTTGCGTTTTGAGTCTCCAATAAATTGATATCTAATAAATACATTATCCTTGTAATATTTTGAACATCTAAGGCACCTTACTAACATTGGCTTGATTCGGATGGCTTGACATTCATTCCCTTTAAGTGAGGTAATGAGTTTGAAACCCCCTTCGTGTATGGAGCGACCCTCTACTGAGAGACCTTTATACATTTGTAATCCAACTCGGGTCGAATTCAAGAGAATTAGTCTCATCGCAAAGCGGAGGAGAACATCACCTGGGTGCCGCTTAGCGTTAAACCCAAAAAGAAAAAAAAAAACAAGGGAAAAAATTGTAGAAACTAAATCTAAATTTTTAGGTATGTTATATATTAGCACATACAACAAATGTAATACTCCAAAATTAGACTAAAGCAAACAAAAGCACGTAAAACATTGAGAGAAAACCACAAAAACAAAGAACGAAACTTTTCACAAAAAGTAATGCAGAAAGTGGCGTCATGTTCATATTGATCCCAGACATTGGATCAATAAAACATGTTCATATTTCATTTAATGACGTGTGAGAATACGTTCACATACCTAATCTAACCTTAAGGATCAAACCCGATACCTTGCAAAAAAAAAAAAAAAAATACTAAAATAATTAAAGTGTGTAAATTAATATAAACTACAACACCTCTTAACACTTTTAAATTATATTGAATCACACATTTTTACATAGTTCAATATACATCCAAATAATACTCCGGAATTAGACTAAAGCAAACAAAAGCACGTAAAATATTAGAGAAAACCACAAAAAGAAGGGTCGAAACTTTCTATGGAAAATTATGCAGAAATTGCGGGGCGTGACAACAAAACCCAATTTTCTTTAACTATAAATTTAGGTATATTTTCATAGGAGAAATATTAGATGTTCTCTTGTCAATCAATCCAGCTGGAAAAATTGACACTGTATGCATGGTTTGTCAAAAACCTTAATAATCTTTCAAAAGAAAATTGAAAACAAAAGAAAAAAAAAAAAAACAAGACTTGTGTCAATTGAATTTGTCTAAAACGTGATGAAGCTGTCAAGAAAAGGGGAAAAGAAAGGTTGAAAGATGAAGATTATATACTTGAACGGCCCAATTAGTATGAGCCATAAAAGAGATACGTTGTTACAAGTTTGACAAACAACAATGAAATGTGAAGGGGCATTTATTAATTATTTGAATTTATATGCAATGGTCACGAGTCTTTAGAACAGAAGGGTTTGAATTAAACTGTCAACTTCCCAATCAATACTCCTACCACAAAGGCCTTTTTTTTTTTTTTCTATAGTATTTGTTATTTGTTACATCGATTATCACATATATATAAATAATTTCGGATCAATCAATGAATCAAAGATAAGGGAACAAATGCCCATATCTAGGCCTAACGAGAATACACGACAAGCACCCAAGAGGGGCAAAACAATTTCTCACTTCAAATGAAGTTGAAGAGATTTGAACCCTCTACTTTATATACATGAGGGAAGGTATTAGGCGAGCTACTAGTCAGATCACCTGACAAGTTCGTTCCACAAAATCTTGTGTCACAAAACCATAGAATAATAATAAAAAAAAGAATCTAAATATAAAATCAGCAAATTAAATAAAAGTTGTTGAAATAAGTGGATATACCAAGATTCAAGTTTTAATTACCTGCTTGTACATTTTTATCTATTTCTTATCAATGGATAGATTTTTGTACTTATAATTTAGATGTGTCTTGTATTTTTCAGAAAGTGATTTTACATGTGGGAATAACTTTTGTTTGTGAAGTTGTTGGAAATTGGAGTTGAGCATAACTCAACAATTTGACAATTAATCATAAGTTGCAAGTTAAGAATTAATGGATTAATTTGATAGTAAATTAAGTACTTACCATAAAAAATGTCAAGTTTCTCTCTCTCTCTCTCTCTCTCTCTATATATATATATATATATATAGACAAACAAATGTTTATATGCAAATATTATTGGATCCTTAACTAAGTGGTCCATAACTTTATATGTTTACAAGCTGTGGAGCTTACCATGAATAAATATTGGAATAGTCATGTTATTATAAGCCAAATCATAAAGTAGATGGAGAAGCATGGAAATTTACATATAGGACTCGTTCAAAATAATCTTTTATAAACCAGGTAGAGGGAGAGAGGTAAATTGCAAAGCTATATAAAGGGCATGAGAAGGGCTTCCTTGGCATCATAAAGCCAAAAAAGCCATTTGTCATGGCTTCGCGTTTTACAACTCTTCTACTACTTGTGTTATTGTCTCTAACTTTGGCATTAGAGGCTGTTGCAGACCATCATGATGATCATGATCATCATTCCAAACCCAAGAAATTTCCACCACCTTATGGTTACAAGTCACCTAGATCTCCTTATGTAAATGATGATGATGATCATCGTGATGATGATGACCATGATGATGACAAATACTCTTCAAAATCACCCAAAAAATTCCTTCAAAGTTACAAATCACCACCTCCACCAGTCTACAAGTATAAATCGCCGCCGCCTGTCTACAGGTATAAGTCACCACCAACACCACCTAAATACAAGTATAAGGCCCCACCTTCTCATCATCATGATGATCATGATGACTAAAACACTATATTTAGCTCCTTGATGGACAAGGTAAGTTTATTATTCTTTTGGATACTTATGTAGTTGGTGTTTAATTTGTTCTCTATTTCCAAACTCTAAGACGAATAGAGGATAATTAAAAAATATATATTTTTTGATACTGTTTTTCATATTAAAAAAAACTTTGCTTATTCTATTAGAGTTTAAACCTCTATAGAAATTAATTTTAATTATAGAAGTAGAGTAAACAAAATGGCAATTAAGATTATCTGATTTTGATCATATTCTCACTCTACTTTCTTTCTCTTATTTTCTTTTGGGCAGAATTGAAGGTCAGGCTTCCTAAAAGATATATAGCGATGAGGAACTTAAATAAGAAATAAGACATTGTATCTTTCTTCATGGTGTACAACTGAGGAGAAATGAAGGTCTTCTATTAAATAAATTTGTGTCTGAGATTTCGCATGTTGAGTGGTTGCCTCTGTATGCAACTTTAGTGTATTGCTGATTAGAGGAATTAAATAAAATAATTGAATTCTTATATATGCAATTTGAGTTCATTTATGTATGTGAAAATGGAAGAAAATGTGTATGTGCTTGGTTGCTCTTTTTTTCTTTACCAATTACATTAACTTAGACAAGTCAACTGCAAAAGACGATGATTGATATATTTTACAAAAGGAAAAATAAAAATAAAATCAATTAACGCATGCATCCTTATACTTTGAGTTATAGGGCCTCGATCAAAATGAAATTGAAATGAATTAATTAGCATGCCCTTATTGTGACCAAAACATGACAAGGTGGAAACAAATCTAGCAACTGAAAATAATGTTAAGGTAATAAGAAAACAATCGAAAATTTAACAAATGAGACAACAAAATATTAATTGGCAATTCTTATAAGTGGATTACCTTTCTAGAATTAACCTGGTTCAGCTATCCTCCACTTCAAATGATACCTTCCTTTGGTCCGTTGATAACACCGGCTCCTATTGATGTAAGTCCTCTTTCAATCATCTCATTGAGCCCTCATTTCCAACATCCACAACCTACTATCATCACATTTGGAGAGCTCCAATTCCACGTAGAATTGAGTGTTTGGATGGCTTGTGGCTCTCAATAGGCTGTGCACCCAAGATTTAGTGAAAAAGCAATTGCCCCATTTTTGCCTATCACTGCATTGCTGCGTTCTTTGTTTTAAAGCTAATGAGACAGTAGATCATGTCTTCTTTAGATGTACTTTTGTTGGTCAGATTTGGAGAAAGTGGGAATTGGTCCTTTTTGGAAAGTTTAGTATGCCGCAGTCATGTGAAAATTGCTTCGTGCCTAGCCATAATGCTTGTTTGTGTAGGAGACGCATTATCTCAGTTGCTGTTCTTTCGCCTCTCTGGAAAGAAAGGAACAATAGGATTTTTCAAAACAAGATCAGTACAGTGGACGACATTTGGGAGGTTTCTATAACTTATGCTGCCACTTGGATTAGTTCTTCCAAGATAGGTGGTGCGTACTCATTCACAAACTGGTACAGGAGTTGGGATGCTTTGTTGTAATTTCAGTCCACTAGCAGTTTTCTGTGTTATATTTTCTGCCATTTGTTGTTAGAATGTTTTCTCGCCTCTCCATGAGCATGGCTTATGCTCATGTCACTGTATTACTGTTTTAACATTAATACAATATTTTGTCTCTTCTCAAAAAAAAAAAAAAGTATAAAAATATGTTAAAAATTCATTAGAAAAGTCGCACATAAACTGTCTTTCCTGTCATGGTGACCTAATGAATGGAAATGGTAGATTGATTAGTTAGTTCTTGAATTTAGAAGTAGACTAAGTAGAAGAAGTAAATTAAATTAAGTGATTAATTAGACTGCTAATATCCTTATGACTGGAAGTAGCAATAAATTAGTAATTAGTAATTAATTCTCTCTTGTTTTGATTCTTTGTCCTTTGCTTCTTACAGATGTTCTAATTCTCTTCTCTTCTCTTGTTTGTTAACACTATCAGTCAATTAGCTAATGGCTTTGTTTGAGATAACGTCTGCATTTAGACTCAAAAGCGTTTTTTCCAAACACAAGCCTCAAATGCAAAAGTTGGTAGAGGGTTGCTTATCTAAACACAAAAAAATGGCGTTTTGCATTAGAAACGCTGAGGTTCAAAATCCGCATTTGGTGATTTTTTCACCATGACACAACTTCTGCCGTGCTCCCAAACAAGGCCAATGAGTGTTGGCTTCACACTTTTAATTAACCTTAAATTGGTTGACTTATTATTTTACTATAACTTCATAACTTTTAATGAGATCCCCCTCCAAAATAAAGAAATGTTTAATTCGTCAGAAAAGAATTTCACCATTTGATCATATAATGCAGAGATTAGTTCGATGTATAATTAAAAATATTACAAAACATTACAATATATATAAGCAGTACCCTTTAGTACGTTACTATTATTATGAGACAAATTATCTGTTTTAGACTTTACCAAACTCATACAGATTTGCCCTCACTTACGTATACTAAAGCTTGACTCGTACAACCATGGCCATGAGGGCGTTTACACGTTTCGGCAACGTGAGACTATCATAATCCACTTGCATTATAGCATGCATTACACCGTGCTCGTGACCTATCTAAATATCCCATCTGGAAAAAAGAGAGCTTACTTGTTCACTACAATCTCTCTCTCTCTTTTCTCTTTCTTTTTTCCTAGGTAAGAGACAATTTTTTATTTTTATTTTTTTGGTTGCTCACAAGGTGTCCTAACACTTTGGGCGAGACTAATTTACGTTTAAATACTGTAGGAAGATTGTGTAGTTCTTCCCAAGTAGGCACGACTAATATGGATAGAAATTTTAATTCTGAGACCTTTATCTCTTAACTACCTTTAGTACAGATCTCTGACCATCTGTGTTGGATTACGTTGGCTAATTGACAATTTTTTTACTTATACATTATATTGTTATACCGAAATATTACTGAGAGAAGACATCATGAGACAGGAAGAGAACTAAAACTAATCAAGAGAACTAAAAAAACTAACATAAAAAATAAAGTAATAAACAGACATCATGAGACAGGAAGAGAGAAGAGGGAAAGCCATGCACCTGAAAGTTGCTTCACGAGTTGCATGTACCCTATCTCGTTTTACTATTCCTCTTTAAATAGACCCATTAGTGACCCTTCCCAAAATAATAGGATATGGTATGTAACACCCCGTAATTTTAGTTAAATATATACATTAAAATATACGTATATCAAGATATATAATACACGTATTTTATACGTAGGAGCCAAATATACATGTGTATGATTAGTAAAGAAAGAAGATTAATTTGTGGGGTTGGTTAATTAAATATGTGAATTGAGTGTATAGAAGGAGAAAAAGAGGAATAAAGGAAGAAAAAAATAAAATAACAATTAAATATGTGAATTGACTGTTGGAGTCGTTTTACGGTGTTTTGACAAATTGAGGTTTTGACCCAAAGTGAAAAAAAAATCCGCTAGAAAGGTAGAAGAAATACACTCCCTAGACTGTAAGGACCCCGAATATGTGGTTAGATTCCATTTCATGAGTTTTGGAGACCGTTTGACAATTATAATACAATTTACATTTTTGGGATGAATAATGAACAGTAATGTGAATAGTGATGTAAATAGTACTATGAACAGTATGACCGGCACAATGTATTATATATTGTACATACCCATATACAGTATACAATACACTGTCATCCTCAACTGACATTCACAAAAATTCCTAATATACCACAAATCACATCAAATCAAATATATATATAGATGATCATCCCTCTCACATTCATTCCATTCATTCCACAAATTAAATTCTCACCTGATAAATATCTATGATCATCTCATTTCATCATCTCAAGCATTATATAATATTACCACACAACCCATCTAGGTAATATTACATATATATAGTATGTGATAATTATACATATCAAAATAACAAAAATATAATTTATTTCCTCCAAGCATACATACACATACCAGACGAAGGCTCATGTGATTATCACTCACGGATTTTTCCTTTTCCCTTCGACTCAATACCTGAAATATTGGAGGAAATGGGGTGAGCAAACAACAGCTCAGTGAATATAGTTCTTGAGATGACAATTATATACATTTAGAGAAATATTACATTTAAAATCATTTCAAACACTTATTCAACACATGCATCATTCAACGAATATATTATACATGTCAACAACATAAATTGCATGAGTTTTCAATAACACAATACACAATCTCCCTCCTCCTCAAGGCAAGAGAGTGAGTCTAACCCTTGTATGGCCGTTACAAGGTAGCCACAGCCTCTCATTACCCAATTCACAGTCATTTCAAGGATCGCGACCCTTGTTAGGACAGACCTACTGACAATGAGGACTCGCAAAACCTCATCCGGGTCTAATTCCTAACGAAATGACATCATTACAAACTCCAATTGCTAAAATCAGGTTGCATGATCCATAAAAATAATGCATTATATATAAATATAACATGCATACAATCAAACAGTTTATCTGTGTACAATGTCATACAAGAACCAAATCAAGGAAACTATACTCACAGTGGTTACACGGGGTTTCTAAGTCAATATATTTGAGCAACAATAAACGTCCATCATAATTGCTTCCTCAAGAGCATTTATCCATGCACTTAAGCTCTCAATTTAAACTCTGAAATGAACCATAGACTATCATGAGAATCACCATTTCAACTCACCAAAATACTATGACTAACACTATTCACATCACTGTTTACATCACTGTTCATAATACTATTCACATCACTGTTCATCGTACTATACATAAGGCCTTTTTGTCACGCCTGGGTTGCACACAGTGCCCCACACCCAGGGTGATGAGTACCCCCGCAGGGCATACTCCAGCTATAGTACCACATAATATTGTTATACCTCAATACACAACCCGCACACAACGTCTAGTATCTCCGAGATTTTTTGTCCACAAAGGGGGGCCTCCCCCCAAGTTCGATCCCACGACCTCCTTTTAAGAAGGTTGAATCGCACCCTTGGAGTAGCCACTAAGTTGGAGTAACCACTGAGCCAATGGTTTAGTGGCTACTCCAAGGGTGCGATTCAACCTTCTTAAAGGGAGGTCGTGGGATCGAACTTGGGGGGAGGCCCCCTTTATGGACAAAAAACCTCGGGGATACTAGACGCTGTGTGCGGGCTGTGTATTGAGGTATAACAATATTATGTGGTACTATAGCTGGAGTATGCCCTGCGGGAGTACTCATCACCCTGGGTATGGGGTACTGTGTGCAACCAGGCGTGACATGATAACTTATTTTGCCTTAGTTTAACGCTACCAAGTTCTCTCTCTTAAAAAAAAAAAGAAGAAAAAACGCTATTAATTAAATTTTCTTGCCAAAAAAAAGGCATCAAATTCATTTTTTGGTGGTTTTTGTTGGGTTTTTTTTTATAGGTATGACGTCATCAAGTACCCCAACCCAAGAAAAGGGCAAAAAAAAAAAACTATTTCAATTAGTTATATACAAGTATAATAAATTCATTCTCACCTTTATATCAATTAAAATATATTTATATTTTTTTTATAAATCAAAACGAACAATAATGATAGTATTGCCAATAAAAAAAATTAAATATATATATTAATATTGTTGGATTCATTTCTCAGCTTAGAAGTTGAAGGACACGTCATTAGTCACACCATATCGACAAGTACCGACCCGCTCACGTGATAAAACCAACTCGATCTCAACAATAGGATGTTTGTTCGGCATACTGATCAACTAACCAATAAAATCACTGGGTTGCAGATAAGGATGGTCTTCAACTGATTCTACATCGATGTTCCGTATGATAGCCTATTATTTTGCTTTCTTCTCCTTCAGGTCAAAAGTCTCAAGCAAGCAGGTCAGCACCTATGCAGGTTCCAACTCAGTGTATTCCCTCTATCTCATCATCCATTGATATTGGTCAAAAAATCTTGCACCAACAAATATTTCATTTAAAAAATAAGTTTTCGTTAGTAAATAGCAAAATTTACATTCATAGTTATATTAAAACCTTTTTTTATAAGCAACAACAAAAAAAAAAATCAAACTAATAAGTTTATTCTATTACTACTGGATAACTTTTGTTAAAAAAAAATCAAAGAAAATCTAAAAATTCTTGAAATTAATCAAACTGAAAACTTGGTAGTCTATGCATGAACTAATTTACATCAAAATAAATAGAGTGGTTTTTTTTTTCAAGCAATACTAGTAGTTAGGAAAAAAACTAAAAAATCATGTAATAAGGTTGTAATTTACACCATTAAATAATTAATTTACATCAAATACAAACTTCTTGAAGTTCTTAAAATTCTCGAAATTAATTAAACTTGAATTTCTAAGTTAGAGCATGTATGAATTGAACATACACATTAAACTAATTTACACCAAAATATGTGGGGTGGATCAAACATATAAACAAAGATAATTAAAAAAACCATTATCATCTCTAAAATACGATAATACATAAAAATATTTTATTAATTACACAAATAAATATTGTTCTCTGATTTGGATGATATATAGAATAATGAATCATAAATGTCAGGGTTTCAAGTGTAGAGGACAAGAAAACAAGAAACATTTCTCTCTAATGTTATTTCTCTGTTTTCAGATATATACATACGACCTGCTGTACAACAATATTTATATGAATACAAGAAACTTGTCTAAGAAGATAAGTAAGATAACTTAAGTCATACATACTATACAATGACTTGTAGACCGACTTACTACCTGACATCCCCCCTCAAACACTGGGTGGGAAAAGATAACCATCCCTGAGTTTGAAAAGAACATGGATACATGACAACATTAGCAAGAATTATGGAACATTAGGTGTGAAGTAACCAAAGAAAGTTGCACAGCAACAGTAAGCTTATCTCACAGCTTCTGAAAATATAGTGTGGAGAGAGGCTTTGTTAAAGCATCTGCAACTAGATTTGTGGCTGGTACATGCTGAACATGAAGTTGTTTGGCAAGAACTTTTTCTCTAACAAAATACAAATCAAGTCCAATAGGCTTTGTTCTTGCATGTAACACTGAATTTGCTGACAAGGCAATAACACTAAAATCGTCACACCATACAATAGGAGCTCAAGTCATAGAAACTTTAAGTTCACCAAGTAAGGACTGTGTAATACCCCCCAAAAAATTTCAAGGGTATTTACGTAATCTTAAACTTAGGAGCGTTTTCGTAATTCTGTACATTTAATTGAGATGGACTCGTACGTTTCGAACTTCACGAATGAGTTTAGGACGTCAAAATCCTCCAGGAACTTAGTCACAAATTTCGGAGTCAAAGTGTCACACCCCGCCCGGACGCGCCTAAACCGACGGTACACTCTCGGACGGGGTGCGCATTTAGAACAATAACAATGGTAACAACAGAGTGCACAACGGAAATATATAACACAGTACAAATCTGATTTCATTTAATTCAGAATATTTTTGTACATAAAATAGTCAAGGGAACATACACCCCAAAATCCCCAATGAATCATACAAAGGGTACAAAATGTGGGCCCCATGACCTGCACCCAGTCCACCCTAATTGCCTGTGAAAGATTGGATAATAATGGAGTGAGCTTAACGCGCTCAGTGCGTAAATAGTTAGTGAGTATAACAATTAATAAAGCATACTTCAATATCAAATATCTTAAATACACATGTGAGCATCATAATCAATCAATATGTATATAAGCATGACACCGTCTCGTAATGGTTTGATGAACGTACATCGCCTGAGTTCACGTACAGGTGTCCTTCCCTGGGCGTAGCCAGGTTCTCACTGTACGTCCCTCCTCAGGAACGATGCTCAGGATTCACGTACTGATGTCCCTCCCCGGGTGTAGCGGAGGTCTCATGTACGTCCCTCCCCAGAGAAATAATATGAATAGCGAGCAATGCTCCTAACTATTCTATGAGTCATAAACCATAAACGTCCCTAGGTGGTGATATGTATGATGCCAATGCATGAACTGGTCTAGTCTACTGGTCTGGTCTTTTCTTGACATTTAGACTGACTTTGGCAACGTCTGGTAATCCTTATCAGGGTCAGTATCACGAAGTGCAAGGTTAGGACATTCAGTATTACATGTATAAGCTGATAGCTTTGAATAAAACCAACTAGATCAGTCCCCAGTTGAAAGGGGAGACACTAGGTCTGCTTAAATAACCAATCGCCTAGAGCAGCTCGCTGCCTCCCGTTCACTATTTAAAGTTACTGAGGACAAGACCGAGTCTGGTTGAGTCAGATTGACCACAAATCCGACATTATAACAGTATAATACGTGAATTCCAAGTGTACAGGCATAAGTGCGACAGTATAAACATTATATGAGATAATGCAGTGTAAATGAACAACATACATAATAATAATTGAATGTAAACTTTAATAAAAGTTATAAAACACGCAAACCTATGTTTCGTTCCCCACCTTCAGATAAAAGCTTCTTCTTTTTCAGATCTGGCGCTTTCCTCCGGACAGAACTTCGTTGTACTGCACTGAGAGTCTCGGACAGAGAGTCTCAAAAGACTAAAAACCCAAAATGAGTGAAAAGAGAAGGGAAAATCACAATTTTGAGTGAATTTGGTGTGAAAAATAAAGAGGGGAGGGGTGGTTTATATAGAGTTTTTGGCGCTTGGAAGTCCAGGCGGGCTGTCTGGACTTCCGGGCATGTGCCTGGACTTCCAGGCATGTGCTTTATCCTAAAAAAAAATTATTATTATTATTTTATTTTTTTGTGAAATACAGGGTATTACACTCTACCCCCCTTAAAGGGATTTCGCCCTCGAAATTAATTCAAGTAGTTATGATGGTTATCTGCTTGAGATCCACTGCTGGTGTCATCTCTTGCAAGTTCAGGATAGTGCTTGTATGGTCCCTGAATTGCACTGTGGTCGGTGGAATCCTCATCATCATAAAACCATGGAGAGCAAATGGAATCGGACTCATCCTCTGAAGATTCCTATATTTGCGTAACAGATGGTGGTGGAGGGCGATGGTTACATCGTTTCAGGGGAGGTAGGTTGAGTGGTGGAATACTTTTTTGTGTTGTTGCTCGAATTCGACCTCTTGGCAATTGTGGTAGAAGGTCCTGCCAAGATGATGGCACGGGATTGTTGCGAAAAAGTCATGCACGCTCTGGCGATAATGATCGTTGTGCAGTGATGGAGTTGGTGATGCAAAGTAGTAGTGACTTGACTCTGCTTCTTGAGAAGTAGTTACAAGTTGCCAAGGAGCCCACTGCGTGTGTGCATCACGATATCCATGGATGTTAGTTTCAGACATCGGTGTAGTTATTCAAGTGAAACAATGTATTAAGATAAGTGCAACAATGTTTCATCATTTTATTGATAAGTGAAAAGAGGACAATGTATCGCATCAGTTGGTACTAGAAAACAATTCAGGATATTTCCGTTTAATAGTTGCTTCTAGTTCCCATGTTGCTTCTAGTTCCCATGTTGCTTCCTCTACGCCATGGTGATCCCAGAGCACTTTCACAAGTGGTATGCTACGTCGCCGTAGTTCTTGAGTTTTTCTGTTTAAAATCTGTATCGCTTTCTCTAGATACGTATTTCCTTCCTCAACCCGAACCTCGACTAAAGGGATGATATGCGAAGGATCAGGACGATACTTGCGAAGCATAGATACGTGAAAAACGTCATGAACCTTAGGCATGGACGATGGAAGGGACAAACGATAAGCAAGTTTGCCAATACGTTCAATGATCTGAAATGGACCGATATACCGCGGGGAGAGCTTGCCTTTGATCCCAAAGCGTTTGACATCTCTTGTGGGCTGGACTTTCAGAAAAACAAAGTCCCTCTTATCAAATTCTAGAGGTTGTCTCTGCTTGTCAGCATAGCTCTTCTGTCGACTTTGTGCAACACGAAGTCGTTCCTTTACTAGTGTGATCTTCTCAGAAGTCTCTTGAACTAGTTCAGGGCCTAACTGCGGTCGATCTGCCATATCTAACCAGCATACCGGAGATCTGCAAGGCCGACCATAGAGAGCCTCGTATGGTGCCATGTCGATACTAGTTTGGTAGCTGTTGTTGTATGCAAACTCAGCTAGATGCAAATACTTTGCCCATCCGTCATTAAAGTCCAAAATGCAGCATCGTAACATGTCTTCTAAGATTTGGATAAGCCGCTCAGACTGCCCATCAGTCTGAGTGTGGAAGGCTATGCTCATAGTGATCTTGGAACCCATTCTATTCTGGAAGCTTTTCCAAAAGTTTGATGTGAATCGAAGGGCTCGATCAGAGACGATCGTGAGTTGTATGCCATGAAGGCGTACAATCTCTCTTCATATAGTTCTGCAAGTTTGGCGGGATTATCCGTGAACTTTATTGGCAAGAAGTGTGCAGACTTTGTAAGTCTGTCAATGATAACCCAGATAACATCTTGCCCTTTATTATTTCGAGGCAAGGCCGTAACAAAATCCATTGCGATGTTCTCCCACTTCCATTCTCTAATAGGTAACGGCTGGAGAAGTCCTGAGGGAAGTCTTCGTTCTGCCTTAACTTTCTGGCAAACGAGACATCGAGCAATGAAGTCTGCAATTGCCGTCTTTATTCTAGAAAACCAGAATTGTCGCTTGACATTCTTGTACATCTTGTCACCCCCAGGATGCATAGCGTACCTCGAACAGTGCGTCTCAGTAAGCACGTCTTTCTGACAAAATTTTGTCACGCCCTGGGTTGCACAGCGTGCCCCCTACCCAGAAGCGGGCGCACTCCCACCGCAGCGGGAGCGAACGCCTAGCCATTATGGATCCCATAATATTGTCACATCTCGGCCAGCCACGCCACACAAGGACGCCGGTCACCGAGATCATTTGTCCATATTATTCACACTCCCATGAATAATATAGGGCCTCCCCCAAGTTCGAACTTGCAACCTCTTCCTCATAAGGTTAGATTTCGCAACTTGAGTACCCATTGAGCCAATGGTTCAATGGGTACTCAAGTTGCGAAATCTAACCTTACGAGGAAGAGGTTGCGAGTTCGAACTTGGGAGAGGCCCTATATTATTCATGGGAGTGTGAATAATATGGACAAATGATCTCGGTGACCGGCGTCCTTGTGTGGCGTGGCTGGCCGAGATGTGACAATATTATGGGATCCATAATGGCTAGGCGTTCGCTCCCGCTGCGGTGGGAGTGCGCCCGCGTCTGGGTAGGGGGCACGCTGTGCAACCCAGGGCGTGACAAAAAGGCCTTATGCATACATAAGGCCTTTTTGTCACGCCCTGGGTTGCACAGCGTGCCCCCTACCTAGGTGCGGGCGCACCACCACGACCGCAGCCATGTGGCGAACGCCTAGCCATTATATATCCACAGTATTGTCTTCATTGGGGTCCACAGAACACTGCACGCACCCAACGACCTTTGTCCTTTCCCTATGCAGAACCATTGGTTCAATGGATACTCAAGTTGCGAAATCTAACCTTATGAGGAAGAGGTTGCGAGTTCGAACTTGGGGGAGGCCCCTGGACTGTGCAGTGTTCTGCATAGGGAAAGGACAAAGGTCGTTGGGTGCGTGCAGTGTTCTGTGGACCCCAATGAAGACAATACTGTGGATATATAATGGCTAGGCGTTCGCCACACGGCTGCGGTCGTGGTGGTGCGCCCACACCTGGGTAGGGGGCACGCTGTGCAACCCAGGGTGTGACATACTCAACTTTGCATATAGTTGGTGGCTTCTCAAGGTCTGGAGGACTATTTTCAAATGTATTTTATGGTCTTCCTCGGTTGAGGAATATATCAAGATGTCGTCCACAAAAACCACCACAAATCGGTCTAAGTATAACCTGAATATGCGATTCATCAAATCCATGAATGCAGCAAGTGCATTTGTTAGACCGAACGACATAATTAAGAACTTGTAACGACCGTACCGAGTTCTGAACGCCGTCTTGGTGATGTCCGACTCTCGGATCCGGAGTTGGTGATAACCGGACCGTAAATCAATCTTAGAGAAGTGTTTGGCTTCTCTAATTTGGTCGAACAAGTCATCAATCCTGGGCAATGGATACCTGTTCTTGATGGTGACGTTATTCAACTTGCGATAATCGATGCAAAGTCATAACGAACCATCCTTTTTCCGAACAAACAGAACTGGAGCACCCCAGGGTGATGAACTCTTTCGGATGAAGCCATTACTCTCTAATTCCTTTAGTTGTTTGTTTAATTCGACTAGCTCGACATTAGACATTCTGTATGGTGGAATTGAGATAGGCCCTGTCCCAGGTATGAGGTTGATCTCAAAATCGAATTCCCTAACCTGAGGTAGACCAGGAAGGTCATTTAGAAAAACTGTTGGGAATTCATATATGATTGGAACATCGTGTACTTCGAGAGGGTATAGTGCTGGTGATTCATTTCCGTCACCAAGGGATAACGCTCGAAGTTGTGATTTGAGAAGTGCAACTGTTGATTTGTGTATCCATTTCCTTGTTCCATGAATCTTGACAAACTCTCCTGTAGGCAAGGTTAACTGAACTTGCTTCTTCAGACATTCGATCTTTGCATTCAGTGGTGCGAGCTAGTTCATGCCGAGGATGATGTCGAAGTCTTCAATATCCATCACAAAAAAATCTGCATATATTATCTGTTCTGACATTCGAAGTTCACATCGAGAACACTGCAAATTCATGTCAGTACCAGATCCAAACGGTGATGTGACATGGAGTGTGATGTTTGTGGGTTCAGGATGGAGGCCTAAATGTCTTACCAATGCTGATGATATAAAAGAATGCGTAGCACCTGAATCAAACAAAGCATGCACCATTGTATTGAACAAAGGAAAGGTACCTTGGCTACATTGTTGTCTAGGAGGGGTTGTTGAGCGATGGCATATGCTCTGCCCTGATTTCGTTGACCCTAGTTCTGCTGGTTCTGCCTGGGTTGGGCATTAGCAGCAGGTGGTGCTTGTTGGACCGGAATAACAGCAACAGGTTGCTGAAGGTGCGGATAGGCATTTCTTACGTGGCCCTACTGGCCGCAGTTGAAACAAGTAGGCCTGTACTGCTGATGTGTTGCTGGCCATGCTGATTGTTCTGCTGGGCTTGCTGATTGTGGTGTCGACCACCACCTCTGCTACTACCATTTCGACGGCCACCCCTTCCATTACGACCTCTGAGGCCATGATTACGAAAACCCCGATGGTTAGGGTTAGAAGGTTCAGCCGCAGGTGTTGTGGCCTCATTCTTCGAAACAGGGGTTGGGAGGGCTGGGTTTTGATTGTAATAGGGCTTCTTCTTGTTGCCCTGCTGTGAGCCTTGTTGGGAAAACGTTGCAGGCCGTTTGCCCTTATTCATTCTCTGTTCCTGTAATATCTTCTCTTGTTCAAAGCTCATAGCCTTGTCAACAACCTCCTTGTAAATCTTGAGATCCAAGATCGACAAGGCTTGTCGAATGTCATGGCGAAGGCCATTATAAAATTTCTCAGTCTTATCTCGCTCCGTTGAGATGGTGGAGAGAGAGTAGACTGATAATTCTTTGAATTTTCCAGCATATTCTCTGACAGTCATGGTGCCCTCATATAACTTAGAGAATTCCTGACGCTTCTGCTTCGTCACCGCGCCAGGAAAATACTCATCAATAAACATTGACTCAAACTGTTGCCAAGTCATATCTGCTATGTTGACCCTTGGGTCTTCTTTCACTGTCATCCACCATGTGTTTGCCCCACCAATAAGTTGGTAGGTCGCTAGTGGAATTTTTCGAGTCTCATCGACTCTCATTGCATCAAGAGCCTTCTTTGACTCATCCAACCACTTTTGCACCTCATCAGCATCAATGGTGCCATCGAAAGTAAGAGGTTGTAGCCGCTTGTATTTAGTAATCTGATAGGTTTGAGCTTCCGACCCAAATTTTACAGGTGCTTGAACCGTGGCAACCTGACTGGTCGCGGTGGCTTTGATTGCTTTAATAAATCCGACGAAAAAGGTTTCCATGCTCGAAGGCATAGTAAAGGGTGTGGGTGGGGGTGGTATTGCCTGCCCAGATGGAGTGGCAATGTCGGGTGTGGCCTATGCTGTTGTCGGAGGCGGCGGTTCCTGAATCTCAGGAGGTGCCTCAACTGCTGGACGAACAGTACGTGACCTTCCTCTCTTCCTTGTTTGCATTTTCTCACTGGCAAGGAGAAAATAAAACCAAGATTAAGAAACTGTAGTCAAGTATAATGTTATAGTATGCTCAGCAACAATTTCGAGAGTACTGCAATATTAAAATCACCTATTGTTTTCTAAGTATAGTGTAATGTTTTTGTTGAGGAATCAAAGAATCTTATATAACTCGTATGTTTGGCAGGGTGTAAAAACAAGGTTAGAATGTTTATATAATAAGTACAAAACTTTGCAAGTATTTCAAATGATTTGGTTTTGGTCTTTGTGAACATACTTATATTTTTCATTAAAATCCATACGAGTCATAAGAATTCTAAGATTTGCCTCGGTAAATATCCTGATCTAACGTTCTATCGCAATCTTATGTATTCAAACTCTTACTCTTAGTCTTTTCGATTATTAGCCAAGTTCATGTGTCCCATACCACATGACTTTGGTAATAAGGGTGTTAACCAAGTTAAGTTGTATGAACACGGTCTCTAAAAACATTAGCTGAATAGAAGTTTACTAATAGTATCGTCCAAATTTACTCGTCCCACACCGTGTAAACTTAGTGATAATATTAGTAATGCAACTTTCTCCAAATGTTTCTTTTCACACAAGTTCATGGGTTTTCTTACTTCCACATTTTATTTAGTATCCTCCAATTTTGTTATGTCCCATACCATTCCAAAGTTAGTGATACAAAAGAAAAAATGGTTGTAAGTCGGCCCACCAAAGATAGTCTTTAAACAAAACATTTCATTCATGTATATAAAAGAAAAGTTTACAATGCTAGTAATCAATTTTGATTTCCCTGCCTACTTCCGCTCCTTCTAGATCTCCTGCTAGGTACAAAACGACTACTAACAGAAGGTTGAGAGTTTGCTCGCTCTGCTTCAGAGTTTTGCATATGTGTTAATATATAATTTTGAGTCGCTCTCATTTCCGCCATATTGGATTCCATTTTATTTAACCTTTCAAAAAGGTTAGTCGATTGGTCCATTGGTGGTTGATGGCTCGATTGTCCCATAGGTGGAGGGTAGGCCATAGGCATTGGGGGAAAGTATTGGTTGTACGTGTGATTCATAGGTGAAAGGTAATTGTTTTGATTATACGGGGATCCCCTAACTGGAACCCCTTGTATATCGAGATCTGTATGAGGTGAAAAATTTTGAAATAGTGGGCTCATTGGGATGTTCTGCCCTCCAAAATTTGGTGCTTCTCTGACGGGAATCTTGCGTTGACTTTTTCGAAGGCAACGTCCATGCTTGTTCCTCATTCTCTCGGCATTTCCTATCGTTGTGCCGAATACTTCCTCGTCAGTTACTCCTCCCCTTGGAACATATATCTTGAAGATAGAAGATGTTGTAACTGGCTCAACGAGTTGTGTCGAAGTCCCATCAAAAGTGTCGATGTTTACTTCGCGTAGCATCCTCATGATCAAGACTCCGTAACTGAAGAATTCCTTTCTCAAAGGGTTTTGAATCACCCTCAACATTTGTTGGATGATGATGTGTGGTAGGGAGACCTTTATTCCCTTCTCTATGTAATATAGCACAAGGAGTTGGGCCCTTGACATAGTGCCATTAGGCCTCCTTTCTGGCAAGATGTTGCTGAACACGATCTTTCCAAGGCCGGCAAGAGATGGTTTAAGATAATTGTTTGGGAGGTTGGTGAACGTCGATTGAGTGTATGGCTCCTTGGTGAGGGAATTGAATAATTGTTCATTAGACTCCGCAATCTCTGTAATTGTCTGCGGTTTTTGTGGATCAATAATTATTTCCTCAATCAGAATCTTTATAAGTCGAGCGATGATTTCGACGTTGATAAGAATTTTTATCCCCATAACTGTTGTCTCCAATACAGGGCCGATTCCTTCTTCTGGAATTCCCACGTAATTCATGGCTTCGTAGAAGGATCTCACCAAGTTGTAAGAGACGTGGCCCTCAACCGTTGTTATGTTCAACCAACCCACAGTTGCGAGTTTGTTGTGAAGGATTGGGTGGAGGCGGAGATCTCTGTTATCGATGCTCCTCATAGTCATAACCTCCCTTTTGGACAATTCCTTGAGTCTAGTGGGAATTGGTTCCCAGCTAGTGGAAGTTGCTCCTTCACTTGAGGCCATTCTTTGCTGAAAGGAAAATAAATTTGTGAAAGACACAAAATATATTCTTAACATTTTTAAGATTTATGCCTTGTCAGTTGGATAATATTTTATATTTTTCTCTTGATATTTACCATCATGTAAAAATTCTTCATTAGCAATATGATATATATATATATATATATATATATATATATATATCGTATATAGATATATATATATATTTAATTATAACTGAATATATAATTTTCATAAATCAACTATATGTGAAATTTAAACTATATCTAAATCATATATAGTTTCCTTAGATATATATTTAATACAAATCTTAACTATATATAATTCATATATATATATAGTTCTACATATATCTAATAACATTTTTTTTTTATACATATCTCATATACACTAAGGTATATAGATATATATTTTTAATCATAACTATACATATAGTTTTTAATAAATCATGACTATATGTATATTTAAATCAAACTATATAAAAATCATATAATTTTCTAGATATATATTTAATATAAATCTCAACTATATATAATTGACATATATATATAGTTCTAGAGATATATATATCTAATAACATTTTTCCAATTTTTTTTTTAATAATATGATATATATATATATATATATATATATATATATATATATCTCATATACACTAAGGTATATAACTATTCATATAGTTTTTAATAAATCATGATTATATGTATATTTAAATTAAACTGTATAAAAAATCATATAGTTCTCTAGATATATATTTAATACAATCTCACTATATATAATTGACATATATATATAGTTTTAGAGATATATATATCTAATAAAACTTTTCATTCAAAATTTTTCATTATCAACATAGTATATATATATATCTCCTATATGCATAGATATATAGATATATATATATTTAATCATAACAATATATATAGTTTTCATTAATCACAACTATATATATATTTCTAAACTATATAAAACTATATAGTTTTCTTAGATATATATTTAATACAAATCTTAACTATATATAATTCATATATATATATATATATATATATATAGTTCTAAAGATATATATATCTAATGATTTTTTTTTCTTCCCCTAATTTGGTGGACTTGGGCGGGCCGAGGACCGTAGGCTCTGATACCTTTAAATGTCACACCCCGCCCGGACGCGCCTAAAACGGTTGTACACTCTCGGAAGGGGCGCGCATTTGGAACAATAACAATGGTAACAACAGAGTGCGCAGCGGAAATATATAACACAGTAGCGGAAATATATAACATAGTACAAATCTGATTTTATTTAATTCAGAATATTTTTGTACATAAAATAGTCAAGGGAACATACTCCCAAAAATCCCCAATGAATCATACAAAGGGTACAAAATGTGGGCCCCATAACCTACACCCAGTCCACCCTAATTTCTTGTGAAAGATTGGATAATAATGGAGTGAGCTTAACGCGCTCAGTGGGTAAATAGTTAGTGAGTATAACAATTAATAAAGCATACTTCAATATCAAATATCTTAAATACACATGTGAGCATCATAATCAATCAATATGTATATAAGCATGACACCGTCTCGTAATGGTTTGATGAACGTACATCGCCTGAGTTCACATATAGGTGTCCTTCCCCAGGCGTAGCCAGGTTCTCACTGTACGTCCCTCCTCAGGAACGATGCTCAGGATTCACGTACTGATGTCCCTCCCCGGGTGTAGCCGGGTTCTCATGTACGTCCCTCTCCAGAGAAATAATATGAATAGCGAACAATGCTCCTAACTATTCTATAAGTCATAAACCATAAACGTCCCTAGGTGGTGATATGTATGATACCAATGCATGAACTGGTCTAGTCTACTGGTCTGGCCTTTTCTTGACATTTAGACTGACTTTGGCAAGTCTGGTGATCCTTATCAGGGTCAGTATCACAACGTGCAAGGTTAGAACATTCAGTATTACATGTATAAGCTGATAGCTTTCAATAAGACCAACTAGATCAGTCCCCAGTTGAGAGGTGAGACACTAGGTCTGCTTAAATAACCAATCGCCTAGAGCAGCCCGCTGCCTCCCGTTCACTATTTAAAGTTACTGAGGACAAAACCGAGTCTAGTTGAGTCAGATTGACCACAAATCTGACATTATAACAGTATAATACGTGAATTCCAAGTGTGCAGGCATAAGTGCGACAGTATAAACATTATATGAGATAATGCAGTGTAAATAAACAGTAGACATAATAGTAATTGAATGTAAACTTTAATAAAAGTTATAAAACACGCAAACCTATGTTTCGTTCCCCACCTTCAGATAAGAACTTCTTCTTTTTCAGATCAGGCACTTTCTTCTGGACAGAACTTCGTTGTACTGTACTGAGAGTCTCGGACAGAGAGTCTCAAAAGACTAAAAACTCAAAATGAGTGAAAAGAGGAGGAAAAATCACAATTTGGAGTGAATTTGGTGTGAAAAATGAAGAAGGGAGGGTTGGTTTATATAGAGCTTTTGGCACCTGGAAGTCCAGGCGGGCTGCCTAGACTTCCGGGCATGTGCCTGAACTTCCAGGCATGTGCTTTATCCTAAAAAAAATTATTATTATTATTATTATTTTTTGTGAAATACAGGGTATTACACAAAGTGGGAGACTTTTATTTCCTTTATCTTTTGCTAACATTTACGTCTCTCTCATAATGCCTAAAATACCTAATGTGGCATACCAATCCCAATTAAATCTCTCCTTATATTTCCACTTCTTCCGTTATATTACTTTCAATTTTCTTCCTGATTTAGATACTATTACAATTACATGGACAATCATTATAGTATATTAAGATACATTCTTTTATTGAAGCTTCACCCAGATTATAACATGATTATTCTTGTCATATTATTCTTATCATATATAATTCCTTCAATTCCATATGCAATTCAATTCGTAATATTCACAAACAGCAACTTAAATATATACAACATATATATATATATATATATATATATATATGCATATATATAACTTGCATGAATTCTTTTATTAATTTGTCACTCCTTTCTTCACGCTAATCATGGCTTTAATTTAAAGATTGACATGTTTTCTTAAACAACCCCATAAAGTCAATTCAAATCTTTTCCATATATTTTTTATTTGCCTTCTTTTAAGCTATTGCTAATATACACCAAAGACATTCATAAAACCCTAAGCATATAAAACCTTCATATGCAATCTAACACCACGTTTTCTCCTCATATACTATTCCACCTAAGTTCATTCTTCCTCTTTGGAGATCCGTAGCCCTTGCAACTGGAAATCCTGCAACTACAAAAGTAGGTTTTACACTTCATTTTCTTCCTCCTCTACTTGTCGCATCTCTTTTTCTTGTTTTAATCGAATGTTGTATCGACAACGTTGGTGTAGTGATGCACCACATGTTCTTCTCAGCATTCTCATGGACATGGGTTGCTTATGAGTGCCATGTGTTGTTCCTCACCTCACCGTCCCTGTTTTCCAGATTATTTCTCTTCTTTCATATTTTTACAGCATTGAGGGAGACAACAACAACATGGCCAACAAATGCATGATAGTGTGTTATCTACTACCATCATACACCACCAACATGCATATATCACATGAAATATATATATATATATATAATAAAACCCACCACCGCCAACCACTTCTTTGTTATACAGATTATATATATAATATAGTAGTATATATATATATATTATATAAACAGAGTGGTGGCACTTCTCTGCTATACAAATTATATACATATATATTATAACAGTTACATACGTATGTATATACATATATTTTACTTATATGAGTAATATATATATTTGGGTAGGTACGTGTAACTAATTCAAATGTAATACATATGTATAGGTTGAGGACGTATGTTACGCACCAAGAATTTTGACAACAACGAACTGCGTGCGTAACAGGTGGGGAAGATTTTATGCCTTTACAATATTTTATTTCGATGTGTAGATAGGAACATTAAATTAATTAGATTTATTGTATTATTAGATTGCTCGTGCATGCTTATCTTACATGATTATACATATTGTGATTGTTGGCCATGATGATAGTGTACGTGTATGATTTGTTGTCCCGAGTTGATGTTAGATGTGTGTAATTCATGTGTACTTTAAAAGTTTGATGACGTGATATATGACATGATAGTATTAGCATAATTGTTATAATAAAATCCATATATGAATGCTAATATATTTGGCATTGTGATATGATACCATGTGTTGTGGGGTTTGAACATATCATGTGAATACAAGTTATGTATCGTACTTTTGTTGCATGTGTGATACTGTGACTTCATTAAAGAACATGATTAAGATAAGAATAACACATATGAGGCAGTTATTCTAAGGAATATCGCCAATGATTGTTTTAGGGCAGTTATTATGATGAATATCGCCAATGATTATTATGGGGCAGTTATTCATTATGAATATCGCGAAATAAATTTTAATTTTGGGTAGTGTCAACCGGGGTTTGATTCCCTAAAGGTACGTGATTTGGAACGTGATGAAATTCTCAACTTAAACAATCAAATGTTGCAACGATTAACGTGTGAAACTTGTTTGTAATGTTCTTGTGTATATATCATGATAAAATGTTGTGAATGGTTTAGATGACCCACTGGGCTTTTAAGCTCACCCCTATTTTTCACATGCAGGAACCTGAAAGAATAGAGTCGCAAGTTCGTGACGTGTCTCACAGTAGTAGGGGTGGGTTAGTGGCTTGATTAGTGTTATGATAGTAGGACTGAGTAATTATTTATTAATTGATTATATCAATTAAATGGGTTGTATTAGAAATCAATGCTTTTGGAACATTATAGTGGTCGTTGAAGATTTCATGGGTTATTTTATATGTTTATGCCTTGGACTTGAACTTGTTAATTCTACTTGATGAATATATTTAAAATGTTGTGTCCATAATGGATACACAAGGGCAAGTACCCTCATGGCTTAATATTTAATTTGTGTGATGGGAATTTATAGTCAGTGGCATAGAAATTGAAAAAGTATTCTTCTATCTTAACTTGTAACCTTGTTTTGAATATAAATGATATTATTAAATTTATTTTTACCTGTGTAAAGATTTTGGGGTTAAGGTAGATGGATACAATTCACACCTCGATTTTCTTTTTGCTATTTTCTTGATAAGAGCAAATATTTATTCTTATTACTGTAAATTTAAGTTTTGAAAATCGGAGTGTGATAGACTGCAACCACAAAAGTTCAGAAGATGCATTGGCATACTTAGCTTCAGTACTTGACTGAGAGACCGTATGTTGCTTCTTAGAACACCAAGAGACAAAGTTGTTACCCAAATAAATGCAAAACCCATAGTCGAACGTTTGTCATCGGGGTCACTACCCCAATCCGCATCAGAAAAAATAGTCAGATTTAAGTGAGAAGAAGAAGTAAAGACAAGTCCAAAACCTAAAGTTCCCTTGAGATATCGAAGTATCCTCTTGACGGCCTTCCAATGAGTATCCAATGGCTGCTGCATAAATTGGCTGACCTTATTCACCCTAAATGAAATTTCAGGTCGAGTAATAGTGACATAATGTAAGGTTCCCACAATACTCCTATATTCGAAAACATTATCAATGGGATCACCATGAGAGGAAGACAAAGACACACCTGTGACCATAGGAGTAGGGAAATAATTTGCATTTTCCATTTTTGCTCTAGCCAACAAATCAAGTATATACTTCTTTTGAGAAAGATGTAAACCATTTAACTATTGTCGAACTTCGATTCCCAAAAAATATTGCAACGTACCCAAATCTTTCAAAGCAAAAATAAAAGGTAGATGAACTATAAGTTGCTCAACTTCATTAACATCACTACCAGTCACTATGATATCATCTACATAAATCAGAAGAAGAACACATGAAGAAGAAGAGCCTTTCATGAATAGGGATTGATCAGCTTTAGAAGCTACATACCCTAACTTCAACAAACATTGTCTAAGTTTATAAAACCAAGCCCTTGGTGCTTGCTTTAGACCATAAAGAGCTTTGTGAAGTTTGCAAACCATATTCGACCCTTTCTCAAAACTCGGTGGCTGCTCCATATAGATTTCCTCATTCAAATCACTATTAAGAAACATATTGTTCACATCTAATTGTCTCAACATATTGTTCACATCTAATTGTCTCAAAGACCAATGTCTGGCCAATGCAATTGTTAGAACCACTCGAATGGATGTCGGTTTTACTACAAGACTAAAAGTTTAAGTATAATCAATCCTGGCTTGTTGAAGGTACCCCTTAGCTATAAGTCTAGCCTTATACCTAACAATAGTGCCATCAGGATGTTTTTTCAACTTAAAAATCCACTTGCAGCCAACAATTTCCCTATCAGCAAGGGCAGGAACAAGACTCCATGTACCATTCTTCAACAAGGCCAAATACTCTTCATTCATAGTAGTACTCCACTTATCATGAGCTAAGGCATCCGTGAGCTTTGTTGGTTTATCAGAATTCAGATCTGACACAAATGCCTTGGGCTTGAAAATCCCAGCTTTGGCTCTAGTAATCATATGGTGATTATTGGTACACAGTATTGGTTCAAGTATAGGTTCAAATGGAGAGCAGAGATTCGGGGTTCAGTTTCAGATTGATAGGAGGGCTGATTTAAAGTGAAAGAGGCTGGATAATCTGTTGCAGGTTCAGTTAAGTTAGGTACATTGAAAGGGAATTGTAATCCCCTGAAAAATCTAAAAATCTACTTTCCAGTTTCAAACGTAATCCCTAAAAATTCTAAAAACATCTACCTTCCAATTTCGAAATTATTCTCGCAATCTTTCAATCTCGCTCTCGCCCTGCAATCTCGTTATTTCAATCTCACCGTGACTCTTTGCCCTCTCGCCCTACAATCGCGCCAACAAGAAACATTTTGTTGAAATCCAAACCTCTCCTGCTCTGGTTCATCGTCTGAAACTCAATTGCGCCTCGTCGGAAACCCAAACCTCTCTCTCTGCTCTGGCTGCTTTCGTCCGTCGTCGGAAACCCCAAACCCCTGAAACCCAATCTCGCCTCGTCGGAAACCCAAACCTCTCTCTCTGCTTTGGCTGCTTTCGCCCGTCATCGAAAACCACCAAACTCCTCTCTCTCCGCTGCAACTCGCCACTGCAACTCTCCGATGCAACTCGTCGTGGCTCTCTACTCTCTCCTCTGTCTCTCTGAATCTCGCCTCTCTCTTCTCTCTTGCTCGAAACCTACATCAAAGATTCAACCGAGAAATCGCGTTTGTCCCGCACGATCGAGACCGTCCCTTGCGTCGCGAAGAAAGCCGATTGGAAAAGTTTGCGGAGCGGATCGTAGCCTTCGCTTGGGTCGAAGGGATCTTCTTCTTCGGCAGCTTCTGCACGATCTTCTGGTTGAAGAAGCGAGGGTTAAAGCCGGGATTGACATTCTCGAACGAGTTGATTTCGCGAAACGAGGGTTCGCCGATGGTGGTTGCTCAAAACGAGAAGTTCTCTGGAGTCCTTTGACACTAATTTGGTATGGGAAATGCAGCTTCAATGGTGAATCGTGTATCCTGCAATGGCGAGTGGAGCAACTCATCAATTCAGCAACTCAAATCAGATACGGTCATAGAGGTTGCAATTGATATTCCTTTTGCTTTTCGACCAATTCCAGTTGAAGCCATTGAATCAACTAGAACCCAAGTCCTTGAACAAATTATGAGGATAATGCTTCCCCGATTTTTGGCACAGCTTGTTAAAGAATACCAAGCACAAGCATCTAGTGACACGTCAAGGCAACCTCTTGGAATGGGTGAAATCTGATATTGCATCCGCCATGTGCCAACTTAATGATTTGATCCTTGGTTGAGTACTAGGCGTAACGAGAAATTTAAGTGATTTGGAATTTAGCGATTCAGGTGGGAATGATTTTATGGCTTCATAATATTTTGTTTTGATATATAGATAGGAATGTTAAATTAATTAGGTCTATAGTATTATTAGATTGCTTATGCATGCCTATTGTACATGATTTTATATATACCATGTTGTGATTGTTAGCCATGATGAGATGTGTGTCAACATGACTTCTTGTTTTGATTAGATGATAATTGGATGCATGCAATTCATGTGGTAATTGAATTCATTTGAATATTATAATGCCTGATGATGAAATACATGACTTGAGAATATTGGCATAGAAAAATTTATGCGTTAATACTATTATATTTGGCATTGTGACATGATACCATGTGTAGTGGAATTTGAATATGTCTTGTGAATACAATTAATATCATACTTAGGTTGTATGTATGGTGTGACGTCACTAAAGAATACGATTAAGATAAGAATCACACATATGGGGCAGTTATTCTAAGGAATTTCACCAATGTTTATTATGGGGCAGTTATTCATGATGAATATCGCCAACGAGTTTCTAATTTTTGGGTAGTGCCACCCTGTGTTTGATTTCCTAAAGGTACGTGATTTAGAACGTGATAAAATTCTCGACTCAAACAATCTAATGTTGCAACGATTAATGTGTGAAACTTGTTTGTAATGTTCTTGCGTATATATCATGGTAAAATGTTGTGAATGGTTTAGATGACCCACTGGGCTTTCAAGCTTACCCCTATTTTCACATGCAGGTACTTAGAAAATAAAGTAGCAAGTTGTGACGTGGTTCAGTGATAGGGGTAGGATGGTAATCTGGATAAGATTTTAATTAGTGAATGAACTAATTACTTGTTTGATTTTGTGAACTTTTTATTTAAAAAGGGTTGTATTGACACTAGAAATTTTGATAAAACCTTATTACGATTATTGAAGGGATAATGATTTACTTTAAATGTATGGGCTTTGGACTTGAATGCATTAATTATATTTGATGAATGTATTTAAATGTTGTGTCCATAATGAATGGACAAGGACAAGTACCCTCACAATTTAATATAGAAATTGTATAGGGGAATGATGTAGTCCTTAGCATGATGATGAAAGGGTATTCGTTTATCTTAACCAGTAAGTTGGTTAGAAGAATATAAATTCATAGTTTTGCAAATTTTACTATCTATATAATGGTTATGGGTTAAGATAGATGGATACGATTAACATCTCGATTTTCAGTGATCTTTCTCAATAAAATTAAAATATTCATTTTTACTTGAAATTTAAGTTTTGAAAATCAGGGTGTTACAGGAATGCATTGGATGTGTCATTGGTAGAGGAAGAGGAAGAGGAAGATTCAACTGATTTAGTAGCAAAAGGAAATTGAGACTCATCAAATACAACATGTCTAGATATGTAAGTTGTACCATTAGAAGCAAGACATCTGTAACCTTTATGTTTAGAGTTGTAACCAAGGAAAGTACAAGGTAAAGATTTGAACTACAATTTGTGATTGTTATATGGTCGGAGATATGGAAAACACTTGCACCCAAAAACTTTAAGAAATGAATAATTTGGAAGGGATTGAAACAAGACTTGCATGGGTGACTTAGAATCAAGAGGAACACTTGGTAAACGATTGATAAGATACAAACACTAGAAAAAGCATCCAACCAAAAACACTGTGTCTATGCTTACGCTCCACAATACCATTTTGAGCTGAAGTATATGGGTAGAAATGTCTAAATTCAATGCCAAACAAAGTCAACAAGCTAGCTAGAGGTCTAAACTCTCTCTGCCCCCCGTCAGATTGAAATACTTTGAGTTGAGCATCTAGTCTAAGTTCAGCTTGTTTCTTGTATTGAAGAAAGGCTTGAACAACATAAGATTTTGATTTAAGAAAATAAATCCAAGTAAATATGGAAACACGTCAACAAAAGAAACATAATAACGAAAACCATCTAATGAAGGAACAAGGGAGGGTCCTCACAAATCAGAAACAACTAATTGTAGAAGGGCTGTATAAACCATGGTAGACAAAGTAAATGGAAGCTCATGACTTTTGCCCATTTGACAAGCTGAACACACATTAGAAATCTTATTCATCTCATATCAAATATTATACTTAGACAGAACATGAGATACAGTTTTAGCAAATGGATGCCCCAACTTGTTATGCCACAAATCAAAAGTATATGAAATAGTAGACACATTACAAGAAGCAGAGAAATATGAAGTATTAGTCTAAGAAGAAGTGGACAAACCAGATACATGATTTGGAGATAAAGAAACCCCAGTTGACTTCACTTGAGGAGGTTCCAAAGAGATATGAAATGTGTAGAAACCGTCATTGATTGTCCCATGTAGCAGAGGTCTTTTGGAGATTCAATCTTTCACAACACAAAATTGAGGAAGAAATTTAAAAAAACACGTTATTGTCATTGGCAAATTGCGAAACAGGTAGCAGGTTTTTGGTAATTAAAGGTACATGTAACAAATTACAAAGATGCAATTGTCTAGAATCAGAAGTATTAGAAGGAAATGTAAAAGAGCCAATATGGGAAATACGTAGACCAGTACCATTTCCCATATGTATTTTACCAGATCCAAGGTACTCTGATCCAAACGACAAATTATTCAGATCAAGGGCATCGAGGTGGATCAAGCTGAGCAGCTGCCACCTAGTAGTAATACCTATTCAGAAAGGCCGCTAGAAAATGAAAATGATGATACTGATGTGTTGCTCAGTGCTAAACCAGTAGGACCTAGGACGGTTGGCGTGGACAATGATGAGCACAAGCGCTTTGTAAGGTATGCCTTTCATTCTGATATCATAATATTGGTAGAATTTAATTATAAATAAATGCCCTATTTCACTTTCAGGTTGGGAACTTCTTGGAAAATATTATTAATAACCTTCAAGTGAACATATCATTAGTATTAGACTTGTTTGGGGTTTAGGAAGCAAAGACCATTAAGATAGTGAAGCCCAATTCCCCCATTGGCACTATAGAAGAAGAGGTACTATAGATGGGATAGAGAGATATTAACTTTGGAAGAATTGGTTGGAAAAGGTTTAGGCTGTTCGGAGGAGTTGTTAGTTACTGATTTTGGTGCAGTATCTAGTTAGTAGTCATAGACAAACAGTCATAGGGTGAAAACACATTTATAGACAAGTTTTCATAGGGATGGTTGTTAAGATATTAGGGATTGAAATTCTTGAGAGTGTAATGAAGGTTATGGATACCGTGACACGATTAAATGCAATATAGTGATATAGTTGGATATTATCTCCTTTTTCTGATTTTTTGGTTGTGGTTTCTCCCAAGGAAGTACATGAAGAGGCGAATCAAGCAAGGGAAAAGGCATCGGCACTCAAATTGCGGCGGCAAGAGCAAGCCACAGCACGCAGAGAGAAACTGAGACAAGCCTATCTCAAGAAACGATTGGAAAGTTTAAAAACTGCTACTGCAAAAACAAATGATTTATAACTGAAAAACGGTGGTGATCAAACTTTAATATTCTTGGCATCCCACATATGGCAGAGTCTAAAACCGAGATGAACCCTTTTGCTCGAGAAACAAATAGAGGGCATAGGATGGATATAATCTGCGAAACAAGTGGAGAATTAGAGCTTCCAGAGTGGGGGGATAATAACCACTTTATCCAATCTTCATGGCAAGATAATGTTATGAGCAGTGAATGTTGGTGAATCTGATCTTTGAAACTTTTTTGTTGTAATGGGTTGTGGTGGATCTTGAGGAACTGGTTTTAGAGAGGCTATTGTGTGAAATTCAGAGCCCATAGCAACCAACACAAAGTTTTATTTAGAGCCAAATCAATGCCTCTTCTTGCTCTGTAAAGGAAGTGTGCTCTTTGATTCTGAAGTTCATATTTGTCATGTTTTGATTGTTGTAGCTGACTCACGGATCACACTACAGTGAAAATTCTTCTGAAGTAATTAAAATATATACATAAAATCATATATATTTTCATTAAGTTTCTTGAAATTTTTATTTTTATTTTTTTGTTTTTGAGGGAAGTTTCTTGTGACATTTTAGGCAGAGCAGACTAGCATTTGGCACTTGTAAGTATGATATGGACAATATATGTTAATAAGAATGCATTTGTTTTAGCATGCTTGTAACATATTTTTAATATCCTCTCATTCCACCCACTTTGGAATGATAGACTAGTAACCAAAAGTCAGGTAGCCTCGTTAGACGAGGGACGAGGTATAAGTCATGGTTGAGGGACGAAGTCTTAATTTCGAGTTTGAGTTCATATTCACACTTATTCGCCCACTTTGAGAAGAGGCGTTTTACAACCTCTGCAGTTCTTGACTTCGAAATATCCCCTCTGAAGAGGGGTTAGTGGGGACACTGGGGTCATAGACCAAAAAAATAAAATAAAGGTAGACTAGTAAAATAAAAGCCAAATCTACCTTGAACTCAAAATCAGAATTTTAACTTTTACAACAAATTTATGCACACTTTAGAAATATATATATATAAAAAAAGAAAATCCTCGTTCTACCATAACTTTGAAAAAAACCCTAGAATACCTAAAAAAAAAAATGAAAACAAGCCCTAAACATAGAACTTTAAAGCTTAGAAAACAAAAATCTAAACGTAAAACATGAAAATAACAATTGAAAAACTGATCTACAACTCACAAGCACTTAGTATATATATATATATATATATATATATATATATATATATATATATATATATATATGAAAAGCAAACAAAAAAATAATCAAATCAAAGATTTTAGAAATCCATAGGGTTTAGGCACAGGGCATTACCCTATTCTTGATTTCAAGACCAACAATATATTAGGAAAATAGTGAATGAAAAACTGAATTTTTAAACGGCCAAATGTTTTAATTGCGAAACAGTCAGTTCAAAAAATTTAATTTGAATTTAAATTCATAATGGTCAATTAATTTGAATTTAAATTAAAAAATATTCGTAACGTTAAGAAAGCCATTTAGTGCTATCAAAGAAAGACATTTAAGAACACTATTTTCCACAAATTTGATATAAGATTTGTGGTCTTTTTCCAAAGGTTATTTTTAACCAAGATTACAATACAAGTATCACATGAGTTAGACATAAATGACTATTGTGAAAGCATTTAATGAATAAGTGTCCTAATTATTGATAATTTTAGCACTCATTTTTAGCACATACATTAAGTACATTAGATATCCTCGAATCATGCATTAATACATGATTCGAAGACATCCAACATACACTACAAAGATATGTACTAAAATCGCGTACACTTATCATTTTCTTTTAATGAAACTTTGCCTTAAATTAATTAATAATAAAAATATTCTCTATTAATTATTTTTTCATCTTTATATTTTTCATTTATGAGTAAGAAAATATTCTTTGAATTATAAAAAATTCCTCATTATTTTATTTCTTTATTTTTTGGGTTATTAGCAGCTACTTTAAATCATAAAACTCTTTTAATTAATTAATTATTTTTTAATATCTTGTTTTTTTCTTTTTTTTTGTGTAGAGGAAAATATCATTTTGAATCATGAATAATAATTGGGAGGTCAAAATAAAAAAAACAAGTAAATAATACTATTATTTTAAAAACATTAAACAATTGTTAAGAAGTGTCATATGATGATATGCAATCCTCATTTATATAATTATTTTATAATTCAACGGATATTATCTAACCCAAAAATAAATAAATAAAAATAAAAAATGGACAACGTTTTTATTTTTAATTAATTTAAGGAAAAGTTTCATAAAAGAAAATAATAAGTGTATACGATCTTAACACACATCCTTGTAATGTATGTTGGATATCCTCATATCATGTATTGAACATGAGTTGAGGACATCTAATATACTTAATTTATATGTTAAAAATGGGTGCTAAAAAGATTAATAAATAGGACACATATTCATTTAATGCTTAGCGTTAAATGAATAGTCTCACCGTAAAACGGAAGAGGACATTACCTGAATGCCGCTTAGCATTAAACCCAAAAAAAAAAAAAAAACGAGGGAAAAAATTGAAGAAACTAAGTCTAAATTTTATATATTAGCATATATAACAAATGTAATACTCCGGAATTAGACTAAAGCAAACAAAACCCAATTTTCTCTAACTATAAATTTAGGTATATTTTCATAGGATAAATATTAGATGTTCTCTTGTCAATCAATCCAGCTGGAAAAATTGACACTGAAAAAAAAAACAAAAGCGTCAAATCAATTTTTTTTGGGTTTCTTAATTGAAGGTTTTAGCCCTAAACGCGATTTAAAATAAACACGCGGGACCCTCCGCTTGCTTTTCCTGCAATCCGTTTTTCTTACTTTTTTAATTTTAAAAAGTCGTTATGGACCTCCTTAACGGCTATAATTCCTTTTCTTCTTTTACTCGATTGCTTGCCGCGCAAGTCTTTCTCTACCCAAGTCAGTATCTCATGCTCCGGGAGTTGAATAACCTTCCCATGATTTATGGATTTCTCTAGGTAAACGTGGCAAAATCCCAGTTTTTCTTGGTTAATATTTTCAAATGTGGCTTTTTTTTTTTTTTTTTTTCAATTGCCACTTGAATCAATAAAACATGTTCATATTTCATTTAATGACTTGTGAAAGTACGTCTACGTACCTAATAAGTATCAAACCTAAGACCTTGCAAAAAAAAATAATAATATTAAAATAATTAAAGTGTGTAAATTAATATAAACTACAACACCTCTTAAACACTTTTAAATTATATTGAATCACACATTTTCACATAGTTCAATATACATCCAAATCTGTTGTAGGTGATTTTTGGACGGTACAACTGTATCGGTCGGCCAAGAGCCAATTGGAGCAGAAGATTTGGTGTCAGGATGATGGGTTTCAACCACGTGGCAGCATGACATGACATGATATCAAATAAAGAGGTAATGGGTCATTTTCATTATGAATGGATGGAACCTTGAAGAGGGGGTGAAAAGCTGTTTTCACCATAATCACATTGGTTTCCAATGGAGGTGGGCAAAGTCATGTTTTTCCACGCAAGCCTTTGCTATCATTCGAATGTAGCGGCGTTGTCGGCCATTTTCAAAACAATTTCTAAGCCTAATGAGAATACACAACAAGCGCCAAGAGGCGTAAAACAATTTCTCACATCAAGTTGAAGAGATTTAAACTATCTATCTTATATATATACATAGAAGGGAAGGTATTAGGCGAGCTACAAATAAGATCATCCGACAAGTCCGTTAAACAAAATCTTGTGTCACAAAACCATAGAATAATAATAATAATAATAAAAGAATCTAAATATAAAATCAGCAAATTAAATAAAAGTTGTTGAAATAAGTGGATATACTAAGATTCAAGTTTTAATTACCTGCTTGTACATTTTTATCTATTTCTTATCAATGGATAGATTTTTGTACTTACAATTTAGATGTGTCTTGTATTTTTCAGAAAATGGTTTTACATGTGGAATAACTTTTGTTTGTGAAGTTGTTGAAAATTGGAGTTAAGCATAACTCAACAATTTGACAATTAATCATAAGTTGCAAGTTAAGAATTAATGGATTAATTTGATAGTAAATTAAGTACTTACCATAAAAAATAAAATGTCAAGCTTCTCTCTCTCTCTCTCTATATATATATATTTATTTATTTATAGACAAAGAAATGTTTATATGCAAATATTATTGGATCCTTAACTAAGTGGTCCATAACTTTATATGTTTACAAGCTGTGGAGCTTACCATGAATAAATATTAGAATTGTCATGTTATTATAAGCCACATCAAGAAGCAATATTCTAGAAAAAATCAAATTAATTATACCTATAAAGCCAAACCATAAAGTAGATGGAGAAGCGTGGAAATTTACATATAGGACTCATTCAAAATAATCTTTTATAAACCAGGCAGAGGGAGACAGGTAAATTGCAAAGCTATATAAAGGGCATGAGAAGGGCTTCCTTAGCATCATAAATCTTAAAAACCCATTTGTCATGGCTTTGCATTTTACAACTCTGCTACTACTTGTGTTATTGTCTCTAACTTTGGCATTAGAGGTTGTTGCAGACCATCATGATGATCATGATGATCACCATGATGATGACCATTCCAAACCCAAGAAATTTGCCCCACCTTATGGTTACAAGTCATCTAGCTCTCCTTATGTAAATGATGATGATGATCATCGTGGTGATGAGGATGATCATCGTGATGATGATGATGATCGTGATGATGATGACCATGATGATGATGACCATGATGATGACAAATACTCTTCAAAATCACCCAAAAAATTCCCTCCAAGTTACAAATACAAGTCATCTCCACCTCCGCCACCAGTTCACAAATCACCACCTCCACCAGTCTACAAGTATAAATCACCGCCGCCTGTCTACAAGTATAAGTCATCACCAACACCACCTAAATACAAGTATAAGTCACCACCTTCTCATCATCATGATGATCATGATGACTAAAACACTATATTTAGCTCCTTGATGGATAAGGTAAGTTTATTATTCTTTTGGATACTTATGTAGATGGTGTTTAATTTGTTCTCTATTTCCAAACTCTAAGACGAATAGAGGATAATTAAAAAATATATATTTTTTGATAATGTTTTTCTAATTAAAAAAAACTTTGCTTATTCTATTAGAGTTTAAATCTTTATAGAAATTAATTTTAATTATAGAAGTAGAGTAAACAAATTGGCAATTAAGATTATTTGATTTTGATCATATTCTCACTCTACTTTCTTTCTCTTATTTTCTTTTGGGCAGAATTGAAGGTCAGGCTTCCTAAAAGATTTATAGCGATGAGGAACTTAAATAAAAAATAAGACATTGTATCTTTCTTCATGGTGTACAACTGAGGAGAAATGAAGGTCTTCTATTAAATAAATTTGTGTGTGAGATTTCGCATGTTGAGTGGTTGCCTCTGTATGCAACTTTAGT
Organism: Paratinospora sagittata; assembly: GCA_035771175.1. Classification (NCBI taxonomy): domain Eukaryota; kingdom Viridiplantae; phylum Streptophyta; class Magnoliopsida; order Ranunculales; family Menispermaceae; genus Paratinospora; species Paratinospora sagittata. The sequence goes on along the minus strand of CM069600.1, from coordinate 11,788,202 downwards.
GTATTGCTGATTAGAGGAATTAAATAAAATAATTGAATACTTATTATATGCTGCAATTTGAGTTCATTTATGTATGTGAAAATGGAAGAAAATGTGCAGGTGCTTGGTTGTTGTTGTTTTTTTCTTATAAGTGGATTACCTTTCTAGAATTAACCAGGTTCAGCTATCCTTCACTTCAAACGATACCTTCCTTTGGTCCCTTGATAACACTGGCTCCTATTCATGTAAGTCCTTTTTGAATCATCTCATTGAGCCCTCATTTCCAACATCCACAACCTACTATCATCACATTTGGAGAGCTCCAATTTCACGTAGAATTCGAGTGTTTGGATGGCATGTGGCTCTCAATAAGCTGTGCACCCAAGATTTAATGAAAAAGCAATTGCCCCATATTTGCCTATCACTGCATTGCTGCGTTCTTTGTTTTAAAGCTAATGAGACAGTAGATCATCTCTTCTTTAGATGTACTTTTGTAAAAAATTCATCAGAAAAGTTGCACATAAACTGTCTTTCCTATCATGGTGACCTAATGGATCGAAATGGTATAGCACTGTAGAACTACTCTTTTTGCAACTTCATTTCATTTTTGCTTTTATCCGTGTCCTTTGAGTTGACCTAATCGAATTCAGAAATTTCATTGAACACAAAGGAAGAATTTAAATGGCATTAAACCATTAATAAATATTGTTGCCTTTTACCAACTGTGAGAGCCTAGTTGAAAGTGTTTGGTTATCCAATGCAGACTCATTAATGGATGATGCAAGAGTTTTTGGAGCTGGTAGAGAAATAGACCCTTTTTCACCTACAAATAAGCAGGAATAGGACTTGAATAAATATAGATATATTTTAATTTGAGTGGTCAGCCAAAGTTTTGAATAAGGAGAAATTGATGTTAAAAATAATAATTGAACTAAAAAAAATCAAATAATAACTTTGAATCTTTACCTCCCCCAATAGTAGCAGTAAGGAATTGTTTCTCTTGTCCTCCAATAGTAGCAGTTGAAATACGGGATAATCTAAATATTGACTTGGTTATCCTTTTTGGTTGTGTAACATGTTTAGTTATTAAATAAGGATTTGGAAGGAAAAGTGATATTACTTTTAGTTATCAAAATATACTAGTTTGGTTGATAAGTATATTAATAGAAAGTAATCATGGATGGGGTAAATCATTCTTAGTTGCTTTTTTTTTTTTTTTAACAGTGATTAAGTGACATTATTAGGAGAATAATAATATTCTGCAATTTATGTACTTACATGATGAGTGTTTCAGCAAGTTGGCGAATGTGTTTTGATGGGTGATTCCTTCTAAGATCATCAACTGTCTTTCCTGTCATGGTGACCTAATGGATCGAAATGGTAGATTGATTAGTTAGTTCTTGAATTTAGAAGTAGACTAAGAAGAAGAAGAAGTAAATTAAATTAAGTGATTAATTAGACTGTGAATATCCTTATGACTGGAAGTAGCGATAAATTAGTAATTAATTCTCTCTTGTTTTGATTCTTTGTCCTTTGCTTCTTACTGAGGTTCTAGTTCTCTTCTCTTCTCTTGTTTGTTAACACTATCAGTCAATTAGCTAATGGCTTTGTTTGAGATAACGTCTGCATTTAGACTCAAAAACGTTTTTTTTCCAAACACAAGCCTCAAATGCAAAAGTTGGTAGAGGGTTGCTTATCTAAACACAAAAAAAATGACGTTTTGCATTAGAAACGCTGAGGATCAAAATCTGCATTTGGTGATTTTTTCACCATGACACAACTTTTGTCGTGCTCCCAAACATGGCCTATGAGTGTTGGCTTCACACTTTTAATTAACCTTAAATTGGTTGACTTATTATTTTACTATAACTTCATCAACTTTTAATGAGATCCCCCTCCAAAATAAAGAAATGTTTAATTCGTCAGAAAAGAATTTCACCATTTGATCATATAATGCAGAGATTAGTTCGATGTATAATTAAAAATATTACAAAACATTACAATATATATAAGCAGTAAAACTAATACTGTAGAAAGATTATGTGGCTCTCCCCAAGTAGGCACAACTAAGATGGATACGAATTTCAATTCTGAGACCTCTATCTCTCGACTACCTTTAGCACAGACCCCTAACCATTTGTGCTGGACTACGTTGGCTAATTGACAATTTTTTACTTATACTGTTATACCGAAATATTACTGAGAAAAAAACATGGTATATAGAAACTCGTAGACGTAAAACTAATCAAGAGAACTGAAAAAGAAACATCATGAGAGAGGAAGAGAGAAGAGGGAAAGCCATGCACCTGAAAGTTGCTTCATCATCCATTGATATTGGTCAAATCTTGCACCAACAAATATTTCATTTAAAAAATTAGATTTCCTTAGTAATTAGCAAAATTTACATTCACAATTATATTAAAACCTTTTTTTATAAGCAACAAGAAAGAAATTTTACTACTGAATAACACAACAAGCGCCCAAGAGGGACACAATAATTTCTCACCTCAAATGAAGCTGAAGAGATTTGAATTATCTATCTTTTATATATATATATATATATATGAGGGGTGGTATTAGGTGAGCTATTAGTAAGATCATCCGACAAGTCCGTTCCACAAAATCTTGTGTCACAAAACCATAGAATAATAAATAAAAAAAAGATTCTAAATATAAAATCAGCAAATTAAATAAAAGTTGTTGAAATAAGTGGATATACCAAGATTCAAGTTTTAATTACCTGCTTGTACATTTTTATCTATTTCTTTTCAATGGATAGATTTTTGTACTTATAATTTAGATGTGTCTTGTATTTTTCAGAAAGTGATTTTACATGTGAGAATAACTTTTGTTTGTGAAGTTGTTGAAAATTAGAGTTAAACATAACTCAACAATTTGACAATTAATCATAAGTTGCAAGTTAAGAATTAATGGATTAATTTGATAGTAAATTAAGTACTTACCATAAAAAATAAAATGTCAAGCTTCTCTCTCTCTCTCTATATATATATTTATTTATTTCTAGACAAAGAAATGTTTATATGCAAATATTATTGGATCCTTAACTAAGTGGTCCATAACTTTATATGTTTACAAGCTATGGAGCTTACCATGAATAAATATTGGAATTGTCATGTTATTATAAGCCACATCAAGAAGCAATATTCTAGAAAGAATCAAATTAATTATACCTAAGATAAAGCCAAACCATAAAGTAGATGGAGAAGCATGGAAATTTACATATAGGACTCATTCAAAATAATCTTTTATAAACCAGGCAGAGGGAGACAGGTAAATTGCAAAGCTATATAAAGGGCATGAGAAGGGCTTCCTTAGCATCATAAAGCTAAAAAACCCATTTGTCATGGCTTCACATTTTACAACTCTTCTACTACTTGTGTTATTGTCTCTAACTTTGGCATTAGAGGTTGTTGCAGACCATCATGGTGATCATGATGATCACCATGATGATGACCATTCCAAACCCAAGAAATTTCTCCCACCTTATGGTTACAAGTCATCTAGCTCTCCTTATGTAAATGATGATGATGATCATCGCGATGATGATGATGATGATCGTGATGATGATGATGATCGTGATGATGATGACCATGATGATGACAAATACTTTTCAAAATCACCCAAAAAATTCCCTCCAAGTTACAAATACAAGTCATCTCCACCTCCGCCACCAGTTCACAAATCACCACCTCCACCAGTCTACAAGTATAAATCGCCGCCGCCTGTCTACAGGTATAAGTCACCACCAACACCACCTAAATACAAGTATAAGTCACCACCTTCTCATCATCATGATGATCATGATGACTAAAACAGTATATTTAGCTCCTTGATGGACAAGGTAAGTTTATTATTCTTTTGGATACTTATGTAGATGGTGTTTAATTTGTTCTCTAGAGGATAATTAAAAAATATATATTTTTTGATAATGTTTTTCAAATTAAAAAAAAACTTTGCTTATTCTATTAGAGTTTAATTAATTTAAATATAGAATTAAATAAATTAGTGTGTGAGATTTTGCCTCTGTATGCAACTTTAGTGTATTGCTGATTAGAGGAATAAAATAAAATAATTAAATTCTTATTATATGCAATTTGAGTTCATTTATGTACGTGAAAATGGAAGAAAATGTGCATGTGCTTTGTTGTTGTTGTTGTTTTTTCTTTACCATTTACATTAACATAGACAAGTCAACTGCAAAAGTCGATGATTGAATCAATTAAACTCATGCATCCTTATACTTTTGACTCTCAATAGGCTGTGCACCCAAGATTTAGTGAAAAAGAAATTTCCCCATATTTGCCTATCACTACATTGTTGCGTTCTTTGTTTTAAAGCAATTGCCCCATATTTGCCCATCTCTTCTTTAGGTGTACTTTTGCTGGTCAGATATGGAGAAAGTGGGAATTGCTCCTTTTTGGAAAGTTTAGCATGCCGCACTCATGTGAAAATTGCTTCACATGGAAGGAGATAGGGAGCATTATGTCAGTAATACACTATCAGTACAGTGGACGACATTTGGGAGGTTTCTATAACTTATGCTGCAACTTGGATTAGTTCTTCCAAGATAGGTGGTGCGTACTCATTCACAGACTGGTACAGGAGTTGGGATGCTTTGATGTAATTTCAGTCCGCTAGCAGTTTTTTGTGTTATATTTTCTGCTATTTGTTGTTAGAATGTTTTCTTGCCTCTCCATGAGCATTGCTTATGCTCATGTCACTGTATTACTGTTTTAACATTAATACAATATTTTGTCTCTTCTCAAAAAAAAAAAAAAAACTATGAAAATATGTTAAAAATTCATCAGAAAAGTCGCACATAAAAAGTTTCACATGCAAAAATAGGTCAGGAAGAAATATTGAAATTGAAAAATCACATGCCCTCTTAGGGAAAAAAAAATATTAAGAAGAAGCATACATTAGACAAAGTTGAAAGAAAATACTTGAGGAAAAATATGATAGGTTTAAAATATTTTTCATACATCTAAATTTGAAATGTTCATATATACAAAAGTACTCTTGTTTATTTTATATATAGATGCTCCAAAAGGGTAAGTATCAACCGAAAGATACACGTTATAATGACCCAGTTTGGTTTAGTAGTTGCAAACTATTTTTTAATTAGTCCGTCGACTTTGGATCAAACAAAAACAAAAACAAGAGCAAAACTAGCTCCATTTGTAAGCAAGTTTGGCCTAATTAGGATTTCGTAACTTTATTATATATCCTCACTTCATGATAATATTTAAAGCTCAACACTTTTAAATATAAAATCACATCATCAAACCAATTAAACTCATTCATCCTTATACTTGGATTTATAGGGCCTCGATCAAAATGAAATTGAAATGAATTAATTACCATGCCCTTATTGTGACCAAAACAAGAAGAAAGACTTATTTACTAAAAAACAAAAAATCTAGAAAAAAAAAATTGTCATTAAAAAAATTATTGTTTTACAAAACAATCAAATCTCCACTTTATACAGTTCTTCTACGTCTAAGTACATTTAATGTCTATAAGTTTCAAGATGAATTCTTTTTTCCACCTAGCTCAAATATATCATCCTTGGATGCTTCTCAAACTTAGAACAACAAAATCTGGTTCGCATGAACTATATATATGTCCAGCAACATGGATCTTCATAACATCATGCTATTGATGAGAATAAAAATAGTTAACTGTGATCAACTGTATATAATAGTGTTAGTTTTTCAGTTATTTAGTTTAACTAGAAGGTTCCAAAGTTAGTTGTTATGTTAGAGGTTAATTGCTCTGTTTCTAGTTGTTAGATAGTTAACAAGCAGCCCAGTTGCTTAGACATCTCGTATATATACCATTGTACAGACTCTAACTTATTACAAGAAACTCTGCAAGTCAGTTTTCTGAAACATTTTTCTCTTTCTCTCTACTTCTTCTTCTTATTCTTTCCTAAGATCCTTTCATGGTATCAGAGCATTAAAGATTGATAATGGCGAATCAAGCTTCTTCTTCTTTTCGTGGAGATATATTAGATTCTACTACACATCGTTTCAAACCTGTTTCTTTCAATTACTTTCTTACAGTAAATTATGTTAGATAATTCAAATTTCTTGATTTGGCGAAAGCAAATTCTTTCAACCATCGAAGGTCACAAGCTACTTCGATTCATCAATGGTGATCCTCCTCCATTGAAGTTTCTTTCTCGAAATGATGAAGACATTAATGTGATCAATCCGGAATTTAGTACCTGGAAGCAGCAAGATCAGCTTCTCCTATCTAGGATTCTTTCTTCTAGGACAAAAAGTATTCTCTCAAGAATGGTAACCTTTCACACTACCTATCAAGCCTGGACTACACTGGAAACTGACTTTACTTCTCATATCAGAGCAAAAGTTTCATAGTACAAGACACAATTGCAAAATGTTAAGAAGAACTCCCTCACCACGAATAAATATCTACTCAAAATCAGAAACTGTGCCAATCTCCTTTCCTTAGTTGGCCATACTTTATCAACTAAGGAACATCTTGATGCAATCTTTGAAGGCCTGTAACACCCCGATTTTCAAAATTAATTTTTTTTTGAATATTTAAATTTTTTATAAAATATCACCGAAAATCGAGATGCTACGCGTATCCGTCTATCTTAACCCATAACCATTTTATAAATAATAAAATTTGCAAAACTATGAGTTTATATTCTTCAAACCAACTTACTGGTTAAGATAAACGAATACATTTAATTCTTTATACAATCTTTATCTTCACGAGGGTACTTGCCCTTTTCCATCCATTATGGACACAACATTAAAATACGATCATCAAATAGAATTAATGAATTCTATTCCAAGGCATATACACGTGAAATGAATCACAAGTTCTTTACTGACCATAATAATATTCATTGAATTCCAATTATCAATACAATTCGTCTGAATAATAAACCTTTAAAAATTAAATGAAAACATTCAGTCCCATAATACTAATTAATTAACCCACCCCTACTACTCTGCACTATGTCACGAACTCGCAATTTTATTCTCCTAAGCACCTGCATAAAAAAATGGGGTGAGCTTGAAAGCCCAGTGGGTCATCTAAACAATTCACAATATTTTATTGTGATACATACACAAGAACATTACAAACAAGTTTCACACATTAATCGTCGCAACATTAGATTGTTTGAGTCTATAGTTTCATCACGTTCCAAATCACGTACCGTTCAGGGTGGCACAGCCCAAAAATAAAAATTGGAACATTGGCGATATTCCTTAGAATAACTGCCCCATATGTGTGATTCTTATCTTAATTGTGTTCTTTAGTGATGTCACGCCATACGTACGATATAAACACGATATTAAGTGTATTCGTAAAACATATTCAACTTCACTACATATGGCATCATGTCACAAAATTAATTATAACAGTATTCACGCATTCACTATGCCAATATTCTAAATCATACATTTCATTATCGGCATTTTATAAATAAATTTAACTACCACATGAATTTCATGCATCCAATTATCATCTGATCAGAATAAAAATTATGTTAACACACACATCGTCATGGCTAAACAATCACAACATTGTATAAATATAATCATGTACAATAGGCATGCATAAGCAATTTAATAATACTATGGACCTAATTAATTTAACATTCTTATCTATATATCAAATAAAATAGTATGAAGGCCTAGAATCATTCCTACCTGAATCGCTAATTTCCAAATCACGTAAATTCCTCGTCACGCGTAGTACTCAACCTGTACACGTATATTACGATTGTTAATATAATTACTCAATTATGAGTGTAGAGATATATATACATATACATGTATATATATAGTGGTTGGATGTTTAAACTAAGTATATATATATTATATGACATTTTGGTTGCTAAAAAAAATTAATAACACTTGGTTAAAAAAATATGTATGATACATATAAATATATTATATAATATCTTGATTGCTAAAAAAAATAAATAATTGAGTTGCAATGGTTAAAAAAATAATAATAACTTATTGTATGTATGATATTTATATATAAGTATATTACATAATATTTTGGTTGCTTAAAAATAATAATACTTGAATTGCAATGTTAAAAAAAATAATAACTTATTGTATATATGACATATATATAAATATATTATATAACATTGTGGTTGCTAAAAAAAAATGATAATACTTGAATTGTCATGTTTAAAAAAATTAATAACACTTGGTTAAAAAAAAAGTATAACACATATAAATATATTGTACAACATTTTGGTTGCTTAAAAATAATAAAAATAATAGAATATACTTGTATGTGTGATATTGTATATATATATATATTATATAGCATGTAACTTGTTTAAAAGAAAATAAAAGAAAAAGAAAAAGAAAATAAAAATCAAAATCAAAATCGGAGATGATATATGTATGTTATGTATTATATAACATATCATAGTTGTTGCTTAAAAGAAAGGAAAGGAAATGAAATAAAGTAAAGTGAAATTTCTTTACTTGAGTTGCTGGGCGTACAGGGGAGAAAACAGAGAAGAGAAAGAAAAAGAAAGAGGGAAAGGAAAGAGAAGGAGAGAAGAAGAAGAAGAAGAAGAAGAAAAGAAGGGAGTGAGGGCGAGTTGCAGAGAGCGAGAGATCGGAAAAGAGAGATCGAAGGCGAGAGGTCGGCGAAGAGAAGAAAGAGAGCGGCAAGATCAGCCGGCGTAGAAGAGGGCGGCGGCGACGGCGAGATGAGATCGGTGGCGGAGTTGCAGTGGCAAGGAAGGGAGAGAAGAAGGAGAGCGGCGGCGGCGGTGTGCGCTGGAAGAAAGGAAGAGGAAGAGAAGAGGGTTTCGAGCAGGCGAGGTTTGCGATTTGGTTTAAAGAGAGCGAGATCCGGAAATTTCGACGAGATCTCGGCGAGGTTCCGGTGACACGTCGGCGAGATCTCTTGTCGCCGAGAATTCCGGATCTTGTTTGACATCATTTTTTTTTTTTTTTGTATGGGTTGTAGCTTTGCAGGCAAGATCAGGGTATGTTTGGGAATGCTTATCACCAGACGGGTTTGCTTTTCTTTCTGATATGCTGATGATCTAATTATATTGTATAAATATCCAATTAATTCTTTGTGTGTTTTGAATCATGTAGAGAAGAAAATGGAGTGTTTAACTAGAGATTTTCTGGGTATTACAATCTTCCCGTCTTAAAAGAAATTTCGTCCCGAAATTAAAGTATAAGCTTACTTACTTGATGATGTTCAACTCTTTCCACTGTTGACCAGTTGTATCTCAAAACCTAGAGTGTTCTTTGGAATAAGTCGGCATATTTGGCCCTCATTTCACTTTCAGGTTCCCAAGTGGCTTCTTCAACTCCATGATGTTTCCACAATACTTTAACTAATGGAATGTCTTTGTTCCTCAAGCTATGAACTTTCCAATCTAGGATCTGTAAAGGTCCTTCTTCATAGGTGGCATCAGCTTGTACGTTCACGTCTTTCCAATCGATGGTGTGGGAAGGGTCTGGTTCATATTTTTGCAACATCGATACATGGAATACGTTGTGAATGGCGGATAAACTAGTTGGTAACTCTAGTTTGTAAGCATTCTCACCAATTCGATCACTGATCTCGAAGGGACCGATGAATCGCGGCGATAACTTCCCTTTCTTACCAAACCTCATGATGCCTTTTTGAGGGCTTATTCTCAGAAATACCTTATCACCTTTTTGGAACTCTAGAGGTCGACGCCTCTTATCTGCGTAGCTCTTCTGCCTATTCTGTGCAGTAACTAGCCTTTTCTGGATTAACTTCACTTTTTCGTTCATGTCCATTATCATATCTGGTCCTGTAAGTACCTTATCTTCCCAATCGGCCCAACACAGTGGTGACCTACATGGTCTTCCATATAGAGCTTCGTATGGAGCCATTTGTATACTTGCCTGGTAACTATTGTTATAAGCAAACTCTGCTAGGTGTAAGTATTTACTCCAATTTCCCTTGAAATCTAGTACACAAGCTCTCAACATGTCTTCCAAGATCTGAATAACCCTTTCGGATTGACCATCTGTCTGAGGATGATAGGCGGTGCTCATGGTTAATTTGGTTCCCAATTCCCGCTGTAAACTCTGCCAGAATTGAGATGTGAACAAGGCATCTCTATCTGACACTATCGATTTGGGTACTCCGTGTAGCTTCACAATCTCTTTCACATACAGCTCACCCAGTTTACTAATCGTATCTGTGGATTTAATAGGTAAGAAATGCGCCACTTTAGTAAGTCGATCCACAATTACCCAAACTTTATCCTCACCTTTCTGATTTCTAGGAAGAGCGCCGACGAAATCCATTGCTATGTTATCCCATTTCCATTCAGGGATTTCTAAAGGTTGTAACAATCCAGACGGTCTTTTATGTTCGGCCTTAACTTGCTGACATGTAAGGCATTTAGACACATATTTAGCCACATCTCTTTTCATACCTTTCCACCAGTAGGTTTTCTTCAAATTTTGGTACATCTTATCTCCACCAGGATGTAAAGTGTATTTAGTTTGATGGGCTTCATCAAATAAGGTCTTTTTAATTTCTTCAATTCTGGGTACACAAATTCGATCTCTGAACCTTAATAAACCTTCTGAATCGATTTTGAAATTTGCATTTCCATTATTGGTTCTTGCATCTGCCACCCATTTTATCAGTTTTCTATCCTGAGCTTGACCTTCCTTAATTTGATGTAGTAGGTCTGGCTTGCAGCTCATATTATATAAGAAAATCTGATTTTCACCTTTTTGTACGCCTAAATTATAATCTTCAATTAATTGGTACGTCTGGGCTTTTTCTACATCGTTCTTATACGATTTTCGACTTAAAGCATCTGCGACTACGTTGGCTTTCCCTGGGTGATAATGCAGTTGAAAATCATAATCATTCAGCAATTCCATCCATCTCCTTTGCCTCAAATTTAACTCCTTTTGTGTATAGATGTACTTCAAACTCTTATGATCAGAGTATAAATCAAATTTTTCTCCATAAAGATAGTGTCTCCATATCTTCAAGGAAAATACAATAACAACCAATTCTAAATCATGAGTCGGGTAGTTCTGTTCATGAGTCTTCAGTTGCCTAGAAGCATAAGCAACCACTTTACCTTCCTGCATCAGAACAGCGCCAAGACCATTCTTAGAAGCATCAGTGTAAATAACTTAACCGACTCCGCTTGCAGGAGTGATCAATATTGGGGCTGTGGTTAATCGTCTCTTCAACTCCTGAAAGGAATTCTCACATTTCTCATCCCAGCTAAATTTGGCATCCTTCCTTGTTAGCTTCGTCATAGGCTCAGCTAATCTCGAAAAATTTAGAATAAATCTTCTATAGTAGCCAGCCAGTCCCAAAAAGCTTCTAATTTCTGTCACTGACTTTGGCTTTTCCCAGTTCATTACTGCTTCAACTTTTGTTGGATCTACGGATATCCCTTCTGATGACACTACATGGCCCAAAAATTTGACTGACTTCATCCAAAATTCAAATTTTTCAAATTTGGCATACAATTCATTTTGCCTCAATGTTTCCAAAACTACTGTAAGGTGTTCCTGATGTTCCTCACGGGTCTTCGAATAAACCAGAATATCATCAACAAATACCACTACAAATTTGTCTAGATGAGGCCTAAACGTCCTATTCATGAGGTCCATAAATGCTGCTGGTGCATTAGTGAGTCCAAATGGCATGACTCTGAATTCAAAGTGTCCATACCTAGTCCTGAATGCCGTCTTCAGTATATTTGACTCTTTGATTCTAAGTTGGTGATAACCGGACCTTAGGTCGATCTTGGAAAAACAAGTTGCTCCCCTCAGTTGATCGACCAAATCATCTATTCTGGGAAGGGGGTACTTGTTCTTGACTGTGACTTGATTTAATTTTCTATAGTCAATACACAGTCTCATCGACCCATCTTTCTTTTTGGCAAACAATACTGGTGCTCCCCAGGGTGATTGGCTCGGCTGGATAAATTTCTTCGCACTAAGATCATCAAGTTGGGTCCTTAGTTCTATTAATTCGCCAGGGGCCATTCTGTAGGGTGACATGGCTATGGGGGCTGTTCCAGGGTACAGTTCTATCTTGAACTCTACTTCCCGCTTAGGAGGTAATCCTGGTAATTCTTCGGGAAACACTTCAGGAAAATCTCTAACCACCAAGTACTCTTCTAAATTCCTCAAGGGCTTTAGAGGCTCGGCTTCTGTTAGGGTTTTGAATTCCTCTTTTTTATTCACAGAGTCGAGAAGTGCGGACATGATATTCCTCGGGATTTTGTTTCTATAATGGGTAAGAGTATCAATTCAGCTGAAATCAGCTTATCATTAATTCTAAGGTCACAACTACATTTTTCAGTTGTGGAGACGTTTACTCCTACTGGAGTTGAAATCTTCATAACGACAGATAAAGGTACAGTAGAAAGTTGTAGTTTCCTGGCTAAGTTTTCAGAAATAAAAGACCTTGATGCTCCAGAATCAAACAAGACTTTAACTGTAACATGAAATAAAATGAATGTACCTTCCACCACTTCGTTTGCATCAAATTCTTGCTCAGGATTTCCTTCTGTCATCGCAAAGACTCTGCCTTGATTTTGATTTTGGGTTTGGTTCTGATTATAACTTGGACGATTGGCTTGATTGCGTCCTTGTACATTGTTGTTGCTCTGCCAGTTGCCCGGACGAAAATTTTGTCGAACTCCTTGCGCAGTGCAGTTTCGTGCCAAATGACCCGGTCGGTTGCATTTGTAGCAAAGTCTCGTATCTACTACTTGATTTCTATTTTGTTGGGGTGGACGAATATTGTTTTGCTGGATTTGTTGTCCACCATTATGCCTAGACCCTCCTGATCCGTTGTTGGGATTCTGTCCCCTGTTCCACTGGTTCCCATTGTTGAACGTGTTTCTGTTCCACATATTACCATTGCCACCAAAATTGTTCAGATTCTGCCTCTTGTTGTGATTGCTCTGGTAATCAGAATTTTGTCCTTGCGGCCTTTTGTTCCTGTTCCGTATTGTTTCTTGTAGGTTCAGTTCTCTTTCTACTAACAGGGCTCGTTCAACTACCTCTTTGTAAGTCCCCAGATTCATTGGAACAACCATCTTTCTAATATCCAATTTGAGACCTTCTGCAAATCTACTAGCTTTCATCTGTTCATTGGCAACCAATTCACGAGCAAATCTGGAAAGTTCGATAAACTTCGCCTCATATTCTGCCACTGTCATGTTCCTCTGTATCAGTCTCACAAATTCAGATTGGAGTTCTTTTCTGTTCGCGTTGGGAAAGAATTTATCATAAAATATTTCTTCAAAAGTCGCCCAGGTCATAGTGTTCACATCCACTGTAGGACTTTCTTTAACCACTCTCCACCAATGTCTAGCCTCACCTATGAATTGGTGAGTCGCAATTGCCACCATTCTGGGACCAGTTACTCCCAAAACTTCCAAATGTTCCTTGACCTCCTGGAACCACTTGTCGGCTTCCCTTGGATCCGGTTTTCCTTCAAATTTCGAAGGATGCATACGTTGGAAGTCTTTCAATTGATTTGCCCATTCTTTTTCTTCAGGTCTCCTGATGTTTTGAGTTCCTGTTTCATTATGTACCACAATAGTTGCATTCGGTTGTGGTTGAGGCAGCTGTCTGGTCACCTGTTCCACGACTTGCCTCACAAATTCGGCCATCATCTCAGGTCCCAAAACAATTCCAGGGGTTGGAACTGTTGGAGGTTGGACGTTTTCTGTTCCAGCAGAGTCAACATTCACTGTTTGATTTACATGTTCTTGATCCGTCGGATGAGATTCAGATGTCGATTGTGTCGGCACAGCTGGTTCAGTGTCCCTTAGGAGATCACCCATAGACCTCGTGTTCATTCTTCGAGGTGCAGCCATCTATAAAATTTCAACTCATCTTTAGTACTACAGGAGATAATTATTTCCGGTTAGGGTGACTCTAGATTCAGAATTCTAAGTTCTCGAAAATAAAGTGATCCTATTGATTCAGTTTCTAAGTTTTATAAAATTTTTGACAATCCATGATTGTCACAGGGTACATGATTTGGTTTTGATACATGTAAACAAGACAAGCAAACAAACAAACAACATACCGCACAACAATGGTATAAAGAAAATTTCCAAGCTTTCACTTATACCCTCCGTATTCAAGTGTCCCATACCACTCTAGCCCGGTGATATAAGCTTCCACAAAGAAACTTCAATACACCCAAACAATGCGCAAATGTCCTACCAACTAAGGCTTCCCAGGTATCCTCTATGTTCAAGCTGTCCCATACCAGTTGAACGTAGCGATACAAGCTCGTCCAGAGTTGTTAGTCACTCACCAAACATGGCCTGCTAGTCTCCAAGATCAAGACTCCTCAAATACCCTTAAATTCCTCCACGTCCCATACCGCTTTGGAACCAAGAATAAAAGATTCATCCTGATCTCAGATTCTAACCAAACAGTTTTCAAACAAGTTCTCGTCTCTAACCGATGTCCTAAAAGTTTTGGGTTTGTCAGACCCACTGTACTTTCATTCTCGATCTTACATTATAAAGTGACCTTTAGAAATACTAAACTTCTCAAAATTTGTTGTAACATTTCCCATGATCTGAAGCCTAAAGCTCTGATACCAAACTGTAACACCCCGATTTTCAAAATTAATTTTTTTTTGAATATTTAAATTTTTTATAAAATATCACCGAAAATCGAGATGCTACGCGTATCCGTCTATCTTAACCCATAACCATTTTATAAATAATAAAATTTGCAAAACTATGAGTTTATATTCTTCAAACCAACTTACTGGTTAAGATAAACGAATACATTTAATTCTTTATACAATCTTTATCTTCACGAGGGTACTTGCCCTTTTCCATCCATTATGGACACAACATTAAAATACGATCATCAAATAGAATTAATGAATTCTATTCCAAGGCATATACACGTGAAATGAAGCACAAGTTCTTTACTGACCATAATAATATTCATTGAATTCCAATTATCAATACAATTCGTCTGAATAATAAACCTTTAAAAATTAAATGAAAACATTCAGTCCCATAATACTAATTAATTAACCCACCCCTACTACTCTGCACTATGTCACGAACTCGCAATTTTATTCTCCTAAGCACCTGCATAAAAAAATGGGGTGAGCTTGAAAGCCCAGTGGGTCATCTAAACAATTCACAATATTTTATTGTGATACATACACAAGAACATTACAAACAAGTTTCACACATTAATCGTCGCAACATTAGATTGTTTGAGTCTATAGTTTCATCACGTTCCAAATCACGTACCGTTCAGGGTGGCACAGCCCAAAAATAAAAATTGGAACATTGGCGATATTCCTTAGAATAACTGCCCCATATGTGGGATTCTTATCTTAATTGTGTTCTTTAGTGATGTCACGCCATACGTACGATATAAACACGATATTAAGTGTATTCGTAAAACATATTCAACTTCACTACATATGGCATCATGTCACAAAATTAATTATAACAGTATTCACGCATTCACTAAGCCAATATTCTAAATCATACATTTCATTATCGGCATTTTATAAATAAATTTAACTACCACATGAATTTCATGCATCCAATTATCATCTGATCAGAATAAAAATTATGTTAACACACACATCGTCATGGCTAAACAATCACAACATTGTATAAATATAATCATGTACAATAGGCATGCATAAGCAATTTAATAATACTATGGACCTAATTAATTTAACATTCTTATCTATATATCAAATAAAATAGTATGAAGGCCTAGAATCATTCCTACCTGAATCGCTAATTTCCAAATCACGTAAATTCCTCGTCACGCGTAGTACTCAACCTGTACACGTATATTACGATTGTTAATATAATTACTCAATTATGAGTGTAGAGATATATATACATATACATGTATATATATAGTGGTTGGATGTTTAAACTAAGTATATATATATTATATGACATTTTGGTTGCTAAAAAAAATTAATAACACTTGGTTAAAAAAATATGTATGATACATATAAATATATTATATAATATCTTGATTGCTAAAAAAAATAAATAATTGAGTTGCAATGGTTAAAAAAATAATAATAACTTATTGTATGTATGATATTTATATATAAGTATATTACATAATATTTTGGTTGCTTAAAAATAATAATACTTGAATTGCAATGTTAAAAAAAATAATAACTTATTGTATATATGACATATATATAAATATATTATATAACATTGTGGTTGCTAAAAAAAAATGATAATACTTGAATTGTCATGTTTAAAAAAATTAATAACACTTGGTTAAAAAAAAAGTATAACACATATAAATATATTGTACAACATTTTGGTTGCTTAAAAATAATAAAAATAATAGAATATACTTGTATGTGTGATATTGTATATATATATATATATATATATATATATATATATATATATATATATATATATTATATAGCATGTAACTTGTTTAAAAGAAAATAAAAGAAAAAGAAAAAGAAAATAAAAATCAAAATCAAAATCGGAGATGATATATGTATGTTATGTATTATATAACATATCATAGTTGTTGCTTAAAAGAAAGGAAAGGAAATGAAATAAAGTAAAGTGAAATTTCTTTACTTGAGTTGCTGGGCGTTTGCTTGGTGTACAGGGGAGAAAACAGAGAAGAGAAAGAAAAAGAAAGAGGGAAAGGAAAGAGGAGAGAAGAAGAAGAAGAAGAAGAAGAAAAGAAGGGAGTGAGGGCGAGTTGCAGAGAGCGAGAGATCGGAAAAGAGAGATCGAAGGCGAGAGGTCGGCGAAGAGAAGAAAGAGAGCGGCAAGATCAGCCGGCGTAGAAGAGGGCGGCGGCGACGGCGAGATGAGATCGGTGGCGGAGTTGCAGCGGCAAGGAAGGGAGAGAAGAAGGAGAGCGGCGGCGGCGGTGTGCGCTGGAAGAAAGGAAGAGGAAGAGAAGAGGGTTTCGAGCAGGCGAGGTTTGCGATTTGGTTTAAAGAGAGCGAGATCCGAAAATTTCGACGAGATCTCGGCGAGGTTCCGGTGACACGTCGGCGAGATCTCGGCGAGAATCCCGGCGACATGTCGCCGAGAATTCCGGATCTTGTTTGACATCATTTTTTTTTTTTTTTGTATGGGTTGTAGCTTTGCAGGCAAGATCAGGGTATGTTTGGGAATGCTTATCACCAGACGGGTTTGCTTTTCTTTCTGATCTGCTGATGATCTAATTATATTGTATAAATATCCAATTAATTCTTTGTGTGTTTTGAATCATGTAGAGAAGAAAATGGAGTGTTTAACTAGAGATTTTCTGGGTATTACAAGGCCTCTCTTCTGAATATGATACTTTCATTCTAACTGTTGAGGCACACACTGATGATTACACAGTTGAGGACATTAAGGCACTAGTGATAACACAAGAGGCACGAATAGAAAAACATCATCGTAATCTTGATTCTGCATCATCTACTTTTTCTAATTATTTTCAAGCAAATCTTGTTGGAAGATTGTTCAATTCTCAACAACAAAAATCTATCTTTAACAATCGACAGTTTTCTTCTTCTCCTTCTGGTATTCCTTTCAATATCAGAGGCCGATCTCCATCTTTTAGAGGTGTTTCACCTCAGACATGGCGTCCTCCTGTGAAGTCTTAAGGAAGGGGTTATTGGAACACCACAAAATCTCAATGCTAGTTATGTGGCAAGTTTGGTCATCTTGTGATGAACTGTTTTTACAGATTTGATCAGTCCTTTCAAGGACCTACCAAATCTTCACAAGCTAATGTCCTTAATCTGCAACATGAAGATGATGTGCCTGATTCATCTTCTTCTGTTTTTCTCAATTCTGTCTCTCAAGAACAATTTACCGGTAATGCCTTCTATGCATCCTTTGAGACAGTTGCTGATCCCCTTTGGTACCTTGACTTTGGTGGCTCCAACCATGTCACGGCTTATGATGACAATCTCTTGGTTATGACTGATTATGCTAGTCCAGAGCAGGTTCATATTGGTAATAGTTCTGATCTCTTTATTACACATTGGAACTTCTCTTTTTCATTATCCTTATTACGATAGATCTCTTTATCTCAATAACCTTTTACATGTTCCTGAAATAACCAAGAACCTCATAAGTGTTTTAAACCAAAAATATATGATGCCATGTCTGTTCCATCAACAGTTTCTGAGGCATTAAAGCATGATCAATGGAAGTTTGCTAGGGATGATGGGTATTCAGCCTTAATGAAGAATGGAACTTAGTCTTTGGTACCCTTACCTGAAGTAAGAAAAATTGTTGGTTCTAAATGGGTATTTCGCATTAAAGAAAACCCAGATGGTTCAATTAACAAGTATAAGGCAAATTGGTTTCAATTTTATTATCCAATTACTTTATGTTGATGACATGTTAGTAGCTGGTGCAGATTTGAAGGAGATCAACAAATTGAAAAAAACTGTTGTCCAGTGAATTTGAGATGAAAGACTTGGGTGCAGCAAAACATATACTTCGGATGAGGATTAACAGGGACAGACATATGGGTACTTTGCAGTTATCTCAGGCAAACTATGTTCGTAAGGTACTCCAGAGGTTTAGTATGAGTGATGCTAAGCCAGTGAGAACTTCGTTTTCTAATCATTTCAAATTGTCCAAAGAGCAAAATTCACAGTTAGATGAGGAGAAAGCATACATGGCTAAAGTTTCATATGCTTCAGCTATTGGGAGCTTGATGTATGCTATGGTTTGTACGAGACCAGATATTGCTCATGCAGTGGGAGTAGTGATCAGATTTATGTCAGATCCAGGCAAACAACATTGGGAAGCAGTTAAGTGAAGACTTATGTATCTACGAGGTACTACTAAAAAATGTCTATGTTTAGTAGAGGTGAGTTAAAGTTACAAGGCTTTGTAGATGTTGATTTTGCTTGTGAGGTGGATCACAGAAGGAGCACTTCAGGATATGTGTTCACATTAAGTACTATAGCCATCAGTTGGATTTCTCAATTGCAGAAGATTGTGGCCTTATCTACAACTGAAGCAGAGTATGTGGTTGTGACACAAGCTAATAAAGAGCTGATTTGGTTGCAAGGTTTGTTGGTAGAGTTGGGATTCAAGCAAGTGATGAATGTCTTGCACAGTGATATTCAGAGTGCGATAAACTTGGCCAAAAATTTAGCATTTCATTACAGGACCAAGCATATTGGACTGCATTACCATTAGGGGTGTCATCGGATAGGTTTGGATCGATTTATAACCCAAACCGTAATCCGAACCGATGGGCATTAAATTGAAAAAATACAAACCGAAACCGATTAGACTCTAGCCACTAATCCAATCTGATTCGATCCGAACAAATTCTGTTCGGTTCTGTTTGGATTGATCGGTTTCAATATTTTAACCTATAAAATATATTTTTCATCTAATGATTTTTTTACATAGTATAATAACAACATCAAATGATAATTTAAAAGTTTTAAATTCACATTAAAGTATTTATGTTCTAACATAAATGCAACAATACTATCATTCTTTACCATAAAGATAAAAAATGATTAATTTACATCTTATCTCACAAAATTAAATAAAGTAAAATAAAAATTATCAAAGTTTAATTACCAACATCCTTCCCAAAATCAATTCCAAACCAATCCAATTCGGTTGGGTTTAAGGTCCATTTTTTAGACCTTAATCCGTAGACCGAACCAAACCGATCGGATTTTAAAAAGTCCAAACTGAAACCGATCCGATTAGGGTAAAAAATCGATCTGATCTGATCCGAACACACAGGTTCGGATCGGTTTTGCGGTTTGAACCAATCCACTGACACCCCTAGTTACCATTTCATTAGATCATTGCTTGATGATGGGGTGCCAACACTGGTGAAGATTCAACGTAGCAAGAATCCAACAAACATCTTGGCCAAAACACTTACTACAGAGAAACTGGAGTTGTGCGCAACTTCAGTTGGTCTTCAAGGTTGAAGACGTGACTTTTGAGTGCACCAGTTTCACTAGCCATTGAAGACAGATGTTCACAGGTGTTTTAGTCTTCAAGTAGGAGAATGTAGGAATGTGAAGCCTAAAATAATTATTTGGTCTTAAGTAGGAGGTTGTTATATTATGAAGCCAAAATAACTATTTAATTTATTTTATGTACGATAGTACAATTCTACCCTTATATAAAGTTTGTATATAAATCTAATTATAATTAGAGTTTATGTGAGATTAGATAGATTGAGAGGTGAGGAGAATTGTGAGAGAGTGCTCACAGAGTAACTTTCTATTATAAACCTCCATTCATAGTGGATTGAGTGTTGGTGCACTCCGTGGACGTAGGGATTTCTTCCCAAACCATGTTAAATCTCATCTCTGTGTTTTCTCTTTGTGTGTGTTTGCGGCATCTTGGGTTTATTCCCTATCACATCTAAGGCACCTTATGAAGGTATTTAAAAAAAGGGAAAAAATTGTAGAAACCAAGTCTAAATTTTCAAGCATGTTACATGTATTAGTTTTATATATTAACATGTACAACAAAACCCAATCTTCTTTAACTATAAATTTAGTATATTTTCATAGGAGAAATATTAATTAGATGTTCTCTTGTCAATCAATCCAGCTGGAAAAATTGACGCTGTGTATGCATGGTTTGTCAAAAAGCTTAATAATCTTTTAAGAAAATTGAAAACCAAAGAAAACCATAAGATTTGTGCCAATTGAATTTGTCGAAAACGTGATGAAACTGTCAAGAAAATAGAAGTAAATTAGCTGGAAATGGGAAAAACAAGGTTGAAAGATGAAGATTACATATATATATATATATATATATATATATATATATATATATATATATATATAAATGCTTGAACGGCCTAATTTGTATGAGCCATAAAAGAGATAGGTTGTTACAAGTTTTACAAACTGCACCAATGTAACACCCCGATTTTTAAAACTTAATTTTCAAGTAAAATAATGAATATTTTGATTTTTATATAAAGTATCACTGAAAATCGAGACGTACTCGTATCCGTCTATCTTTCATCTGTTCATTGGTGACCAGTAAACGAGCAAATCTGGAAAGTTCGATAAACTTCGCCTCATATTCTGCCACTGTCATGTTCCTCTATATCAGTCTCACAAATTCAGATTGTAGTTCTTTTCTGTTCGCTTTGGGAAAGAATATATCATAAAATATTTCTTCAAAAGTCGCCCAGGTCATAGTGTTCACGTCCACTGTAGGACTTTCTTTAACCATTCTCCACCAATGTTTGGCCTCACCTATGAATTGGTGAGCCGCAATTGCCACCATTCTTGGACCAGTTACTCCCAGAACTTCCAAGTGTTCCTGAACCTCCTGGAACCACTTGTCAGCTTCCCTTGGATCTGGTTTGCCTTCAAATTTCGACGGATGCATACGTTGGAAATCTTTCAATTGATCGGCCCATTCTTTTTCTTCAGGTCTCCTGATGTTTCGAGTTCCTGTTTCATTCTACACCACAATAGTTGGATTCTGTTGAGGTTGAGGCATCTGTCTGGTCACCTGTTCCACGACTTGCCTCACAAATTCAGCCATCATCTCTGGTCCCAAGACAATTCCAGGGGTTGGAACTGTTGTAGGTTGGACGTTCTCTATTCCAGCAGAGTCAACATTCATTGTTTGATTTGTATGTTCTTGCTCCATCGGCTGAGATTCGGATGTCGATTGTGTCTGCTCAGCAGGTTCAGTGTCCCTTATGAGATCACTCACAGACCTTGTGTTCCTTCTTCGAAGTGCAGCCATCTATAAAATTTCAACTCATCTTTAGTACTACAGGAGATAATTATTTCCGGTTAGGGTGACTCTAGATTCAGAATTCTAAGTTCTCGAAAATAAAATGATCCTATTGATTCAGTTTCTAGGTTTCATAAAATTTTGACAATCCATGATTGTCACAGGGTACATGATTTGGTTTTGATACATGTAAACAAGACAAGCAAACAAACAAACAACATACCACAGAACAATGGTACAAAGAAAATTCCCAAACTTTCACTTATACCCTCCGTATTCAAGTATCCCATACCACTCTAGCCCGGTGATATAAGCTTCCATAAAGAAACTTCAATACACCCAAACAATGCGCAAATGTCCTATCGACTAAGGCTTCCCAGGTATCCACTATGTTCAAGCTATCCCATACCAGTTGAACGTAGCGATACAAGCTCGTCCAGAGTTGTTAGTCATCCACCAAACATGGCCTGCTAGTCTCCAAGATCAAGACTCCTCAAATACCCTTAAATTCCTCCACGTCCCATACCGCTTTGGAACCAAGAATAAAAGATTCATCCTGATCTCAGATTCTAACCAAACAGTTTTCATACAAGTTCTTGTCTCTAACCGATGTCCTAAAAGTTTTGATTTTGTTAGACCCACTATACTTTCATTCTCGACATTACGTTATAAAGTGACCTTCACTAATACTAAACTTCTCAAAATTTGTTGTAACATTTCCCATGATCTGAAGCCTAAAGCTCTGATACCAAACTGTAACACCCCGATTTTCAAAACTTAATTTTCAAGTAAAATAATGAATATTTTGATTTTTATATAAAGTATCACTGAAAATCGAGACGTTACTCGTATCCGTCTATCTTAACCCATAACCATTTTATAAATAATAAGATTTGCAAAACTATGAGTTTATATTCTTCCATCCAACTTACTGGTTAAGATAAACGAATACCTTTAATTCTTCATACAATTGTTATCTTCATACGATGATACTTGCCCTTGCCCATTCATTATGGACACAACATTAAAATACAATCATCAAATAGAATTAATGAATTCTATTCCAAGGCATTCACACGTGAAATAAATCACAGGGTCTTTACTGACCGTAATAATATTCATTGAATTTTAATTATCAATACAATTCGTTTGAATAATAAACCTTTAAAAATTAAATGAAAATATTCAGTCCCATAATACTAATTAATTAACTCACCCTACTACTCTGCACTATGTCACGAACTCGCAATTTTATTCTCCTAAGCACCTGCATATAAAAAATAGGGGTGAGCTTGAAAGCCCAGTGGGTCATCTAAACAATTCACAATATTTTATTGTGATACATACACAAGAACATTACAAACAAGTTTCACACATTAATCGCTACAACATTAGATTGTTTGAGTCGGTAACTTCATCACGTTTCAAATCACGTACCGTTAGAAAATCAAACTCAGGGTGGCACAGCCCCAAAATTAGAACATTGGCAATATTCCTTAGAATAACTGCCCCATATGTGTGATTCTTATCTTAATCGTGTTCTTTAGTGATGTCACCTCATACGTACGGTAATAGCACGATATTAAGTGTATTCATAAAACATATTCAACTCCACTACACATGATATCATGTCACAAAATCAATTATAATAGTGTTCACGCATTCACTATGCCAATATTCCAAATCATACATTTCATTATCAATCATTATAATTTATAAATGAATTCAACTACCACATGAATTTTATGCATCCAATTATCATTTGATCAGAATAAAAATCATGTTAACACACATATCATCATGGCTAAACAATCACAACATTGTATATATATAATCATGTACAATAGGCATGCATAAGCGATCTAATAATACTATGGACCTAATTAATTTAACATTCCTATCTATATATCAAATAAAATATTATGAAGGCCTAGAATCATTCTCACCTGAATCGTTAAATTCCAAATGTGTTGAGATTGATTCCTCGACGTTGGGTGTTATCAACCTATCCACGCATAAATCAGACGTTAATCACTTGTTTTGTATTATATTATATTAATATAATGTGCATACATGTCTATGTTGTATGGTGGTGGTCACATTATACATATAATATAACTTAGCTAATGAACTTTCACCTGATATAATATGATGATCTAGATAGTAAAAACGTAAAATATGATATACCATAATCTAATATATTATATGTGGTATTGTATGTATGATATATATATATATATATATATATATATACATATAAATATATTATATAACATCTTGGTTGCTTAAAAAAAAATAATAACACTTGGTAAAAAAAAAAAATGTATGATACATATAAATATATTATATAATATCTTGATTGCTTAAAAATAATAACACTTGAGTTGTAATGTTAAAAAAAATAACGTATTATATGTATAATATATATATAAATATATTATATAATATTTTGGTTGCTTAAAAAAATTAATAATACTTGAATTGCAATGTTTAAAAAAATAATAATATATTGTATGTATGATATATATATATATATATATATATATATATATATATATATATATATATATATATATATATATATATATATATATATATTATACAACATTTTGGTTGCTCAAAAATAATGAAAATAATAAAATACACTTGTATGCGTGATATTGTATGTATGATATATATATACACATATAACATTGTTTGTTGTTTAAAAGAAAAGAAAAGAAAAAGAAAAAGAAAATAAAAAATAAAAATCAAATGGGTTGCAGGGCGGAAGGAAGAAAAACAGGGGAGAGAGAGAGAGAAAGAGGGGAAAGAAAAGAGAAGAAGAGAAGGAGAAGAGAGCGAGATGCCGAGAGATCGGAGGCGAGGAGAGGCGAGAGATCGGAAGTGAGAGCGAGAGATCGAGAGTGGCGATGCAGAGAAGGGAAGAAAGAGAGAGCGGCGACGAGTGACGAGTGGAGTGGCGGAGAAGAGAAGAGAGGGCGGTGGCGGCGAGATCTGGAGGAGTTGCAGCGGCAAGATGAGAAGGGAAGAGAAGAAAGAGAGCGGCGGCGGCGGTGTGCGCTGGAAGAAAGGAAGAGAGGAGAGAAGAGGGTTTCGAGAGACTTGTGCGTTGTTTCGAGAAGGTGAAGTTGTGCGATTTGGTTTAAAGAGAGCGAGATGCGAAGGATTTTCGGCGAGATCTCGACGAGGTTCCAGGCGACATGTTGGCGAGATCTCGACGAGATTCCCAGCGACATGTCGGCTAGATTTTCGGATCTTGTTTGACATCTCTTTTTTTTTTTTTTTTTCTGGGTATTACAACCAAGTAAAAGATTGTCCATTAGAGTCGGCAACAATGAAATGTGAAGGGGCATTTAATTTATATGCAATGGTGACTGAGCCTTTAGAACTCTCAACTTCCCAATAAAAAATAAGACTTTGTATCTTTCTTCGTGGTGTACAAGTGAGGAGAAATGAAGGTCTTCTATTAAATAAATTAGTGTGTGAGATTTCGCATGTTGAGTGGTTGCCTCTGTATGCAACTTTAGTGTATTGCTGATTAGAGGAATTAAATAAAATAATTGAATTCTTATTATATGCAATTTGAGTTCATTTATGTACGTGAAAATGGAAGAAAATGTGCACGTGCTTTGTTGTTGTTGTTGTTTTTTTCTTTACCATTTACATTAACTTAGACAAGTCAACTGCAAAAGTCGATGATTCAATCAATTAAACTCATGCATCCTTATACTTTTGACTCTCAATAGGCTGTGCACCCAAGATTTAGTGAAAAAGAAATTTCCCCATATTTGCCTATCACTACATTTTTGCGTTCTTTGTTTTAAAGCAATTGCCCCATATTTGCCTATCTCTTCTTTAGATGTACTTTTGCTGGTCAGATATGGAGAAAGTGGGAATTGCTCCTTTTTGGAAAGTTTAGCATGCCACAGTCATGTGAAAATTGCTTCACATGGAAGGAGATAGGGAGCATTATGTCAGTAATACACTATCAGTACAGTGGACGACATGTGGGAGGTTTCTATAACTCATGCTGCAACTTGGATTAGTTCTTCCAAGATAGGTGGTGCGTACTCATTCACAGACTGGTACAGGTGTTGGGATGCTTTGATGTAATTTCAGTCCGCTAGCAGTTTTTTGTGTTATATTTTCTGCTATTTGTTGTTAGAATGTTTTCTTGCCTCTCCATGAGCATTGCTTATGCTCATGTCACTGTATTACTGTTTTAACATTAATACAATATTTTGTCTCTTCTCAAAAAAAAAAAAAAAAAACTATGAAAATATGTTAAAAATTCATCAGAAAAGTCGCACATAAAAAGTTTCACATGCAAAAATAGGTCAGGAAGAAATATTGAAATTGAAAAATCACATGCCCTCTTAGGGAAAAAAAAATATTAAGAAGAAGCATACATTAGACAAAGTTGAAAGAAAATACTTGAGGAAAAATATGATAGGTTTAAAATATTTTTCATACATCTAAATTTGAAATGTTCATATATACAAAAGTACTCTTGTTTATTTTATACATAGATGCTCCAAAAGGGTAAGTATCAACCGAAAGATACACCTTATAATGACCCAATTTGGTTTAGTGGTTGCAAACTATTTTTTAATTAGTCCGTCGACTTTGGATCAAACAAAAATAAAAACAAGAGCAAAACTAGCACCATTTGTAAGCAAGTTTGGCCTAATTAGGATTTCGTAACTTTATTATATATCCTCACTTATGAGGTTCTTGGTTATTTCAGGAACATGTAAAAGGTTATTGAGATAAAGTGATCTATTGCAATAAGGATAATGAAAAAGAGAATTTCCAATGTGTTTAATAAAGAGATCAAAACTATTACCGATATGAACCTGCTCCGGACTAGCATAATCAGTCAAAACCATGAGATTGTCATCATAAGCAGTGACATGGTTGGAGGTACCAAAAGGGATCAGCAACTGTCTCAAAGGATGCATAGAAGGCATTACAGGTAAATTGTTCTTGAGAGACAGAATTGAGAAAAACAGAAGAAGATGAATCAGGCACATCATCTTCATGTTGCAGATTAAGGACATTAGCTTGTGGAGATTTGGTAGGTCCTTGAAAGGACTGATCAAATCTGTAAAAATAGTTCATCACAAGATGACCAAACTTGCCACATAACTAGCATTGAGATTTTGTGGTGTTCCAATAACCCCTTCCTTAAGACTTCACAGGAGGACGCCATGTCTGAGGTGAAACACCTCTAAAAGATGGAGATCGGCCTCTGATATTAAAAGGAATACCGGAAGGAGAAGAAGAAAACTGTCGATTGTTAAAGATAGATTTTTGTTGTTGAGAATTGAACAATCTTCCAACAAGATTTGCTTGAAAATAATTAGAGAAAGTAGATGATGCAGAATCAAGATTACGATGATGTTTTTCTATTCGTGCCTCTTGTGTTATCACTAGTGCCTCAATGTCCTCAACTGTGTAATCATCAGTGTGTGCCTCAACAGTTAGAATGAAATTATCATATTCAGAAGAGAAGCCTTCAAAGATTGCGTCAAGATGTTCCTTAGTTGATAAAGTATGGCCAACTAAGGAAATGAGATTGGCACAGTTTCTGATTTTGAGTAGATATTTATTCGTGGTGAGGAAGTCCTTCTTAACATTTTGCAATTGTGTCTTGTACAGTGAGACCTTTGCTCTGATATGAGAAGTAAAGTAAGTTTTCAGTGTAGTCCAGGCTTGATAGGTAGTGTCACAGGTTACCATTCTTGAGAGAATACTTTTTGTCATAGAGGAAAGAATCCAAGATAGGAGAAGCCGATCTTGCTGCTCCCAGGTACTAAATTCAGGATTGATCACATTAATGTCTTCATCATTTCGAGAAAGAAACTTCAATGGAGGAGGATCACCATTGATGAATCGATGTAGCTTGTGACCTTTGATGGTTGAAAGAATTTGTTTTCGCCAAATCAAGAAATTTGAATTATCTAACATAATTTACTGTAAGAAAGTAATTGAAAGAAACATGATAGAAACAATGTGTAGCAGAATCTAATATATCTCCACGAAAAGAAGAAGAAACTTGATTCGTCATTATCAATCTTTAATGCTCGGATACCATGAAAGGATCTTAGGAAAGAATAAGAAGAACAAGTAGAGAGAAAGAGAAAGATGTTTCAGAAAACTGACTTGCAGAGTTTCTTGTAATAAGTTAGAGTCTGTACAATGGTATATATACGAGATGTCTAAGCAACTAAGCTGCTTGTTAACTATCTAACAACTAGAAACAGAGCAACTAACCTCTAACATAACAACTAACTTTGGAACCTTCTAGTTAAACTAAATAACTGAAAAACTAACACTATTATATACAGTTGATCACAGTTAACTATTTTTATTCTCATCAATAGCATGATGTTATGAAGATCCATGTTGCTGGACATATATATAGTTCATGCGGACCAGATTTTGTTGTTCTAAGTTTGAGAAGCATCCAAGGATGATATATTTGAGCTAGGTGGAAAGAAGAATTCATTTTGAAACTTATAGACATTAAATGTACTTAGACGTAGAAGAACTGTATAAAGTGGAGATTTGATTGTTTTGTAAAACAATAATTTTTTTAATGACAATTTTTTTTTTCTAGATTTTTTGTTTTTTAGTAAATAAGTCTTTCTTCTTGTTTTGGTCACAATAAGGGCATGGTAATTAATTCATTTCAATTTCATTTTGATCGAGGCCCTATAACTCCATGTCTGTTCCATCAACAGTTTCTGAGGCATTAAAGCATGATCAATGGAAGTTTGCTATGGATGATGAGTATTCAGCCTTAATGAAGAATGGAACTTGGTCTTTGGTACCCTTACCTAAAGGAAGAAAAATTGTTGGTTCTAAATGGGTATTTCGCATTAAAGAAAACCCAGATGGTTCAATTGACAAGTATAAGGCAAATTGGTTTCAATTTTATTATCCAATTACTTTATGTTGATGACATGTTAGTAGCTGGTGCAGATTTGAAGGAGATCAACAAATTGAAAAAAATTGTTGTCCAGTGAATTTGAGATGAAAGACTTGGGTGCAGCAAAACAGATACTTCAGATGAGGATTAACAGAGACAGACATATGGGTACTTTATAGTTATCTCAGCCAAACTATGTTCGTAAGGTACTCCAGAGGTTTAGTATGAGTGATGCTAAGCCAGTGAGAACATCGTTTGCTAATCATTTCAGATTGTCCAAAGAGCAAAGTCCACAGTTAGATGAGGAGAAAGCATACATGGCTAAAGTTTCATATGCTTCAGCTATTGGGAGCTTGATGTATGCTATGGTTTGCACGAGACCAGATATTGCTCATGCAGTGGGAGTAGTGATCAGATTTATGTCAGATCCAGGCAAACAACATTGGGAAGCAGTTAAGTGAAGACTTATGTATCTACGAGGTACTACTGAAAAATGTCTATGTTTAGTAGAGGTGAGTTAAAGTTACAAGGCTTTGTAGATGTTGATTTTGCTTGTGAGGTGGATCACAGAAGGAGCACTTCAGGATATGTGTTCACATTGGGTACTATAGCCATCAGTTGGATTTCTCAGTTGCAAAAGATTGTGGCCTTATCTACAACTGAAGCAGAGTATGTGGTTGTGACACAAGCTAATAAAGAGCTGATTTGGTTGCAAGGTTTGTTGGTAGAGTTGGGATTCAAGCAAGTGATGAATGTCTTGCACAGTGATATTCAGAGTGCGATAAACTTGGCCAAAAATTTAGCATTTCATTACAGGACTAAGCATATTGGACTGCATTTCCATTAGGGGTGTCATCGGATAGGTTTGGATCGATTTATAACCCAAATCGTAATCCGAACCGATGGGCATTGGATTGAAAAAATACAAACCGAGACTGATTCGATCCTAACCACTAATCCGATCTGATTCGATCCGAACAAATTCGGTTCGGTTCTGTTTGGATTGATCGGTTTCAATATTTTAACCTATAAAAATATATTTTTTATCAAGTGATTTTTTTACATAGTATAATAACAACATAAAATGATAATTTAAAAGTTTAAAATTCACATCAAAGTATTTATGTTCTAACATAAATGCAACAATACTATCATTCTTTACCATAAAGATAAAAAATGATTAATTTACATCTTATCTCACAACATTAAATAAAGTAAAATAAAAATTGTCAAGGTTTAATTGCCAACATCCTTCCCAAAATCAATTCCAAACCGATCCAATTCGGTTCGGTTTAAGGTCCATTTTTTAGACCTTAATCCGTAGAACAAACCAAACTGATCGAATTTTAAAAAGTCCAAATTGAAACCGATCTGAACACACTGGTTCGGATCGGTTTCGCGGTTTGAACCAATCCACTGACACCCCTAGTTACCATTTCATTAGAGCATTGCTTCATGATGGGGTGCTGACACTGGTGAAGATTCAAGATAGCAAGAATCCAACAAACATCTTGGCCAAAACAGATACTACAGAGAAACTGGAGTTGTGCGCAACTTCGGTTGGTTTTCAAGGTTGAAGAAGTGACTTTTGAGTGCACCAGTTTCACTAGCCATTGAAGATAGATGTTCACAGGTGTTTTAGTCTTCAAGTGGGAGAATGTAGGAATGCGAAGCCTAAAATAATTATTTGGTCTTCAAGTAGGAGATTGTTATATTATGAAGCCAAAATAACTATTTAATTTATTTTATGTACGAAAGTACAATTCTACCCTTATATAAAGTTTGTATATAAATCTAATTATAATTTGAGTTTATGTGAGATGAGATAGATTGAGAGGTGAAGAGAATTGTGAGAGAGTGCTCACAGAGTGACTTTCCATTGATAGAGGATTGAGCGTTAGTACACTCCGTGAACGTAGGGATTTCTTTCCAAATCATGTTAAATCTCATCTCTGTGTTTTCTCTTTGTGTGTGTTTGCGGCATCTTGGGTTTATTTCCTATCACATCTAAGGCACCTTATAAGGTATTTTAAAAACGGGAAAAAATTGTAGAAACTAAGTCTAAATTTTCAAGCATGTTACATGTATTAGTGTTATATATTAGCATGTACAACAAAACCCAATTTTCTTTAACTATAAATTTAGTATATTTTCATAGGAGAAATATTAATTAGATGTTCTCTTGTCAATCAATCCAGCTGGAAAAAATTGACGCTGTGTATGCATGGTTTGTCAAAAAGCTTAATAATCTTTTAAGAAGTATTGAAAACCAAAGAAAAACATAAGATTTGTGCCAATTGAATTTCTCGAAAGGTGATGAAGCTGTCAAGAAAATAGAAGTAAATTAGTATGAGCCATAAAAGAGATAGGTTGTTACAAGTTTGACAAACTGCACCAACTAAAAGATTGTCCATTAGAGTCGGCAACAATGAAATGTGAAGGGGCATTTATTAATTGTTTGAATTTATATGCAATGGTGAATGAGTCTTTAGAACACAAGGGTTGGAATTAAACTCTTCTTCCCAATAAAAAAAAAATAGTCTCCTAACTTTGGGAGAAGGGGTTGCCTTGCCTCCTCACAAAAGGGGTCACAGTGATCGGCCCGAGCGATTATTTACCTTTTAACACATACTCCTATCACAGGGGCCCTTTTTTTTTTTTTTTTGGTGTCATTCAATAGTATTTGTTATTTGTTGCATCGGATTATCACGTGTATATAAAACGTTTCAGATCAATCAATGAAAATTCAAAGATAACAATTCCTCACCTAAAATGAAGTTGAAGAGATTTGAACTTTCCAACTTATATATACGAGAGCATGTATTAGATGCTTAATTTGGTGAGCTACTAGTCAGATCATTGGCCCCTCCTCCGACATGTCGGTTCCACAAAATCTTGTGTCACAAAACCATAGAATAAAATAAAAAATCTAAATATAAAATCAGCAAATTAAATGAAAGTTGTTGAAATAACTGGATATAACAAGATTCAAGTTTTAATTACCTGCTTTTACATTTTTATCTATTTCTTATCCATGGATAGATTTTTGTACTTATAATTTAGATGTGTCTTGTATTTTTCAGAAAGTGATTTTACATGTGGGAATAAGTTTTGTTTGTGAAGTTTTTGGAATTTGGAGTTAAGCATAACTCAACAATTTGATAATTAATCATAAGTTGCAAGTTAAGAATTAATGGATTAATTTGATAGTAAATTAAGTACTTACCATAAAAAATGTGAAGTTTCACTCTCTCTCTCTCTCTGTCACACCCCGCCCGGACGCACCTAAACTGGCGGTACACTCACGGACAGGGCGCGCATTTGGAACAATTATAATGGTAACAACAGAGTGCGCAGCGAAAATACGGTACACACAGTACAAATCTGATTTCATATAATTCAGAATACTTTTGTACATAAAATGGTCAAGGGAACATACTCCCAAAATTCCCAATGAATCATACAAAGGGTACAAAATGTGGGCCCCATAACCTGCACCCAGTCCACCCTAATTTCCTGTGAAAGATTGGATAATATTGGTGTCACACCCTGGGTTGCACAGCATGCCCCCTACCCAGGTGCGGGCGCACCACCGCAGTGGAGAACGCCTAGCCATTATAATGGCTCAATGGGTACTGCGGTTGCGACGGAGGACTCCTCGAGGGGGAGGTCCGGTGTTCGAACCGTGGGGAGGCCCCGCACTGTGCTATGCACTGTTATGGACAAAGGGTGGTTGCGATCCGTGCGCCTGGTGGCCAGGAGACAATATTGTGTGGTACAGTGAGGGGTAATCCTTCTGTATAAACATAAGGCCTTTTTGTCACACCCTGGGTTGCACAGCGTGCCCCCTACCCAGGTGCGGGCGCACCCCCTCGAGGCGAACGCCTAGCCATTATATATCCACAGTATTGTCTTCATTGGGGTCCACAGAACACTGCACGCACCCAACGACCTTTGTCCTTTCCCTATGCAGAACACTGCACAGTCCAGGGGCCTCCCCCAAGTTCGAACTCGCAACCTCTTCCTCATAAGGTTAGATTTCGCAACTTGAGTACCCATTGAGTGGGTAAATACTGTGGACCCCAATGAAGACAAAGGTCGTTGGGTGCGTGCAGTGTTCTATGGACCCCAATGAAGACAATACTGTGGATATATAATGGCTAGGCGTTCGCCTCGAGGGGGTGCGCCCGCACCTGGGTAGGGGGCACGCTGTGCAACCCAGGGTGTGACAATTGGAGTGAGCTTAACGCGCTCAGTGGGTAAATAGTGCATGAGTATAACAATTAATAAAGCATACTTCAATATTAAATATCTTAAATACACATATGAGCATCATAATCAATCAATATGTATGTATGCATGACACCGTCTCGTAATGGTTTGATGAACGTACATCGCCTGAATTCATGTACAGGAATGATGCTCTGGACTCACGTACTGATGTCCTTCCCCGGGTGTAGCCGGGTTCTCATGTACGTCCCTCTCCAGAGAAATATAATGAATAGCGAGCAATGCTCCTAACTATTTTATGAGTCATAAACCATATACGTCCCTAGGTGGTGATATGTATGATGCCAATGCATGAACTGGTCTAGTCTACTGGTCTGGTCTTTTCTTGACATTTAGACTGACTTTGGCAACGTCCGATGATCCTTATCACGGTCGGTATCACGACGTGCAAGATTAGGACATTCAGTATCACTGTATAAGCTGATAGCTTTCCATAAGACTAACTAGATCAGTCCCCAGTTGAGAGGTGAGACACAAGGTCTGCAAAAATACCAATCGCCTAGAGCATCCCGCTGCCTCCCGTTCACTATTTAAAGTTACTGAGGACAAGACCGAGTCTAGTTGAGTCAGATTGACCACAAATCCGACATTATAACAGTGCAATACATGAATTCCAAATATACAGGCATATGTGCGGTAGTATAAACAGTATATGACATAATGCAGTGTAAATGAATAGTAGACATAATAATAATTGAATGTAAACTTTAATAAAAGTTATGAAACACGCAAACCTATGTTTCGTTCCCCACCTTCAGATCTGGTGCTTTTCTCCGGACAGAACTTCGTTGCACCGCTTTCAGATATGGCGCTTTCCTCCGGACAGAACTTTATTGCACCGCACCGAGAGTCTCGAAAACTAAAAACTTAGAATGCGTGGAAAGGAGAAGAAAATCACAAGAGAAGGTGATTTGGTGTGAGGAATGAGAAATGATGAGCTTTCTTATATAGAGATTTTTGCGCCAGAACGTTCTGGCATGCGCCTGAACGTTCTGACATGCGCCTGAACGTTCTGGCAATGCGCTTGAACGTTCTGGCGTTGCCCAAATAGTAATTTTTTTTTTGTGAAATACGTGGTATTACACACACACACTCTCTCTCTCTCTCTCTCTATATATATATATATATATATATATATATATATATTTATAGACAACCAAATGTTTATATGCAAATATTATTGGATCCTTAACTAAGTGATCCATAGCTTAAGTGATCCATAGCTTACCATGAATAAATATTGGAATTGTCATGTTATTATAAGCCATATTAAGAAGCTTTCTAGAAAGAATCAAATTAATTATACCTAAGACAAAGCCAAATCATAAAGTAGATGGAGAAGCATGGAAATTTACATATAGGACTCATTCAAAATGATCTTTTATAAACCAGGTAGAGGGAGAGAGGTAAATTGCAAAGCTATATAAAGGGCGTGAGAAGGGCTTCCTTAGCATCATAAGGCTAGAAAAACCATTTGTCATGGCTACGCATTTCACAACCCTTCTACTACTTGTGTTATTGTCTCTAACTTTGGCATTAGAGGTTGTTGCAGACCATCATGATGATCATGATGATCACCATGATGATCACCATTCCAAACCCAAGAAAATTCCACCGCCTTATGGTTACAAGTCACCTAGATCTCCTTATGTAAATGATGATGATGATCATCGTGATGATGATGACAAATACTCTTCAAAATCACCCAAAAAATTTCATCAAAGTTACAAATCACCACCTCCACCAGTCTACAAGTATAAATCGCCGCCGCCGCCTGTCTACAAGTTTAAGTCACCACCAACACCACCTAAATACAAGTATAAGGCCCCACCTTCTCATCATCATGATGATCATGATGATCATGATGACTAAAACACTATATTTAGCTCCTTGATGGACAAGGTAAGTTTATTATTCTTTTGGATACTTATGTAGATGGTGTTTAATTTGTTCTCTATTTCCAAACTCTAAGACGAATAGAGGAAAATTAAAAAATATTTATTTTTTGATAATGTTTTTCTAATTAAAAAAAACTTTGCTTATTCTATTAGAGTTTAAACCTCTATAGAAATTAATTTTAATTATAGAAGTAGAGTAAACAAATTGGCAATTAAGATTATTTGATTTTGATCATATTCTCACTCTACTTTCTTTCTCTTATTTTCTTTTGGGCAGAATTGAAGGTCAGGCTTCCTAAAAGATATATAGCGATGAGGAACTTAAATAAAAAATAAGACTTTGTATCTTTCTTCATGGTGTACAACTGAGGAGAAATGAAGGTCTTCTATTGAATAAATTTGTGTGTGAGATTTCGCATATTGAGTGGTTGCCTCTGTATGCAACTTTAGTGTATAGCTGATAAGAGGAATTAAATAAAATAATTGAATTCTTATTATATGCAATTTGAGTTCATTTATGTTTGTGAAAATGGAAGAAAATGTGCGTGTGCGTGTGCGTGGTTGTTGTTGTAGTTTTTTTCTTTACCATTTACATTAACTTACACAAGTCAACTGCAAAAGTCGATGATTGAATCAATTAAACTCATGCATCCTTATACTTTGAGATAAACTCATGCCTGGATCAAAATGAAATTGAAATAAATTAATTAGCATGTCCTTATTGTGACCAAAACATGACAAGGTGGAAACAAATCTAGCAACTGAAAATAATGTTAAGGTAATAATAAAACAATCGAAAAATTTAACAAATGAGACAACAAAATATTAATTGGCAATTCTAGAATTAACCTGGTTCAGCTATCCTTCTCCACTTCAAACGCTACCAAGTTTATTCTCTCTCAAAAAAAAAAAAAAAAAAAATAAATAAATAAAGAAAAAACGCTATTAATTAAGTTTTCTTGCCAAAAAAAAGCCATCAAGTTCATTTTTTTGGTGGTTTTTGTTGGGTTTTTTTCTATAGGTATGACGTCATCAAGTACCCCAACCCAAGAAAAGGGCAAAAAAAAAAACTTTTTCAACTAATTATATACAAGTATAATAAATTCATTCTCACCTTTATATCAATTAAAATATATTTATATTTGTTTTATAAATCAAAACGAACAATAATGATAGTATTGCCAATAAAAAAAATTATATATATATATATATATATTAATATTGTTGAATTTATTTCTCAGCATACCGAGTTGGAGGACACGTCATTAGCCACACCATATCGACAAGTACCAACCTGCTCATGTGATAAAACCAACTCAATCTCAACAATAGGACGTTTGTTCGGTATACTGATCAACTGACTAATAAAATCATTGGGTTGCAGATAAGGATGGTCTTCAACTGACACTACATCGATGTTCCGTATGATAGCATATTATTTTGCGTTTTTCTCCTTCAGGGCAGGCAGGTCAGCACCTATGCAGGTTCCAACTCAGTGTATCCCCTCTATCTCATCATTCATTGATATTGGTTAAATCTTGCACCAACAAATATTTCATTTAAAAAATTAGATTTCGTTAGTAAATAGCAAAATTTACATTCACAGTTATATTAAAACCTTTTTTTATAAGCAACAAAAAAAAAAATCAAACTAATAAGTTTATTCTATTACTACTGGATAACTTTTGTTAAAGAAAAATCAAAGAAAATCTAAGATCATATATATATATATATATAGGTTCCTTGAAATTCTTGAAATTATTCAAACTGAAAATTGGTAGTCTATGCATGAACTAATTTACATCAAAATAAATAGAGTGGTTTTTTTTTTCAAGCAATACTAGTGGTTAGGAAAAAAAATCTAAAAAATCATGTAATAAGGTTGTAATTTGTAATACCCTGTATTTCACAAAAAAAAAAAAAAAAATTTACTATTTGGGCAACGCCCGAACGTTCAGGCGCATGACTGAACGTTCTGACATGCCTTGCGCTGGCGGCCATGCATTGCGCCTGAACGTTCTGGCATGTGCCTGAACGTTCTGTCATACTTTACACCATTAAATAATTAATTTACATCAAATACAAACTTCTTGAATTTGTACCTTAGAGCATGTATGAATTGAACATACACATTAAACTAATTTACACCAAAATATGTGCGGTGGATCAAACATATAAACAAAGATGATTAAAAAAACCATTATCATATCTAAAATACGATAATACATAAAAATATTTTATTAATTACACAAATAAATATTGTTCTCTGATTTGGATGATATATAGAATAATGAATCACAAATGTTAGGGTTTCAAGAACACAAAAATGTAGAGAACAAGAAAACAAGCAACATTTCTCTCTAATGTTATTTCTCTGTATTCAGATATATACATTCGACCTACTGTACAACAATATTTATATGAATACAAGAAACTTGTCTAAGAAGATAAGTAAGATAACTTAAGTCATACATACTATACAATGACTTGTAGACTGACTTACTACCTAACATCCCCCCTCAAACACAGGGTGGGAAACAGATAACCATCCCTGAGTTTGAAAAGAACATGGATACATGACAACATTAACAAGAATTATGGAACAACAGGTGTGAAGTAACCAAAGAAAGTGGCACAGCAACAGTAAGTTTATCTTCCAGCTTCTAATATAGCGTGGAGAGAGGCTTTGTTAAAGCATCTGCAACTAGATTTGTGGCTGGTACATGCTGAACATGAAGTTGTTTGGCAAGAACTTTTTCTCTAACAAAATACAAATCAAGTTCAATAGGCTTTGTTCTTGCATGCAACACTGAATTTGCTGACAAGGCAATAACACTAAAATCGTCACACCATACAATAGGAGCTCAAGTCATAGAAACTTTAAGTTCACCAAGTAAGGACTGTGTAATAACCCCCAAAACATTTCAAGTGTATTTACGTAATTTTAAACTTATGGGTGTTTTCGTAATTCTGCACATTTAATTGAAATGGAGTTGTACGTTTCGAACTTCACGAATGAGTTTAGGACGTTAAAATCCTTCAGGAACTTAGTCAGAAATTTCGGAGTCAAAGTAGGAGACTTTTATTTCCTTTCTCTTTTGCTAACATTCACGTCTCTCTCATAATGCCTAAATACCTAATGTGGCATACCAATCCCAATTAAATCTCTCCTTATATTTCCACTTCTTTCGTTATATTACTTTCAATTTCCTTCTTGATTTGGATACTATTACAATTACATGGACAGTCATTATAGTATATTAAGATACATTCTTTTATTGAAGGTTCACTCGCATTATAACACAATTATTCTTGCCATAACGGGATGATTATTCTTATCATATAAAAGATATTTTCTTTTATTAAAGCTTCACCTACATTATGGGATGAATATTATTCTTATCATATATAATTCCTTCAATTCTTCAATTCGTAATATTCACAAACAGCAACTTAAATATATACAACATATATATATATATATATATATACATATATATAACTTGCATGAATTCTTTTATTAATCTATCACTCATTTCTTCACGCTAATCATGACTTTAATTTAAAGATTGATATGTTTTCTTAAACAACCTCATAAAGGCAACTCAAATCTTTTCCATATATTTTTTTATTTGCCTTCATGGCTTTAATTTAAAGATTGACATGTTTTCTTAAACAACCCCATAAAGGCAACTCAAATCTTTTCCATATATTTTTTATTTGCCTTCTTTTAAGCTATTGCTAATATACACCAAAGACATTCATAAAACCCTAAGCATATAAAACCTTCATATGCAATCTAACACAATTTTTTCTCCTCGTATACTATTCCATCTTAGTTCATTCTTCCTCTTTGGAGATCCGTAGCCCTTGCAACTGGAAATCCTGTAACTACAAAAGTAAGTTTTACACTTCCTTTTCTTCCTCCTCTACTTGTCGCATCTCTTTTTCGTGTTTTAATCGAATGTTGTACCGACAACTTTGGTGTAGTGATGCACCACATGTTTTTCTCAGCATTCTCATGGACATGGGTTGCCTATGAGTGCCATGTGTGGTTCCTCACCTCACTGTCCCTATTTTCCAGATTATTTCTCTCCTTTCATATTTTTACGGTATTGTGGGAGACAACAACTGTTGTGACCATGGCCAACAAATGCATGATAGTGTGTTATCTACTACCATCACACACCACCAACATGCATATATCACATGAAATAAATATATATATATAATAAAACCCACCACCGCCAACGACTTCTTTGTTATACAGATTATATATATTATAGTAGTATATATATATATATTATATAAACAGAGTGGTGGCACTTCTCTGCTATACAAATTATATACATAGATATTATAGCAGTTATATACATATGTATATACCTATATTTTACTTATATGAGTAATATATATATTTGGGTAGGTACGTGTGACTAATTCAAATGTAATACATATGTATAGGTTGAGGACGTACGTTACTCACCAAGAATTTTGACAACAACGAACTGCATGCGTAATAGGTGAGGAAGATTCTATGCCTTTACAATATTTTATTTCGATATGTAGATAGGAACATTAAATTAATTAGATTTATAGTATTATTAGATTGCTCGTGCATGTTAATCTTACATGATTATACATATTGTGATTGTTGGCCATGATGATAGTGTACGTGTACGATTTGTTGTCCCGAGTTGACGTTAGATGTGTGTAATTCATGTGTACTTTAAAAGTTTGATGACGTGATATATGACATGATAGTATTAGCATAATTGTTATAATAAAATTCATATGTGAATGCTAATATATTTGGCATTGTGATATGATACCATGTGTTGTGGGGTTTGAACATATCATGTGAATACAAGTTATGTATCGTACTTATGTTGCATGTGTGATACTGGGACTTCATTAAAGAACGTGATTAAGATAAGAATAACACATATGAGACAGTTATTCTAAGGAATATCGTCAATGACTGTTTTGGGGCAGTTATTCATTATGAATATCGCCAACTAAATTTTAATTTTGGGTAGTGCCACCCGGGGTTTGATTCCCTAAAGGTACGTGATTTGGAACGTGATGAAATTCTCAACTTAAACAATCAAATGTTGCAACGATTAACGTGTGAAACTTGTTTTTAATGTTCTTGTGTATATATCATGATAAAATGTTGTGAATGGTTTAGATGACCCACTGGGTTTCAAGCTCACCCCTACTTTTCACATGCAGGAGCCTGAAAGAATAGAGTCGCAAATTCGTGACGTGTCTCACAGTAGTAGGGGTGGGTTAGTGGCTTGATTAGTGTTATGGTAGTAGGACTGAGTAATTATTTATTAATTGATTATATCAATTAAATGGGTTGTATTAGAAATCAATGCTTTTTGAACATTATAGTGGTTGTTGAAGATTTCATGGGTTATTTTATATCTTTATGCCTTAGACTTGAACTTGTTAATTGTACTTGATGAATATATTTAAAATGTTGTGTCCATAATGGATAGACAAGAGCAAGTACCCTCATGGCTCAATATTTAATTTGTGTGATGGGAATCTATAGTCCGTGGCATAGAAATTGAAAGAGTATTCTTCTATCTTAACTTGTAACCTTATTTTGAATATAAATGATATTATTAAATTTATTTTTACCTATGTAAAGATTTTGTGGTTCAGGTAGATGGATGCAATTCACGCATCGATTTTCTTTTTGCTATTTTCTTGATAAGAGCAAATATTTATTCTTATTACTTTAAATTTAAGTTTTGAAAATCAGAGTGTGACAGATTGGTCTCAGAGATTAGGCTTCAGATCATGGGAAGTGTTACACCAAATTTTAAGAAGTTTAGCATCAGAGCGAAGGTATCAAATCTTTATGAGAGTAGCGTCCAACTTGAGCTAGATAAATATGCCAATTATAAACCTTATAACATAATATCGAGAATGAAAGTACAGTGGGTCTAACAAATTCAAAGCTTTTAGGACATCGGTTAGAGACGCGAACTTGTATGGAAACTATTTGGTTATAATCTAAGATCAGGATGAATCTTTTATTCTTGGTTCCAAAGCGGTATGGGACGTGGAAGAATTTAAGGGTATTTGAGGAGTCTTGAACTTGGAGACTAGCAGGCCATGTTTGGTGAATGACTAACAACTCTGGATGAGCTTGTATCGCTGCGTTCAACTGGTATGGGACAACTTGGACATAGTGGGTACCTGGGAAGCCTTAGTGGGTAGGACATTTGCATATTGTTTGGGTATATTGAAGTTTCTTTGTGGAAGCTTATATCACCGGGCTAGAGTGGTATGAGACACTTTAATACGGAGGGTGTAAGTGAAAGTTTGGGAATTTCTTTATACCATTGTTGTGTGGTGTGTTGTTTGTTTGTTTGCTTGTCCTGTTTACATGTATCAAAACCAAATCTTGTACCCTGTGACAATCATGGATTGCCAAAATTTTATGAAACCCTAGAAACTGAACCAATAGGATCATTTTATTTTTGAGAACTTAGAATTCTGAATCTAGAGTCACCCTACACGAAAATAATTATCTCATGTAGTATTAAAGATGGGTTGAAATTTTATAGATGGCTGCATCTCGAAAAAGAAACACAAGGTCTGTGAGTGATCTTATAAGGGACACTGAACCAGTTGTGCAAACACAACCGACACTTGAACCTCAGCTGACGGAGCAAGAACATGCAAATCTGATAGCGAATGGTGACTCTACTAGAGCAGAGAATGTCTGACCTACAGCAGTTCCAACCCCTAGAATCGTTTTGGGACCAGGATGATGGTAAAATTTGTGAGACAAGTAGTGGAATAGGTGACCAAATAGAT
The DNA here is from genome assembly GCA_035771175.1 of Paratinospora sagittata. Taxonomy (NCBI): domain Eukaryota; kingdom Viridiplantae; phylum Streptophyta; class Magnoliopsida; order Ranunculales; family Menispermaceae; genus Paratinospora; species Paratinospora sagittata. The sequence continues at coordinate 11,746,468 of CM069600.1, read as the reverse complement.
GCCTCAACCTCAACTGAATCCAAGAATTGTAGTGCAGAATGAGCCAGAAGCTTGAAGCACTAGGAGGCTTGAAGAAAAGGAATGGGCAGATCAATTGAGAGACTTCCAATGTATGCATCCTTCTAAATTTGAAGGAAAACCAGATTCAAGGGAAGCTGACAAGTGGTTCCAGGAGGTTAAGGAACACTTGGAAGTTCTTGGAGTGATTGGTCCAAGAATGGTGGCGATTGCGGCTCACCAATTCATAAGTGAGGCCAAACATTGGTGGAGAATGGTTAAAAAAAGTCCTACAGTGGATGTGAACACTATGACCTGGACAACTTTTGAGGAGATATTTTATGATAAATTCTTCCCCAAGGTGAACAGAAAAGAATTACAATCTGAATTTGTGAGGCTGACACAGAAGAACATGACAGTGGCGGAGTATGAGGCTAAGTTTATTGAACTTTCCAGATTTGCTCATGAACTGGTAGTCAATGAACATATGAAAGCTAATAGATTCGCAGAGGGTCTCAGGATGGAAATTAGAAAGGTGGTTGTTCCTATGAATCTGGAGACTTATAAAGAGGTAGTTGAACGAGTTTTGTTGGTCAAGAGAGAATTGAACCTGAAAGAGGCAATATGGAACAGAAGCAAAAGGCCTCAAGGATAGAATTTTGATTACCAGGGTAATCACAACAAGAAGCAAAATCTGAATAACTTTGGCAATAGTAATAATTGGAACAGGAACAAGTCCAACAATGGGAACTAGTGGAACAGGGTGTAGAATCACAACAATGGATCAGGACGGTCTAGTCATGATGGTGAACAACAGATGCAACAGAACAATATTTGTGCACCCCAACAGAATAAAGATCAAGTAGTAGCCACGAGACTTTGCTTCAACTACAACCGACCGAGTCATTTAGCACGAAACTGCACTATACAAGGAATTCGACAAAATTTTCTTCTGGGCAATTGGCAGAACAACAACAATGTACAAGGAAGAAATCAAGCCAATCGTCCAAACTATAATCAGAATCAAATCCAAAATCAAAATCAAGGCAGAGTTTTTGCAATGACGAAAGGAAATCCTGAGCTAGAGGTTGGTGCAAACGAAGTAGTGGAAGGTACTTTCATTTTATTTCATGTTACAGTTAAAGTCTTGTTTGATTCTGGAGCATCAAGGTCTTTTATTTCTGAAAACTTAGCCAGGAAACTACAACTTTCCACTGTACCTTTATCTGTTGTTATGAAGATTTCAACACCAGTAGGAGTAAACGTCCCAACCACTGAAAAATGTAGTTGTGACCTTAGAATTAATGATAAGCTGATTTCAACTGAATTGATACTCCTACCCATTAATGATTATGATGTGATCTTGGGAATGGATTAGTTATCTAAGTACCAAGCCCAGATCGATTGCCTTCGAAGGAAGATTACTTTGAGGTTACCTTCGGGAGAGCTATTGAAAATCTATGGGGATAGAAACAAAATCCCGAGGAATATCATGTCCGCACTTCTCGAATTTGTGAATAAAAAAGAGGAATTCAAAACCCTAACAGAAGCTGAGCCTTTAAGGACATTGAGGAAATTAGAAGAGAACTTGGTGGTTAGAGACTTCCCTGAAGTGTTTCCCGAAGAATTACCAGGATTACCTCCTAAGCGGGAAATAGAGTTCAAGATAGAATTGTACCCTGGAACAGACCCCATAGCCATGTCACCCTGTAGAATGGCTCCTGGCGAATTAATAGAACTAAGGACTCAGCTTGATGATCTTAGTGTGAAGGGATTTATCCAGCCGAGCGAATCACCCTGGGGAGACGAGTATTGTTTGTCAAAAAGAAAGATGGGTCGATGAGGCTGTGTATTGACTATAGAAAATTAAATTAAGTTACAGTCAAGAACAAGTACCCCTACCCAGAATAGATGATTTGTTCGATCAACTGAAGGGAGCAACTTGTTTTTCCAAGATTGACCTAAGGTCCGGTTATCACCAACTTAGAATCAAAGAGTCAGACATACCGAAGACGACATTCAGGACTAGGTATGGACACTTTGAATTCAGATTCATGCCATTTGGACTCACTAATGCACCAACATCATTTATAGACCTAATGAATAGGGCATTTAGGCCTCATCTAGACAAATTTGTTGTAGTATTTGTTGATGCTATTTTGGTTTATTAGAAAACCAATGAGGAACATTAGGAACATCTTACAGTAGTTTTGGAAACATTGAGGCGAAATCAATTGTATGCCAAATTTGAAAAATGCGAATTTTGGATGAAGTCAGTCAAATTTTTGGGCCATGTAGTGTCAGCAGAAGGGATATCCATAGATCCAACAAAAGTTGAAGCAGTAATGAACTGGGAAAAGCCAAAATCAGTGACATAAATTAGAAGCTTTTTGGGACTAGCTGGTTACTATAAAAGATTTATTCTAAATTTTTTGAGACTAGTTGAGCCTATGACAAAGCTAACAAGGAAGGGTGCCAAATTTAGTTGGGATGAGAAATGTGAGAATTCCTTTCAAGAGTTGAAGAGATGATTGACCACAACCCCAATATTGATCACTCCTGCAAGCGGAGTCGGTTATGTTATTTACACTGATGGTTCTAAGAATGGTCTTGGTGCTGTTGTGATGGAGGAGGATAAAGTGGTTGCTTATGCTTCTAGGCAACTGAAAACTCATGAACAGAATTACCCGACTCATGATTTAGAATTGGCTGCTATTGTATTTACCTTGAAGATATGGAGACACTATCTTTATGGCGAGAAATTTGATCTATACTCAGATCATAAGAGTTTGAAGTACATCTATATGCAAAAGGAGTTAAATTTGAGGCAAAGGAGATGGATGGAATTGCTGAATGATTATGATTTTCAGCTGCATTATCACCAAGGGAAAGCCAATGTAGTCGCAGATGCTTTAAGTCGAAAATCTTATAAGAACGATGCAGAAAAAGCCCAAATGTACCAGTTGATTGAAGATTGTGATTTGGGCGTACAAAAAGGTGAAAACCATATTTTTTTATATAATATGAGTTGCAAGCCAGACCTACTACATCAAATTAAGGAAAGTCAAGCTCAGGATAGAAAATTGATAAAATGGGTGGCAGATGCAACAACCAATAATGGAAATGCAAATTTCAAGATCGATTTAGAGGGGTTATTGAGGTTCAGAGATCGAATTTGTGTACCTAGAATTAAGGAAATTAAAAATATCTTATTTGATGAGGCACATCAACCTAAATACACTTTACATCCTGGTGGAGATGTACCAAAATTTGAAGAAAAACTACTGGTGGAAAGGTATGAAGAGAGATGTGGCCAAATATGTGTCTAAATGCCTTACATGTCAGCAAGTTAAGGCCGAACATAAAAGACCGTCTGGATTGCTACAACCTTTAAAAATCCCTAAATGGAAATGGGATAACATAGCAATGGATTTCGTTGGAGCTCTTCCTAGAAATCAAAAAGGTGAGGATAAGGTTTGGGTAATTGTGGATCGACTTACTAAAGTGGCACACTTCTTACCTATTAAATCCACATATCCGGTTAGTAAACTGGGTGAGCTATATGTTAAAGAGATTGTGAAGCTACACGGAGTACCCAAATCGATAGTGTCAGATAGAGATTCCTTATTCACATCTTAGTTCTGGCAGAGCTTACAGCGGGAATTGGGAACCAAATTAACCATGAGCACCGCCTATCATCCTCAGACAGATGGTCAATCTGAAAGGGTTATTCAGATCTTAGAAGACATGTTGAGAGCTTGTGTACTAGATTTCAAGGGAAATTGGAATAAATACTTGCACCTAGCAGAGTTTGCTTATAACAATAGATACCAAGCAAGTATACAAATGGCTCGATATGAAGCCTTATATGGACGACCATGTAGGTCACCACTGTGTTGGACCGATTGGGAAGATAAGGTACTTACAGGACCAGATATGATAATTGAGATGAACGAAAAAGTGAAGTTGATCCAGAAAAGGCTAGTTATTACACAGAGTAGGCAGAAGAGCTACGCAGATAAGAGGCGCCGACCTTTAGAGTTCCAAAAAGGTGATAAGGTATTTCTGAGAATAAGCCCTCAAAAAGGCATCATGAGGTTTGGTAAGAAAGGGAAATTATCGCCTTGGTTCATCGGTCCGTTCAAGTTCAGTGATCGAATTGGCAAGAATGCTTACAAACTAGACTACCCAACTAGTTTATCCGCCATCCACAACGTGTTCCATGTGTCGATGTTGCGAAAATATGAACCAGACCCTTCCCACACCATTGATTGGAAAGAAGTAGAAGTACAAGCTGATGCCACCTATAAAGAAGGACCTTTAAAGATCCTAGATTGGAAAGTTCATAGTTTGAGGAACAAAGACATTCCATTAGTTAAGGTGTTGTCAAAACATCATGGAGTTGAAGAAGCCACTTGGGAACTCGAAAGTGAAATAAAGGCCAAATATGCCGACTTATTTCAAAGAACGCTCTAGGTAATTAAAAATACTCCATTCATATGTGTATACTATCAATTCTTTCTTCAAACTCACCAATGGATTGGTAAATTTAATAGCCTGCTAATAGAATATTTTCAACGTTTTAGGTTTGAAGATACAAGTGGTCAACAATGGAAAAAGTTAAACATCATAACCTAAGTAAGCTTAAACATAATTTCGCGGACGAAATTTCTTTTAAGGCGGGTAGGATGTAATACCCCCCAAAAAATCTCAAGGGTATTTACGTAATTTTAAACTTAGGGGCGTTTTAATAATTCTGCACATTTAATTGAGATGGACTCGTACGTTTCGAACTTCACGAATGAGTTTAGGACGTCAAAATCCTCCAGGAACTTAGTCACAAATTTTGGAGTCAAAGTGGGAGACTTATTTCCTTTCTCTTTTGCTAACATTCATGTCTCTCTCATAATGCCTAAATACCTAATGTGGCATACCAATCCCAATTAAATCTCTCCTTATATTTTCACTTCTTTCGTTATATTACTTTCAATTTCCTTCCTGATTTGGATACTATTACGATTACATGGACAGTCATTATAGTATATTAAGATACATTCTTTTATTGAAGCTTCACCCGCTTTATAACACGATTATTCTTGCCATAACTGGATGATTATTCTTATCATATAAAAGATACTTTCTTTTATTAAAGCTTTACCCACATTATAGGATGAATATTATTCTTATCATATATAATTCCTTCAATTCCATATGCAATTCAATTCGAAATAAACAACAACTTAAATATATACAACATATATATATATATATATATATATATATATATATATATATATATATATATATATATATACATATATATAACTTGCACGAATTCTTTTATTAATCTGTCACTCCTTTCTTCACGCTAATTATGGCTTTAATTTAAAGATTGACATGTTTTCTTAAACAACCCCATAAAGGCAACTCAAATCTTTTCCATATATTTTTTTATTTGCCTTCATGACTTTAATTTAAAGATTGACATGTTTTCTTAAACAACCCCATAAAGGCAACTCAAATCTTTTCCATATATTTTTTTGTTTGCCTTCTTGGCTTTAATTTAAAGATTGACATGTTTTCTTAAACAACCCCATAAAGTCAACTCAAATGTTTTCCATATATTTTTTATTTGCCTTCTTTTAAGCTATTGCTAATATACACCAAAGACATTCATAAAACCCTAAGCATATAAAACCTTCATATGCAATCTAACACCACTTTTTCTTCTCATATACTATTCCACCTAAGTTCATTCTTCCTCTTTGGAGATCCGTAGCCCTTGCAACTGGAAATCCTGCAACTACAAAAGTAAGTTTTACTCTTCCTTTTCTTCCTCCTCTACTTGTTGCATCTCTTTTTTGTGTTTTAATTGAATGTTGTATCGACAACATTCTGCTTGTTTCTTGTCAGATTGAAACACTTTGAGTTGAGCATCAAGTCTAAGTTCAGCTTGTTTCTTGTATTGAAGAAAGGCTTGAACAACATAAGATTTTGATTTAAGAAAATAAATCCAAGTAAATATGGAAACACATCAACAAAAGAAACATAATAACGAAAACCATCTAATGTAGGAACAAGGGAGGGTCCTCACAAATCTGAAACAACTAATTGTAGAGGGGCTGTATATACCATGGTAGACAAAGTAAATGGAAGCTCATGACTTTTGCCCATTTGACAAGCTGAACACACATTAGAAATCTTATTCATCTCACATCAAATATTATACTTAGACAGAACGTGAGATACAGGTTTAGCAGATGGATGCCCCAACTTGTTATGCCACAAATCAAAAGTACATGAAACAGTAGACACATTACAAGAAGCAGAGAAATATGAAGTATTAGTCTAAGAAGAAGTGGATAGACCAGATACATGATTTGGTGATAAATAAACCCTAGTTGACTTGACTTAAGGAGGTTCCAAAGATATATGAAATGTGTAGAGACCGTCATTGATTGTCCCGTGTAGCAGAGATGTTTTGGAGATTCAATCCTTCACAACACAAAATTGAGGATGAAATCTAAAAAAACACGTTATTATCATTGGTAAATTGCGAAACAGGTAGCAGGTTTTTGATAATTAAAGGTACATGTAACAAATTACAAAGATGCAATTGTCTAGAATCATAAGTATTAGAAAGAAATGTAAAAGAGCCAATATGGGAAATAAGTAGACCAGTACCATTTCCCATATGTATTTTACCAGATCCAAGGTACTCTGATCCAAACGACAAATTATTCAGATCAAGGGCCTTGAGGTGGATCAAGCTGAGCAGCTGCCACCTAGTAGTAATACCTATTCAGAAAGGCCGCCAGAAAATGAAAATGATGATATTGATGTGTTGCTCAGTGCTAAAACAGTAGGACCTGGGATGGTTGACATGGACAATGATGAGCACAAGCGCTTTTTGAGGTATGCCATTCATTCTGATATCATAACATTGGTAGAATTTAATTATAAATAAATGCCCTATTTCACTTTCAAGTTGGGAACTTCTTGGAAAATATTATTAATAACCTTCAAGTGAAGAATGCTTCATTTCTTTTAAATTTTACATGTTTTTTTGGATAAGTTTTCCTAAGCTATTTTAATCATGTTTCACTATCGGTCATGGTCTCTCTGAAATTTACATTAAATGAACAGCTATTCTGATATGATGTCTAGGCCTGAGGTATCCTTATAGTGATGCCATGCTGTGGAAAATTTTAATATTGTATTAAAAATGATCAGATAGTATGAAAATTGTTCCATTTATTTAAGATTTAGAGTTTTCAAAACCAAGGACTGCATTATAAACATGCATTTGGATCCTTGAATGAGATTGATTAATTTTACCGAGGTTATAGAATTGAAGCTCTACTTTCCAGGAGGCCTTGGAAGCTAGAGCAATTAGCATATTCTGGAAAACTACTTTTAAGGTTGACTATTCTAAAAGGTCATAAACATGCAGTGTTTGGGGATCAAGTTAGAGGGGTCCATCTGAATTCTTGGTATAGAGGAGACTCAGGAGAGTCAAGTTCCTTTATGGGAGAACTATATCTTGAGGTGTCACAACTCCTATAATTTCTCATAACATTTAATTATTGGCTTTTTAATAGCTCTCGTGATTAAATATGCCATGAACATATCATTAGTATTAAACTTGTTTGGGGTTTAGGAAGCAAAGACCATTAGGATAGTGAAGCCCAATTCCCCCATTGGCACTATAGACGAAGAGGTACTATAGATGGGATAGAGAGATATTAACTTTGGAAGAATTGATTGGAAAAGGTTTAGGTTGTTTGGAGGAGTTGATAGTTACTGATTTTGGTGCAGTATCTAGTTAGTAGTCATAGACAAACAATCATAGGGTGAAAACACATTTATAGACAAGTTTTCATAGGGATGGTTGTTAAGATATTAGGGATTGAAATTCTTGAGAGTGTAACGAAGGTTATGGATACCGTGACACGATTAAATGCAATATAGTGATATACTTGGATATTATCTCCTTTTTTCTGATTTTTTGGTTGTGGTTTCTCGCAAGGAAGTACAAGAAGAGGCGAATCAATCAAGGGAAAAGGCATCGACACTCAAATTGCGGCGGCAAGAGCAAGCCACAGCACGCAGAGAGAAACTAAGGCAAGTCTATCTCAAGAAACGATTGGAAAGTTTAAAAACTGCTGCTGCAAAAAACAAACGATTTATAACTGAAAAATGGTGGTGATCAAACTCTAATATTCTTGGCATCCCACATATGGCAGAGTCTAAAACCGAGATGACCCCTTTTGCTCGAGAAACTAATAGGGAGCATAGGATGGATATAATCTGCGAAACGAGTGGAGAATTAGAGCTTCCAAAGTGGGGGGATAATAACCACTTTATCCAATCTTCATTGCAAGATAATGTTATGAGCCGTGAATGTTGGTGAATCTGATCTTTGAAATTTTTTTGTTGTAATGGGTTGTGGTGGATCTTGAAGAACTGGTTTCAGAGAGGCTGTTGTGTGAAATTCAGAGCCCACAACAACCAACACAAAGTTTTATTTAGAGCCAAATCAATGCCTTTTCTTGCTTTGTAAAGGAAGTGTGCTCTTTGATTCTGAAGTTCATACTTGTCATGCTTTGATTGTTATAGCTGACTCACGGATCACACTACAGTGAAAATTCTCCTGAAGTAATTAAAATATATACATAAAATCATATATATTTCCATTTGGCAGAGTAGACTAGCATTTGGCACTTGTAAGTATGATATGGACAATATATGTTAATAAGAATGCATTTGTTTTAGCATGCTTGTAACATATTTTTAATATCCTCTCATTCCACCCACTTTGGAATGATAAACTAGTAACCAAAAGTCGGATAGCCTCGTTAGACGAGGGACGAGGTATAAGTCATGGTTGAGGGACGAAGTCTTAATTTTGAGTTTGAGTTCATGTTCATACTTATTCGCCCAATTTGAGAAGAGACGTTTTACAACCTCTGCAGTTCTTGACTTCGAAATAATTTCATCCCCTCTGCAAGGTTAGTGGGGACACTGGGTCATAGACCGAAAAAAGAGACGTTTTACAACCTCTGCAATTCGTGACTTCGAAATAATTTCGTCCCCTCTGCAGGGTTAGTGGGGACATTGGGTCATAGACCAAAAAAATAAAAAAAAGGTTAGTGGGGACACTGGGTCATAGACCAAAAAAATAAAATAAAGGTAGACTAGTAAAACAAAAGCCTAATCTACCTTGAACTCAAAATCAGAATTTTAACTTTTACAACAAAGTTATGCACACTTTAGAAATACAAAAAAGAAAAAGAAAATCCTAGTTCTACCAAAACTTTGAAAAAAACCCTAGAATACCTAAAACAGAAAAATGAAAACAAGCCCTAAACATAGAACTTTAAAGCTTAGAAAACAAAAATCTAAACGTAAAACATGAAAATAACAATTGAAAAACTGATCTACGACTCACAAGCACTTAGTATATATATATAAATATTTGGCCGTTTAAAAATTCAGTTTTTCATTCACTATTTTCCTAACATATTGTTGGTCTTGAAATCAAGAATAGGGTAATGCCCTGTGCCTAAACCCTTTGGATTTCTAAAATCTTTGATTTGATTATTTTTTTGTTTGCTTTTCATATATATATTAGGAAAATAGTGAATGAAAAACTGAATTTTTAAACGGCCAAATATTTTGCGAAACAGTCAGTTAAAACAATTTAATTTGAATTTAAATTCATTATGGTCAATTAATTTGAATTTAAATTCAAAAATATTCGTAACGTTAAGAAAGCCATTTAGTGCTCTTAAAGAAAGACATTTAAGAACACTATTTTCCACAAATTTGATATAAGATTTGTGGTCTTTTTCCCAAGGTTATTTTTAACCAAGGTTACAATACAAGAATTACATGAGTTAGGCATAAATGACTATTATGAAAGCATTTAATGAATAAGTGTCCTAATTATTGATAATTTTAGCACTTATTTTTAGCACATAAATTAAGTACATTAGATATCCTCGAATCATGCATTAATACATGATTCGAAGACATCCAGCATACACTAT